>CM021100.1:366775148-367206598 GCA_007115665.2 Sequoiadendron giganteum | reverse complement strand
CCCTCAGCCCTCAGCCCTCAGCCCTTAAACCCTAATCCCTCAACTCCCATACCTTCTTAATCCCTCAACCCTCAACCCTTAAACCCTAATCCCTCAACCCCTATACCCTCTTAATCCCTCAACCCTCAACCCTTAAACCCTAATCCCTCTACCCTATACCCTCTTAATCCCTCAACCCTCAGCCCTAATACCCTAATCCCTCAGCCCCTATACCCTCTTAATCCCTCAACCCTCAACCCTCGACCTTGACCCTAAACCCTCTACCCTAACCTCTTAATCCCTCAACCCTCAAACCGTAATCCCTCAACCCTCAACCCTTATACCCTAATCCCTCAATCCCTATACCCTCTTAATCCCTCAACCCTTCAACCTTAATCCCTCTACCCCTATACCCTCTTAATCCTTGAACCCTCAACCCTCAACCCTTAAACCCTAATCCATCAACCCCTATACCCTCTTAATCCCTGAATGCTCAACCCTTAAACCCTAATCCCTCAACGCCTATACCCTCTAAATCGCTCAATACTCAACCCTCAACCCTTCAACCCTAATCCCTCTACCTCTATAGTGTATTAATCCCTTAACCCTGAACCGTTAAACCCTAATCCCTCAATTCCTATATCCTCTTAATCCTTCAACCCTCAACCCTCAACCCTCAACCCTTCAACCTTAATCCCTCTACCCCTATACCCTCTTAATCCATTGACCCTCAACCCTCAACCCTTAAACCCTAGTCCGTCAACCCCTATACCCTCTTAATCCCTCAACCCTCAACCCTTAAATCCTAATCCCTCAACCCCTATACCCTCTTAATCCCTCAACCCTCAACCCTTCAACCCTAATCCCTCTACCCCTATACCCTCTTAATCCCTCAACCCTCAACCCTTAAACCCTAATCCCTCAATCCCTATACCCTCCTAATCCCTCAACCCTCAATCCTCATCACTTCAACCTTAATCCCTCTACCCCTATACCCTCTTAATCCCTCAACCCTAAACCCTCAACCCTTCAACCTTAATCCCTCTATGCCTATTCCCTCTTAATCCTTGAACCCTCAACCCTCACCACTTAAACCCTAATCCCTCAACCCCTATACCCTCTTAATCCCTCAACCTTCTCAACTCTACACCCTCAACCCTTAAAACCTAATCCCTCAAATCCTATACCTTCTTAATCCCTCAACCCCTATACCCTCTTAATCCTTGAAACCTCAACCCTCAACCATTAAAGCATAATCCCTCAACCCCTATACCCTCTTAATCCCTCAGCCCTCAATTGTCAACCCTTAAACTTTAATCCCTCAACCCCTATACCCTTTGAATCCCTCAACCTTCAACCCTTAAACCCTAATCCCTCAACCCCTATAACCTCTACCCTATAACCTATTTATCCCTCATACCTAAACCCTAAACCCTTCAACCCTAACCCATAAACCCTCTACCCTCTACCACCAATCCTCTACCCTCTACCCTCAACCCTTATCCCCCAATCCTTAAACCCACTTAGTAAAATCTCTACCCTAATCCCTCAACCCTCTTGACCCTTAAACCCTCCACCCTTAAACCATTAAACACTCACCTTAAACCCTCGACCCTCAACCCTAACCCCTTAAATCCTAAATTGTTAAACCCTCTACCCTCTACCCTCTACCTAATAATCTCTACCCTAAACCCTAGTCCCTCAACCCTTATAACCTCTACCCTATATATTGGACTCTCCACCCTTTAACCTTAATCCCTCTACCCCTATAACCTCTTAATCCTTGAACCCTCAACCCTCAACCCTTAAACCCTGATCCCTCAACCCCTACACCCCCTCTTAATCCCTCAACCCTCAACCCCTCAACCCCTATACCCTCTTAATCCCTCAACCCTCAACCCTCAACCCTTCAACCCTAATCCCTCAACCCCTATACCCTATTAATCCCTCAACCCTCAAACCCTAATCCCTCAACCCTCAACCCTAAACCCTAATCCCTTTTTAATCCCTATACCCTCTTAATCCCTCAACCCTCATCCCTCAATCCTTAAACCTTAATCCCTCTACCCCTATACCCTCTTAATCCTTGAACCCTCAACCCTCAACCCTCAACCCTTAACCCTTAAACCCTAATCCCTCAACCCTTATACCCTCTTAATCCCTCAACCCTTAAACCCTAATCCCTCAACCCCTATACCCTCTTAATCCCTCAACCCTCAACCCTCAACCCTAATACCTCTACCCCTATACCCTATTAATCCTTAATCCCTCAACCCTCAACCCTTAAACCCTAATCCATCAACTCCTATACCCTCTTAATTCCTCAACCCTCAACTCGCAACCCTTCAACCCTAATCCCTCTACCCCTATACCCTCTTAATCCTTAATCCCTCAACCCTCAACCCTTAAAATATAATCCCTCAACCCTCAACCCTCAACCCTTCAACCTTAATCCCTCTACCCCTATACCCTCTGAATCCTTCAACCCTCAACCCTCAACCCTTAAACCCTAATCCCTCAAACCCTATACCCTCTTAATCCCTCAACCCTCAACCCTTCAACCCTAATACCTCTACCCCTATACCCTATTAATCCTTAATCCCTTAACCCTCAACCCTTAAACCCTAATCCATCAACTCCTATACCCTCTGAATTCCTCAACCCTCAACTCTCAACCCTTCAACCCTAATCCCTCTACCCCTATACCCTCTTAATCCTTAATCCCTCAACCCTCAACCCTTAAAACCTAATCCCTCAACCCCTATACCCCTCTAATCCCTCAACCCCTCAACCCTCAACCCTTCAACCCTAATCCTCTACCCTATACCCTCTCAATCCTTCAACCCTCAACCCTTAAACCCTAATCCCTCAACCTCTATACCCTCTTAATCCCTCAACCCTCTCAACCCTCAACCCTCAACCCTTAAATCCCAATCCCTCAACCCCTATACCTTCTTAATCCCTCAACCCTCAACCCTCAACCCTTAAACCCTAATACATTAACCCCTATTCCCTCTTAATCCTTTAACCCTCAACCCTCAACCATTAAAGCCTAATCCCTCAACCCCTATACCCTCTTAATCCCTCAACCCTCAACCATTAAACTTTAATCCCTAAACCCCTATACCCTTTGAATCCATCAACCCTCAACACTTAAACCCTAATCCCTCAACCCCTATAACCTCTAACCTATAACCTATTATTATGTCATCCCTAAACCCTAAACCCTTAAACCCTAACCTGTAAACCCTCTACCCTCAACCCTAATCCCTTAAACCTTAAACCCACTTAGTAAAATCTCTACCCTAATCCCTCAACCTTCTTGACTCTTAAACCCTTAAAAACTCAACCCTAAATCCTCAACCCTCAACCCTAACCGCTTAAACCCTAAACTGTTAAACCCTCTACCCTCTACCCTCTACCCTGTAACCTCTAACCTCAACCCAGTTTTCTCTATCCTAAACCCTAATTCCTCAACCCTTAATCTCTCAACCCCTATAACCTCTACCCTATATATTGGACTATCAACCCTAATCCCTCGACCCTATACCTTAAACCCTCAATCTTCAACCCTCAACCCTTAAACCCTCTAACCTTTACCCTATACATTAAACACTCAACCCTCAATTCTCAACCCTCAACCCTTAATCCCTCAACCCTCAATCCTTAAACCCTAAAACCTCTACCCCTTACATTGGACCCTGAACCTAATCCTTCAACCATATACCCTCAAACCTATATCCTAAACCCTCTACCCTCAACCAACTAAACCCTTAACCCTAAACCCTTAACCCCAAACCCTTCAACCCTAAATGCTTAAACCTTAAACCTTCTACCCTATACCCTCAACCAAATACCCTCTACCATCAAACCTATTCCCTCAACCCTCAAACCTTAAACCCTAATACCCTAGAAACCATCAACCCTATAGGTCCTCCACCCTAATCCGTCAACCCTATAACCTCAACCCCTATCACTTTCTCTCTATCTATACATCTCACTTCTCCCTCCTTCCCTCCCTCCCACCCTCTCTAATTGTCCTTATCTATCGTCTCCCTCTTTCTGCGTACCTCTTGTTCAATCAATCCCTACCACCCTCTCTCACTCCCTCTATCCATATCTCTTTATGTCCCTCCCACTCCATTACACTCTCTCCCACTACCTCTTTCTCCCTCTCTCTCATGTCTCTTCCTCCCACCCCCTCTCTCTCTAAGGTATCTCCCTCTGGAAACCTACCTAGGTAACTCTCTCTTTCTCTCTCCCCTCTCTCTATCTATCCCTCCAACCCTACCTAGATAAGTCCCTCTCACTCCACCCCCCTCTTTCTCTACCTCTATCAGGTCACTCCCTCTCGTACCCTCTCCCTCTCTTAGGTATCTCACTCACACTCCCTCTCTCCCACTCCATCTCTCTCACACTCCATCTCTCTCACACTCCCTCTCTCCCACTCCCTCCCTCTCACACTCCCTCTCACCCCCCTCACACTCTCAAGTCTCTCCCTTTCGCACCCTACCTGCATAACTCTTTCTTTCTCTATGTCTCTCTCTCCCTCTCCCTCAATTCTCTCTCTCCGACCCCCCCTCTCTCTCTTGCCCTCCCTCTATCCCTCCCACCCTACCTAGCTAAGTACCCCTCACTCCAACCCCTTCTCTCCCACTCCCTCTCTCTTAAACTCTCACTTCCACCTCCTCTCCATCTCTCGAGACTCTCTCTAAATTCTCCCTTCATCTAAAGACATACATAAATGCATACATACAAGCATAATACATATGTACATATAATATTACATCCATACAAGCATACATACATACATGACATACATGTACATAAAAATATATTAGCATACATTAATATATTGGCATTTAACATAAAGTAAGGCATAATGCGAGCGCATTATAACGTGCTCACGTTATGTGTTAGTTGACATGTTCCCCACAAAAGCAAAAACCATGTCAAAAGTGAGATATAACACGAGTGTGTTATAACGCGCTCGCGCTATATCTTGCTTTGGGAATTCCGGAGCCTTAGGCTTGGTATTTGCCTTGGAATACCAACCCAAAGGCTTGGAGGGCATTCCCAATGACCAAAGACGTGTTTTTAAAAAATCCACCATATTTCTCATAATCGAGTTCGTTCTCACCGTCAGGATTGCACGTGGTTCAATATCAAAAAAATCGAACACACGGGTAATGTTGGGTTATCTCTTAGCTATCCAACGATGTAATATATTTCAATTTATGAAAATATTAAGTCTTTCATCCATAATTTATTTTATCTGTATGTCTTTTTTTTTCCAAAAAGCAGTGTTTGGTATTTTTTTTGTTATAAATTAACCGTTCATCAATTTTTCAAATAAATTAACTTTTTAGAAACTAGACTCCATTATAGAAATTTAAAAAATTAAAATAAAATAAAATCAATTAGTCTCCAAAATTTGTAGTGGTAGCATGGCCAAAATTCTATTTTCAGAATATGTCCACTTCTCAAATTGTAAAAAATCAAATATTCATTAAAAAATTATTAGAAAAATTGTGCATCAACTACATAGTGTTAGCTAACTTCTAACCATTGTGATTTTAAAAATACTAAAAAAAAATTCACCGTATGAGGGTCGTACAATAGTTGCTATGTTATGTTTTTCTGAGAAAAACAACACCAATTTGTGTACATCCCTCATTTGAACCCCTTAATTTAAACCATTTTCAGAATAAATTAGTAGTTTAGAAAGTAGACTCAGAGCACTTGAATCCTTTTTTTTGTTCCATCTCAAAATTTTGAGTCTAAGTGTCATCAATTTCATGTCCAAGGTTAGTATTTCCTAATTTCAGAAAAAATCTATCCACTTAAGTCCCCTTTTTGGGAACCATCTTTATGCGCTTACCCTTACTCTAGAAGTACCTACTATAAAGGATACTCTTGAGATAGATGTCCCTAAAGAAGACCCCTTTGAAGGGAGGAATCTTAAGTTTATTCCTTCTACCTCTTCTCAAGAGAATGCCTGTCTTGGTGATGATTGGGGTTCTTTAGACTTTTCAGATTCCTTCATTTAGGAATATAAAGTTTACCTAATCCACTTATACCTTTCGAAAAGATTGTTCACACTCGTTATCAAAGATGATAAGTCTTTTGCATCGTGGGATGATGTGAATGCAAATTGTAATTTTATTAGTGCTTATCCTCCTTTTGAGGAGGACGATTACACCTCTGCTAAAGAGGATAATGTTGGCAGTCCTAGTAAAGTGGATGATGGTGATCCTATAGAAGAGCATGTTCCCCCTTGTTGGAATAATACCTTCTATATAGATCTCCCCTCTTCCCAAGATTTCCAAGTACATTATGGTCCTAGCTTTGGCCTTGTCTCTAAATATGGTTATGAGCATAAAGGTTGTGGGTGTAATGAACAAGGCATTCAAGTCCCTATGAAATTCATGCCTCACAAGTGTAATCTAGGGCTTGGTTGCTCGAATGAACAAACTAAGCAGAAACCACAGTTGAATGTTGATATGATTTCCACTCAACCTCATTGTCATAGATTGGTCTATCCTCCTTTCTCTTCTATCTTCGTATCTTCTTCTTGTGAGAAGTCAAAATTTTCTCTACAAGAGAAAGGGTTGCTTCCTACTCCTCATCCTTTATCTGAGCAAGAGTATATTTTGTTGCAACTTCTTAAATTCTGCTTAATTACTCTTCCTCCTTCTACACGTAAGATATTTCATAAGAATGATCATGAAAAAAATTCTTTTTGTGCATACCATCAAGTGCTTGGCAATTCCACTCGTGATTGTAAGGCCTTGAAGGACAAAATACAACTTCATGATCCAAGTGCCTGCTGATGCACCTGTATTTCTTCTACATGAAAAGTGATATCGAGGTTTACCTCTATCCTCTTCTAAGTATCTTGCATGGTTATCCTCACCTGTATGTTGGGGGAAATGATAAATCATTCTTAAAAAATATGTGTCCTTCTCAAAGGACCCCCTCTCTTCTCTCTATCTTTAAATTTGAGCATCCCTCGAGTGGACCCCTTTTCTTTTGAAGGGTTCCCAAGGGAGCCACTTTGAAAGTTTTTATCTCAACTATATTCTATGGTGTCTAGCTTGGTGGTAGCCCGACTCAACCTATTCCATATCTCTATGTCTAGCTTGGGGGCAACCTAACTAGACGTATTTTATATCCTTGTGTCTAGCTTGGGGACAAACCGACTAGACCTATTTCATATCCTTATGTCAAGCTTGGGGGTAGCCTGTATAGAACTCACTTTCGAACACTATGTCCCTTTAGTGGACCCCTCCTCCTTTTGAAGGGTTCCCAATGGACCACTTTGAAATATTTCCAACTTGATGATAGTTTGTGTGACTATCTGCTTACTTTCTCTATAGGACCAAGAACCCTTAGAAATCACACTCTATGATACGAGTTTTATTCCGAAGAGAGATTTTATTCTATCAATTTTACTTTGTGATACGGGTTCTACTCCGAAGTGGGTTTTACTTTTATCATTTTTACTTTGTGATATGAGTTCTACTCCAAAGTGGCTTTTTCTTTTATCACTTTTACTCTGTGATATGGGTTCTACTCTAAAGTGGGTTTTGCTTTTATCACTTTTACATTCATTTCTCTCTTTCTCTTATCAATTGTATATACCGATTCGAAGATCAATGTCTTCTTCATCCTAAGTATATACTCTTTTGTTGGCTTCATAGTTCTGCGAAACTATGAAGTCCTCTTTTGATGCTGCATTGTTGGATTCACCAGATTATGATCTGCTTCCTCGATGGTTTAGGTATACATTTCTAACTCTATTACTTATCTGATCTACTTTACTGAAGCACTCATTTGTATTTGTCCTCGCTAAAGTGGGGTAAAGATGTATAGGATTGAATTTGCACCCCTTACACAAATTCCCCTTTTACCCTTCTCCACTTTAGAAAACTAAATTTGGAGGCAAAATTCCACATAAGCCCGCTACCTTCATTCCACTTGGCACCAATTTTGTGCATCGACAAAGGAATAACTATTGTGGATGCCCATGTGGTGCACTTACATCCTTGAATATTCTTACATCTAGAGCCTATAGAGGCATTACAAATCCCATTGGGAGTTGACTTGTAATGCCCTCTTCAATTGACCAACCCGAATATGGTCATTTTTCTTTACCTCTAATTCAAATTCACTATTGATTCCTTCCATCTCATCTTTTCATCTCTCCACAAGCTCCAAGCCGCTTCTCCACCATCTTTTCAAAAAAATTACAATTCACAACAACAACACACTCCATCACTTTAGTAGAGCAAGTGTGGAACAAACACCATTGTAGCAAAGGTTTGAGTTCCTCTCATTTTCTCCCCCACTAGCCTTGAGCACTTTGGGCGGAGGTGGTAAGCTTTCAATCCTCTTCTCTATTATTTGGTTGAGTTGCATAACACTATTTTCTAGTGCTTTAGTGCTCTTTATTTCATTTCCTACATTTTCTTCTATCTATTTGGCTATCCATAGAGGTGGGAACACCAAAATAGGGGTTTGACTAAGGAAAACCCCTATACAGCACCAAAAATTTCTCTCTTGTGTGCAAGTATTGAAGACATTCATGTGCTAGAGACTTCATCACTTGCATGGTTGTAAGCATTCCCTTTCTTTCTTCTCCTTGTCTTTATCATCTTTATTTCAATCTATTTCAACTTTATTGTGCTCTAGAAGTTCTCAGTAATCAGATTGCTAGTAGTTATTTAGTTGTTCTTTATGATAAACATGCTTTCTGGTTTGTATGAGATGGTAGCATGCCTTGAGGATGCCAGCGTACCACACTTGAATCCGTATTCTGCACTACCATCCTTTGGTCAAGAGCTTGATAGTTTATCCAAAGAATCTTTGTGACCTACTCTTTCAGATTCTAGAACTCTCACCGTTGTTCCTTGATGTATTTTAGGGTAGTTCACCCTGTGAGGCTCTCTAAGTGAAGATAACTCATGAGTAGCGAACCCCCCTTCTCCACACATCTATATCCAAGATGAGGGAATCTACAAACAAGTAAGAGATGTCTAGTAGAAATTGGTCCCAATGAACTGAATCCAAAAGACATAACTGATCTTGTTGCAATGAATTACTAGAGGCTCTCAAAGAAGCGTCTCTGGAATCTAAATCTACAATACGTGATGTCAATGTAGTCTCAACATGAGGATGATAAGTAAGAGAAGTCTTTGTGTCATTTGAACGTTCAAGATGTGCATAATACTTAAGCTATTGTAAAGTATCATCATCATAGGGTATATTATCTACATCATCAAGTGGAATGAAGCAATCTATAACAGGATCATCTGGGAATGGAGAAACATGGGAATCTCCAAACATCTTCCAAATCTTGGTCCAAATTGTGCAAGGACATTCAATGTCATCTATAGACAACAAAGTGTCATAATCAACATGGCAACCAATTATTCCTATGACATGATCAATTCTATTACCCCAAGCACTATTCTTGTCAGGTGTGTCTGGTTCAGGCATGAGTCCATAAAGGTAAGGAAATAAATTTAACCATCTGAGATGTGTTAAACTGCCTTTTTTCCAAGACTCATAATTAGCCTTATCCAAAACTATCATAGATGGATGAGTAGAAAACCCATGATACAATCCTCAAATAATCACAAAAGAAAAAAAAAAAGAGAACATCAATACACTCCCACCCTGTTCATTAGTATCAAACATCACCCCGCAAATATTTTAAAGTTGCCACTTTATAATTAGTGTGTTTACAAAGCCTTTTCCAAGACACAATGCTCAATAGGGTCAAAATAGCCAAAATTATAAATTCTAATATAAAATGAACCTAAGATAAAATATGGAAAAACTATCCTTATGAATGTGTAGTTATCTTCAAGACCTTTCCAACACCTATTTGTTTATGAAAATTAGAGCAACAGGGCAAATGTTATGACTTGTTGAAGAAATTGGCACAAGGCAGCTTCAACCTCTAATATCTGATACAAGATTGAAAAGTATATTCTCAATACCTATATGGATGGAAAGTGCTCATCTCAATATTTCCAATGATATATTATTTACATGACTCAAACACCCGAAGAAAAAAAAAATAATTTTTTTAAAATTGTTGAATTTAGCCTACAGGAAATGGGTTTTCTAGCAAAAAAAAGTTTATTTCTGATTTGATATATGAAAAATCTAAAAACTATTTTTAGACAATAAAAAAAACATGGAAATATTTTGATGTTAAGAACAAAACCAATAAATCATTTTTTGACCTGGCAATGAAAATGTGATTTTTTTTAAACCTTCAACCAGGAGAAAAAATGACATGCAACGATTTGTGTACAATAATTTTCTTCAAATCTATGCAAGATATAAAAAATCTAAAAGATATCTAGTTGATATTTTGACCTTGGCTACAAATAATAGAGATCATATTTCTCAAAATTGAGTGGAAGCTGGTTTTCTTGAGGCAAAAAGCAAAACAACTCCAATGAAAAATAAATTTCATCAAACCCTGCATGCAACTATGTCAAATGATCTCCAATTTAGAAAACAAAATCCAAATCTAACTTTCTCGAGCCTTCTAGATGTGTTGGAACAATAAAATATGTTGTCAGTATAACAAAAATTGTTGCAATCACCCAGATCTCACATAATAGATGCAAGATAAAGAGGTAATTAAATCTTTGCAAATCCTTTCCGATTCTCCAGATCGTTCAAGAATGAAAGAGAAGAGCTTATTGTGATTTACAAGAAACTCAATCTCTCAATTAGGAATCTAACCACAAAAAATGGAGATGGACCACCAAAAGTGGAGATGCCACCAAAAGTGGAAATTAGTTCCACCCTTTAAGGAAGGGAACAACTCATCACTTATCTCATAGTTATTAAATAATAAAATCGCTTTGTTTTCCTAAGCAAGCTTAATTAAGTGTAGCAAAAACCTAGGACTAAGGAAAAACAAATTAACCCACTAGGAAAATAAAAAACCTACACCAACAATATATATATGTGTGGATGAACATTAGAAATAGGGGTAAATAAGAATTTATTCATGTACCCAAAACTATAAATAAGGGTTTCTTCATGTACCCAGAACTAAGGGTTTATTCATCTACCCAAAACCAAAAATAACAAGTAAATATGAGTTTATTCTTACCAAAACCCTTCTGACTATGTAAATAATGGTTTACTGATACCCAAAACCAAATATCATACCAAAAACCGAATATCACAATATCAATCATATTTTATTAACAAAAATAAAATTTGACAATGGGATTCCAACTACGACACATTTCATTCACAAAAATGCAAACACTCGTAGATAAATATGCAAAAAATCATATGGCCACACTATTGTGTGCCTATTATTTAACCACAACTATCATAATATCCTTGCAACACTAAAAACACAATAGAAATAGTTGTTGAAATCATTACTCAATCAACCAAGACTCGCTCTTAATGCTTCCACCCGAACATGCAAAACTAGGCGAGGCCCCCTTTTTCTAATTTTTTAATCTTTGATTTTGGTTGAACAGTATTCGGTTGAAAGGGTTTTGGTTGAAACCCTTCTAACTGAATACATACTGCACGTTGGTGCCATCACTACTATGTTGTTTCAGCTGAAACCCTCTCGACTGAATATTTTCCAATCATAAATGGTTTGCTTAGAACCGTTTAGTTGGAGGAAAGTATGAAAAAATTGTTCTTATGTTAATGTTTCCTTAATATTTCAAAAACTAAACAAAAAAAACCTTTTCGAAAGTCCATAAAAATAGATTAGGTATGAGGCTCTAGGGGTATGATGTTTCCTTCTATATCTTCTTTTCCATATGTTTATATTGACCTTGGCATTCAAGATTATTGTTCTTGAGCCAAAAAATAGCTTTATAAATTTGAAATACATTAATATTTGGGTAAATGTTCTTGTGCATTGGGATTACTTTTTTTTTTGTAAGCGTTCATATAGCCTTGTTTCATTGGATATCCTCCAATCTACTTTAAATTATTGGGAGGTGTGCAACACAATGAATGAGAGTAGTATTAATATTGCTAAGCTTCTTCATAGACTCTATATTAAAAAAATGTTTGTCAAAGATTTCTTTTTCAATTATAAATTTGAATCTATGCTTGGTGGAATCAGTATCAATGAACTAATATTTTTCATTTCAATATCTAAATTGATATAAAAAAGTCTCTTTGTATGTTTATTTTCAATTGACCACATTCCTTCAATAACCTTATTTTCTCTTGAATATTTTTCTTGATAACTAGAATTTTCCACTCTATATTTCTTATTCATAAGAAAGATTGATTATTATTGGTATTTGAAAACACTTGTTCTAAAAGGAGTGTGTTATTACTCATTTCAAACATTTGTTTAACTTGTTATCAATATTGACCCATATGGACTATTCTTGCTTCAACACATTATCTCATCTTCAATTTATTTACTAATCCATATGCCCTAATGCTTTCTTAATGCATATGCATACATTCTTCTAGCATGCTTGCATTCAATTGTCATGTATAAGGTGTTTTACTCATGTGATTATGTTTTTACATTGATGAAAAAAAAAATTCAAACATAAAAGATTTTTCATACATAATTTATGTTTTCATGCATCTATTTTTTTAATGAATTTTAAATTGTTTTTTAATGTATGTATGATTTTGCATTTATGGAAAAAAAATGTGCATGATTTATAATTTCATGCATGCATTTTTTCTTCTTCCATGCATTATTCTTTGCATGCAATGTGTAATTTGAAAGATTAAGTTCTCTTATCTTTCATATTTATTATATTACAATAGATTATATTATTTTGAAGGTTGTTACTTTCTTTTTTAGATGCTAAACTTTTTATCATATATCACAAAAACTATTTTTCTTTGTTATAAATAAAATAAATTTAAAATATCTTTAAATAAATTATAAAAATAACACTATAAATTATAATTTTATATAAATAAAATGAAATATTATTAAAAAACTCTTTTGTATTATAAAAATCTAAAGAGCATCCATTAGTTGAAGCCATCCTTGACAAGCATAACCATACAATAACCAAAGCAATGTAATGTAATGGAAAGTTATATAGATTTAAAGAAGGTAGTGGAATATCATAAAATAATAGACACCAACACTATAATGACTCATATGATCTTCTACAGAGCTTAATTATATTCCTAATTTGGAGCTGTTTTACCAATTGACCTCATGTACTACACAAACGTATGTGAAACATAGACCAAAATATTACCTAATTGACATTCTACACCTCTTTGACGTACCATTGCACACTAAGTTGCGATTGCTAGTATAAATTTAAAGAAGGTAGTGGAATATCATAAAATAATAGAAACACCATTCCGGACCTCCTGGCGTGGCATACAGCGATGTGCATCGGCATCGGAGTATCAAGCTTAAAGATGTCACCAAACCAGCCAAGATATTGATGAAGACGGCGTACCTTGAACCACCCCTTCATTAAGCAGTCAAATTCCAACAATTTTTGCCAGCGGAAGGAATATATATGCCCAAATACAACCACAAGCGATAACGGGGGAAATCTAAGCAACTCAAATCCTGACAACACTTCCCACCGTTGAATCATGGGATTGAATCGATGGGTGACGTTATCGAAGGTGGCAAAGCTGTCCACCACATAGAACATCCCATCAATATAAAAGGCCCTCGGAAAACATACGGAACATGGCATTTCAGGAAGAATCTCCCATCTGTCTCGAGCCACATCATAAACTGCTGCTGTTTTACTTGCATTCGCAACGTAAACCAGTCCTTCAGGCGATGCGCAATATGCTGAATCATTTCGATTCATCTCAATGGGTATGAATGTCCCTTCTCTCCATCTATAGGACATAAAATCATAAACCATAACAGAGGTCCTTTTATATTTCAGACCTATCACAATCAGTTTTTGATGGATACACAAGCAGTAAGAAAACCATGCACACTCAAAATTAGGTGGCATAGAAGGGCTTCTCGTCACTAAGTTGTGGACTGGGTCGGAGATCGTTATTCTCTTTTCGTCCAGCAAACATATAAGTTCTTCAGGTCTTCCTAGACAGATTCTTTCTTCGTAGAATTTGCCACTTTCTATCATTGCCTTCCACATTTTGGATACAAACCTAAGCTTGCTACGAAATACGTAAGGTACTCTCATTAAAATTTCCCTCACTATATCTTCTGGTAACGATTGAAAAGATTCCATAGATTTACAGATTACATTCCAGAATAGGAGCTGTCATATGCCAAACAAAACACTTTATTGTCAGATCTTAGATCGAATTAAGAGCATAATCTAAAGGTGACAAATTGGGCTATTACTTGCAAAGTATAGCAGCAATTTCCACCATCTCTTTGTGATGGTAACGATTATTTTCATCCCTCTAATTGTAAATTTGCAGGTGTATATATAGAGAATATGGAATAAAATTATAAAATAATGATAATAATGAATATTTAAAAAGCTTATATTTAAAGCAAAAATATTAAATTTATTGTTACAATGTAAATAACTTTCTAAATTCATATTTAAGATAATCTTAAAATGAAAAAGTATTATATTCTATTTTTGTAAAAAATCTACTTTAATATCTATTACAACTTTTTCTGTGTGCTAGTAATAAGATATGTGTATGTGTATAAAAATTAAATTAAAATTATAAAACAATGACAACAATGAATAATTCTAAAGTCTACACATAAACAAAAATATTAATTCAAAAAATATTTGAGATAATCTATGAAAAAATCTAAAAATAAAGCAAACATTTATATTCTATTTTTCAAAAAAATATGAACTAATAGTAATTTTAAATATTATTGCTACTATTAAATTACATTTATAAATTATTACTTAATTTATTTTTTAAGATAATCTTGTTAAAAACATTCTAAAAATGAAAAAATCTATATAAATATATATTTTTATAATAAAAATTAGTTATATAAAATTAGCAAGTCAGATCTTTTTAAATGTCATATATCTATGCAGGCAAAGAGTTTCCAAAAATGCATGATGACATGAAAAAAAAATCTATATAAATATAGATTTTCATAATAAATTTTAGTTATATAAAATTAGCATGTCATATGTCATATATCTAAACATGCAAACAGTTTCCAAAAAATCACGATGACATGCATGATATTGCTTTTATTTTTAAGGTTTCTATTAGAGAAGATATACCTATTTTATGTGGATTGTTTGTATTAAAACAGGAATAATATTTTTGTAATCTTAACAAAATTTCTAATAAAATTGTATAATATTTATTTTAAATAAATAAAATAGTATTTTCAAAAAGAAATGTAATCTATATAAAATAGTAGTCTAATTAAATAAATAATATTTATTATAGATAAATAAGTTATTTGAATTAAATGTAGAAATGAAATGTCATATTTAATTTGAATTTTAACGATAAAAATATGTTATGGAATATGTTAAAAATTAATTCACTAATGTACTAGAATTTTTTGGCTTGTTTAAATAAAGATTGAAAAGTGGACAATATTCTAGTCACGTTCATTTATCAAAGTGTGGACATGATCTTAGTTATTGTGGACTCAATCAAATACATGAACATGAGCTATAAATTACAACTTTGAACCAAAAAATTATGATTTTTATGTCATTTAGCTTTCTATCATCTTGATGATGGATCACATACTGTGATTAAAATTTTGATATGAATAATTGCACATAACTTAACCTAGAACTAGCAAGATCTATAATATAGATTGTGAAAATCTAATATCATTAATTTGTAAATTGTGACTTGTTAGAATTTTCTCACCTTTATATAAAATATCTATACATTTGTACGATTTGATGATGTTTACAAACATATTTGGGGAATGTGTTGAATTATGAGGGCTATCTTGCTATTTATTACATTTCTAGCTAAATTGATCTAACAAATTAGTAATGTAATGAAGGAAATTTGAGCCTTGCAAAAGGAGAAAAAAATATTTTGAATGTAAATTACACTTATTATACTAGTATCAACTAATGGTTCCAAACTTATCTAAAACTATATTAGCTAACCTTTTCTAACGTTTTGAGTTTTAAGCAAAAATGTGAAAGTAACTAACTAAAATATTTAAAGGCAATAAATTGGTGAAAATAATTGATTGCAAAGAAGTAATAATAAAAAAATTATGGGAGAAATAAAAAATATAAATCACAGAGAACTTGGAGTCAAAATTTGGAAGACAATGCCAAGGATGCTAGTGCATAATATGGATGCTCACATATTACACTACTATATGTATGAAAAAAATATGGAAAGACATCCAAAAATAATGAAAATCCATATTTCTATTCAACTAATCTGTAAAAATTGAAATGAAAACGCACTAGGAAATTCTAGATGATACAAATATAAAGAAATAATCTAATAACAATATTTTAATTTTTTAAATAAACAATAGAGATAGATTTACAAATGAAAAATAAATTTTGAAGCTTCATGTGCTTGAGTGATCGAAAAGTACCTACAAGAACAATGGTTTTTTTTTGACTAATTGGTCATTTGTCTCACTCAAACTCCCACTTTGGTATTTTTATGTCCACAAAAATTGATAAAGAGATAGAAAACAATGTTTGAATGCTCATACGACAAGTGTTTTTAGGAATGATCAGTGTTGTAAATACCTAAAAAACATAAAATGAATAAAATAGAGGAGATGTGATAATCCTAAGGTGCTTAGGGGAAAAAATAAAATGAAATACTTGTAATAAGAAAATAAGAATAATATTAGGTCTATAGGTGTTGCAAGTTTGAGGAGATTGATATTGATGATGTTGCTTGGCAACGTGAGCATGGATTATGCATGAGGATGTAACACAATGTTTTCATTGATGTCTAAGATTGTTGTGGATCATTTTGATTTATCCTAATATGTTTTGAGGTATTGTGGAAGACATTTGTGAAAAATAATTTGGTCTGAAAATCTCAATTTTATGAAAATATGACTAAGTGTCAAAATTGCCAATTGAGTGTAACAATGTATATATTTTTTGATTTACACCACTCCATAAAGGATGAATTTTATTTGAAATTCTAATCTAATTTTTATCGATTTTAAAAGTGTAACATATAAAATAATCACCCGTAGGGTTTAGGACCTAGGAGAACAAACTTTCTATGCTTCACATTCAAGGATTCCCTAGAGATCTCAATCTAATAATGAGAATGGGAGAAAGAGATTTGCTACGAGACTGTCCTAGGGTATGATTCCAAATTAAAAGAGGGGTTCACCACCAAGCTAGGGCTTGGAAAAGATAATGGAATGCAAGATCTAATGTTTAGACCCAGTGATGTATGAAACTTGATTGTATGACCTAGATATGCATGCAAAATAGAATAGAAAGGCAAGAAATTAGAATGGTGCACCTAGGAAGTTGTGAAGACCTAGAAAAAACTTTGAATTGCTGAAAAATCCTAATTTAGAGCACATTGGGACTCATACGCCAATTCTGGTGTATCAGTCCCAAATCAGGGTTTTTGGTTTGAAACTAGTTTTCGACACTAGATTCTCGATTTGCAAAAATCTTGAAAAATACCTATAGTGAGACTCATATGCCACTTTTGGTGTATCAGTCTCATTCTTCTTTTTTGGAGAATTAGGGTTTGATTCTACTCTACTATCTCTTCTATTTCTACTCCACTTCGTTTTTGAATGTGAAACCTTAATTTTGGACCTGTAGAAGACTTTTCATGAAGATGACAACCATGTGATAACTTGATGACTTTCTCCAACCTTGCAACCTAATATTCAAAGGGTCTTCAAGCCTCCAAGTAATTAGATATAGTATCAGAGAGAGAGAGAGAGAGAGAGAGAGAGAGAGAGAGAGAGAGTTGATTCTTAGGGAATAAGGGTTTTCCTTGGTCAAACACCATATAGCTAATTAAATCGAATGATGAGATAATAAAATGAATGCATGAAACATGAAAAAAAAGAACATGAATCATGGACAATGATACCATGAAAGATGTCTTGTAAATCTACAACTCAACATGAAGTGGCTATGAAGGATGTACATCTTGATATTCACAATAGGTTTAGAATAATGCTTGATCTTGGATCTTCAATGTTGCATCACAAAACTAGCTCAAAAACATGCCTGATTCTTGATAATCTTGTCATGATGGTGGATCTTGAATTGCTGCAACAATAGATGAAGAAATATACTCTTGAATGACTTAGAATGATCTTGTAAACTCTCTTAACACTATTGTGAATTCTTGGAATGCTTAACTCTTTCTTACTTCACTTAATATCATGTAGGCTTAGTCTTACTTAGGTGAAATAATGATTTGAAAGATTATTTATATACTGTAGACATGGAAAATGTACATTTCTGATTTGGCACACTTGATCCTGATCGCTAACATCATTTCCTCTAAAATCAAACTCTCAGCATTTCATCATAATTCTATCCCTTAATCTAATGAATCACCATTTATTTGATTAAGTCTATCACCTCCTTTGATTAAATTAATCAGTTTAATTTAATTAATTCTACATTGCTGTTTAATTAAATAAATCATTTTATTTGATTAAAATCTCTAAAGTCTTCTCATTAAATTAAATAAATTAAACCTTATTTGATTTAATCTAACACATTCCTTCTTTATTAAATAAATCAAATCATTTATTTAATGAATCATTTCCTCTCAATTTTGGACTTAAATCAATTCATAAATCTAAGTCTAAATTGTCACATCACCTAATTCTTCATTAAGTTAATCAAATCCTTGATTAAGTTAACCCCTCTCACTAAAATTCTCTAGAGAATGCAACTTGCACAATAAATCAATTACTTTGATTTATTAATTCTCCTATTTACCCTCACAAAGCATCAAAAAGGAAATATTCCTCTTTTGAATTCAAAAAGTCCAAGTGGACTTGGTCCTTCCAACAAGGCATTAAAAGCCTCTTATATGTCTTTGACCTTGAGCCAAGTGACATTAAATTCATTTATTTTCCCTCTTCAACATGTCATTTCTCAAGTTTGAAATGCCACCTAATTGCATTTATTGGCACATTGGCCAAAACTTGCTCATTCCTCATCCAATCACATTTGGACAAGTGGCACAATGCCATTGAACTATCTTTCATCCCACATTACTTGTTTTCACTCATTCTTCCAAGATTGAAATCTATAAATTGGAGACTCTTCTCCTCAATCTTCATCCACAACTCATATGCAAAGTTACTCTCTTCAAGTGAGAACTGATTTTGCACCATTGCACTCAATCATCCACCATTTTCACAATCTAGTAACAAGGTTATGCTCAAATATCTTTGGAGATTTGACCATTTCTTCAATCAATCAACATTTGTAACTTAGGAATTGGGAAAGAGCCAATTGCAACATATCATTGGCACCAATTCCCCCATAGGATCATAATGCTATTTGCTTAATTAGGATTTAAATGCTGTAATTTCATTTTGTTCTTCATTTCCTAAGTTAAGTTTTAGATAGATGGATTTTATGGGGAATCCCTCATTGTTACATGCATATTTGAACTAACACTAACAACGTTTGACTCCATTTGTGCATTTGCAGGTTTAGGGGTTCACATTTTGGCACTAGAAGGAGGGCTTGAACCTTTTTGACACGTTTTTCTTTCAAAATTCCACGGTTTTTTCATGTTTTTTCTTCATATACAAGAAACTGTACCACGTACCAGACACATGGTGCTATATTGCACCACGGACTCATATGTGGCACTATATTGCTCCGCACCTCCCGAAGCCCGCGACACCATATAGCACCGCAACTGCTTCCCGCACATCAAATTTGAAAATTTGCCAAACATTGCCGCTGCCAAACTCCACCGCGTGTAAAACTCTGCCACACCCACGGTCTCTGTTTCTGCAGAGCACCACATACAGTCAACCATTTGCCAAACTTTGTCGCGGGATCAGTCTGGTTTTTTAAAATTTGAATATTTTTTTAGTATTAACCTGGTTTGCTATATTTCTTCTTTTTTACTCTGTTTTTTTGTTATTTTGCAGGATGGAGGCAAAAGGAGAAGTTCACAATCATGTTATCTTCACAAACCCAAAGTTTTTATAAACACTAAAAGTGTTCTTTAACACTTCTTTAGAAAATTTGTTAAAGTCTTTGGCCTTAGGAAAAAATAATTTTACTTTGGGCTTTAAAAAAATGTTTAAATTTTCATGTTCATCTTGTGCAAAGTGTTTCTAAACACTTAACTGTTCTTCAACACTTCTTGAAATTTTTTTAAAATCTTTGACCTTAGGCTACTAATTTTTCATTGGGATCTAAAAAGAACAAACAAACTTTGTTTTTTAAAGTTGCCAAGGGGCTAAAAAGAATTTTAGACATTTACTAGTTTTCAATTTGGACTTAAAATTGAACAAGGCAAACTTCACATTTCCTTTTGGTGCTTCTAAAAAAAATTCATCATTGCTTTGAAGGTTAAAATGAACAAGTGTCTTTTATGTTTTGCAAACTTTTTAACAAATTAATATCATTAAAATGCGTATGCGCTTCTCTCACGCTTTATAGCGATCTTGAGAATCAAAAGCATTTTAGTGATATTAACTTGTCAAAAATATTGCCTCCACATTTGATTTGGGCACTTAAAATTGAACAAAACATGCGAGTGTGAGCACGATATATTATGGAGGTTCTCCCCTTTGTTTTTCAACAATGGTTGTGTGAACGACGGGATATGTTAGCTCGCTTTTGTTTATCTTAGAGGGCCTACCTTGTGGGAAAAAGTAATCACCCAAGGGAACGACCCAACCGGGAACACACTAAAGCCAAGCGACTTCCACCCGGGATATAAGTGTGGATATTGGAACAAAGGCCAATATCATGAGGATTATTTTGACGAGATGGACAGCAATGGACTCTCACTGATGTTGGATAATCCCCTACGAACGGAATGCCCGAATTAGAACCCCTTGTTTAGAAAAAGGCTAAAACCTTGTCTATCTTGTTGGTGCAAAAGGTTATGTCCTTTGAAACCGCCCTATGTAACATGCGGTCTTGTTGTGGAAATGGAAGGTATGCCATGGGAGATTCATGGGTACTAATGCTTGGCTGACCTGAATAAGTGAGTGTCGTGGAGGGGAGCCAGTGTGGTTAAGCATTTAGCCATTCACACAAGATATGCGCAGCTGGATTTATCCAAGTGGGAACCCAACAAGGTATTGCCTCATCAACCTAGGAGTGTAAAAGTGCTTGGAAAGAACACATTGCTTGATCTTGGAAACATTTGAAAAATGAACATACACAAAATCCTTGAAATTTCAAACACCTTGTGGGAAACAAATACCTATTGAAAAATTTGCCCACTCTTGCTTTCCCTAGGAATCACATTCCTAGAGGTTTCTAAGTGTACAAGTTCTACCATCATTTGTTTCCAATAAGGATAAACATAGGGAACTTTTGCCCTATTTTCCTCGATTTCCACACAAAGGACCTTGTGGGATGAGAAAGAAAATGGGACACTAGATATATAGTTTGAAAACCTAAGCAAGCAAGTGTCTTGGATAAAAAGAAACCTCATTTAACCAAGATAAAGAGATAAATTGAATTACACATGTGTTGTTTCCAATGATTTCACGCAAGATTAAAATCCCAAAGCCAAAGTTCAAGAAAGTGAGTCTAAAAATCCGTGAGCAACGCCTTGAGATGCTCCTTGAAGTAAAGGAGAGACTTGTATACAATTTCTACAAAAAGGCCTCAAGGAACAATCCCGTATTGTATGCATTTTATTGTCAACAAAATCCTGAACTTTTTCAAAGGTTTGCATTTCTCCCATAGGAAGTCTAGCATGTTCTTCAATACCGAGGTTTTGTAACACACTTTGTCAATTCATCCATTTGTGCAAGTTCCTTTAGGATAACACAACTTCCTAGGGAAAACAACTTCACAACAATCTTGTTTGACTTAATGCATCTAGTCAAATTATCACAATCAATCAAATCAAAAGCCCTTACAAGTTTAACACACACCTTCAAAAGTTCTTCAAAAAAAGGTTTCACTCACTCATCCCATCTATTTAACCCATCACCATTATCACCATCTTTGATCTTTTAGCTTCCCTAGTTCTTCTCTTTTGGACCTAAAGGATTAGGATCGAACAAATCCCTATTTTTTTATGGTCCAAACAAGATCTCAATACAAGAAGGACATGGAGAATATCAGAGAAATATCAGCTTCTATGGACATGAGTCATCTAAACACCGTAGTGAACCTAGAAGAATCAAGAAATTCCCCAAGCAACTCTCCCTTATCATCACAAAATCCTCAAGAGGAGAGTCATCAAGAGGACAGCACAAATGAAGACATAGGGATGACACCAAATGAAATCATGGAAATGGTTCAAAATCCAGAGAACCACAAAATTGTTAGTGCTATGTTCAAATACATAAATTCAATAGCAAGAGGAGGGGTCATCCCCCTCCTGACCTTAACACAAGCACTAGTACAGATACATCATTATCAAACATCAATCAAGAAGTACCTTGCACCACATCAATCATCACACCAACCTCCCCGAATGTGAACAAGGGGAGTGCCATGTTCCAGGAATTGCAAAAACACCACCTTATGGCTAATAAAGAAGCAATCATCACCCCCACACTAGCTACATCTATTTCGGAAAGCCCATCTCACCCATACGTCCCACTCACATTTCATAACCCCACTGGTTCATCCTCATTTCAAGCCACACCAACCTGTCAATTGAACATACCAACTACCCCACCGCATGAGGAAGTTGGCTTGTTTGGAACGATGAAAGCTATCAATCCTTTCTCTTTCCAAAGTGGTTCATCATCCCTTCCCCCGCTTCGTTTCGCATCCACATCACCTCTTGGAATAGGTCTTCCGCCTTTCCCCATCAAAAATTTTGCCAATCCAAGCAATCCGACCACCACTTTGAACCCGCTTCTTTTGCCCATATCCTCATCCTCACAACAAATTACAACTATTTCTGTCACCACAGTTAACGTATATATTGGTCCTCAAGTCTCCCAAAGCATGCCTCCTCAAGGACCAATCATCTCAAACACCCCCCTCCGACAACCCAAATCACAATCACCACCACAATCCCTCCACCCGCCATGATAGTTGGCATGATTCCTACTCCACCACCAATCCCACCGAAAGCCAACACAACAAATTCATTCACCACCCTAATCCAAACCTTTCAAAAGGCAAACCAACAAAGAGTACTTCAGCAAAAGCAGCAAGCTCAAGCACAAGCTCAAGCCCAAGCGCAAGCTCAAGCCCAAGCTCAAGTCCAAGCACAAAATCAAGCTCAAGCTCAAGCCCAAGCCCAAGCACAAGCACAAGCACAAGCTCAGGCTCAAGCCTAGCAACAGGCACAAGCTCAATACCAAGCGCAATTGCAAGTGATCCACCTGCAAGCCTACCAACAAGCCCTGCAAGACTTTCAGGCACAGCACCAAGCTAAACAAAAAACTTTATTGGCACAACAACAGCTCGACCAACAACAAGCATTATTGGTGCAACAATAGCTAGACCAACAACAAGCGTTACTAGCTCAACAACAACTTGACCAACAACAGGCTTCATGGGAACAATAGCAGATGGACCAACAACAAGCGCTATTGGAACAGTAACAGCAAGATCAACAACAAGCGTTGTTGGCACAAATGCAGGCTTACCAACAAGCTTTAAACGCACATCCAAGCTTGCAGCAAAATCCCACTAGTACTCCTCCCACTACACACACTCCCCAAATGCCTTACAACTCATTCATCCCACCCCCCGATCCAAGCAAAGATGTCACAACACAAATCAAACTACTTTCATAGCAGGTGTTGTTGGACTTGCAAGAAGGAAAAACCACAAGGACACCAGGCAACTTGTGCCCTTATCCATTCGATAGAAGTCTCACTATGGTACCGTTTCCAAAGGGATTCGAGATCCCCAAATTTGATAAATATAATGGAATGGGCAACCTTGAAAACCACGTCAGGGAATTTCAGGTGCACTAAATGGAATTCGCATATGATGACACGTATCTAATGCAACTCTTCCCACGAAGCCTGACTGGTCCAGCTATGGAATGGTTTTCTCACCTACCCACGGGCATTTAAAAATTTTTGGAAATAGTGGAGGCTTTCCTTAAAAATTACGCTTTTAATATGGGTGCGGATGTTAGTTTAGAAGAACTATTTGCACTCAAACAAGAAAAAGGAGAGTTATTCACATCCTTCTTGCAAAGATGGTGATCCAAGGCCAATCAGAGCAAGTGGACCATTCCAAAAGAACAACAAGTATGCACCATCATAGCCAACCTTGATAAAAACTTGGCGTTTTACCTGAAAATGCAGTGCATCACATCATATGACCAGCTAATTCCAAAGGCGCTCAACATTGAAAGAGCCCTTACGGCGCGAGAAGCCACACCAACATTCACTCCACCACAGGATAACCACCCATCTAACAACTATAATGATAAACCTCGAACATGGTCGAGGAACAAAAATATCACGAACGACGGCATGGTCGACGCTAAGGTAGTCATCAGTGCTCCTAAGCAAAATACCCAAAACCATCATCAACTGCAAAATCATAATCATAATAATGTGCAGACTAATGCGGTAGTGGCACAACCACCTTCCACTAGTCAAGTCAACAATGTGGTTAATCAAGGAGGACCACCTCCCCGCAACAAGTTTCCCCCCAAGAGGAAGTTCACAGCCCTTGGCGAATCGATTGAGTCTGTCATGAAGAAACTGGTCAAAGAGAACTTAATCAAGATCTCTAACTCCGAACAATACACGGAGCCCATGACCAAACCGATGTGATACAATGAGAATCTCCTATGTGACTTTCACAAAGTCAAAGGACACACCACCGCCAACTGCATGAGACTCAAGAATATCATCCAAGACCTCATCGAGGATAAGGTCATCAACATCGAGCAGCCAGACCTAAAAATCTACACGAATCTGATGCCGAATCATAACCAAGGGAACAATAAGGGAAATAACCAAGGGAATAATAAGGGTAAGCAAAAGTATGCTAGGGCTAATCTAGTATACGAGGAGATAGTCGGATGTGTTGACGAGATGGTCACTGTCATAAATATCAAGGGAGCCAACAATGACTATGGAGTCACCACGCGAGGCGAAAAGGTTACCATTGCTGGGGCACTTGCTAAGACCACCATTACCAGCACAAAGGCCATCCCCTATGAATACAATTTAATTGGCAAGCTGAAAAGAACACCCGCACAAATCACCATCATGGAATTACTAAAAATATCCGCCTCCCATAGATAGATCCTGGATGAAGCACTAGCTGCATCTACCATTGCTGCCACCCTTGACACAAAAGAAATTTCAGGCTATGGTGGGTAACATCGTTACCCCAAATCTCATCACATTTTCTAACCAAGATTTCCCCCTGCAGCCATCTCATAACCGCGCACTCCACCTCCAAGTCCTAATCCATAAAAAGAAAGTCAAAAGAGTCCTGGTAGATGGTGGTGCAGGTCTTAATATTTGTTTGCTGAAACTCACAAAAAATTTGGGATTCGCCGAGGATTCCATCAATAAGAACAAAAGCATCATGATAAGAGAATATGATGACCAGGAAAGAGTGTCTTAGGGCACTATCAAGATCCCCATCCAAGTGGGGCCAGCAAGCATGGAAACAACCTGTCAAGTTTTTGACCTTGATCTACCATACAACATCCTCCTGGGATGCCCATGGATACATGGAATGAAGGCAGTGGCCTGAACCTATCACCAGTGCATTAAGTTCTCATATCAAGATGAGGAGGTTACCGTATATGGGGATCCCGAACCTTTCGCCTATTGCAAAAACTTG
The DNA here is from genome assembly GCA_007115665.2 of Sequoiadendron giganteum. Lineage (NCBI taxonomy): Eukaryota > Viridiplantae > Streptophyta > Pinopsida > Cupressales > Cupressaceae > Sequoiadendron > Sequoiadendron giganteum. The sequence goes on along the minus strand of CM021100.1, from coordinate 367,180,739 downwards.
GAAGCCAAGTTTTACAAGATCCCTCAAGTACCTAAAAATGATGAAGGACCATCCACTTCATACATAGACCCAGCTAATCTCGCCTCCACTTCTGCGATAGAGACACCCGCCATCCCCCATATATCCGAGATCAAGAACATGATACAAGAAAATGGATGTTGTGATTATATAATAAAGAGAAATGCTTTTGTTGTAGGAGAGTTACCACAATCTCCTAGGTCACATGGACAACCACAATTGACTCAAACACCTGTTCACACTAGAACAGAACCTGCTGGATTCCACCGATGGGGGGATCTTAGTCGGGAGAATGTAGATGAGGAGGACATCACAAACACTTTGTACCAAGATGAAAGACCCACTCCCACCCTAACCATGGAGGAAACAAACAGAGGATTACAAATGATGTTCGGCATGGGCTATAACAAGAATGAAAGCCTAGGAAGAAATAGTGATGGATGGTTGGAGCCCATCATGGTGGAAAGAAGGATGCGAAACATTGGCCTCGGTTATACCCCTCTGAGTATAACCGTACGTGGCAGAGGTATGCCCAGAAGAGCAATCCAGTCCTCTCACCCATTTGCTTAGGGATCCCACTCGACAGTTACACCTTTGACATTACCGATGTGTGTGCTAGTAGTGATGATGAGGATACCATAGCAAGTCTCCCTAGGATTTTCGAGGAGTCCACTTGTTAATGATTAGTGCCTCACCCATTGAGCCAATCCAATGAACCCACCAAATCCACTTAGTGTACCCCCAATTCATCGATCATGACCAACAGGGACCGCCAATTCTAGACTCATTCGAAAATGACGAGGCTCTCTCAGAATTCATGGGACTAAGGGATACAATCTCATGTAGAGATCACAAGGCTGGATTCAACATCACACTGGATACACAAGCATACTATGGGGAGATGATTGAGTCCTTCAGTCGCAAAAGAAAAAGATCGAGAATAAGCTTAGAATTATTTAGTTAAAACCACACTATGGCACTCTCTAACCATAAAATAGTAAAAATAAAGGATGCATCGGATGGTGAAAACCTCCTTGAGGTGCCAGAGGATGAAGGATTCAATCTCCCCCTTACTGCTCTACATCAGGAGAAGTCAGTAGTATTGGCAGAACAGTGCAACCCGGTCAACTTAGGAATAGAAACCGAGCCACAAATCACCTTCTACGTAGAATCCCTCCTAGAAGAAGAATAAGAACTATTGGCAACATTCCTAAAGGCAAGAAAGGTGAATTTTGCATGGACCTATGCAGACATGCCAAGCTTGGACCCTGAAGTAGTAGTTCATCATTTGGCTGTTTACCCCAGAGAAAAACCAGTCAGACAAAAGCTAAGGAAGATGCACCCACAAATAGCCTTGCTTGTAAAGATTCAGCTACAGAAACTTTTGGATGTTGGCTTCATACGCCCGATCGACTATCCAGAATGGGTATCAAATCTAGTACCAGTCTCAAAACCGAAAGGGGGCATCCGCATCTACACTGATTTCAGAGACCTAAACAAAGCATGTCCTAAGGATGACTTTCCACTACCCAACATTGACATGATAGTGGATATGACGGCCGAACATGAGATGCTCTCCCTAATGGATGGCTTCTCGGGGTACAATCAGATAATGATCGCAAAAGAAGACCAACACAAGACAACATTCACATGTCTTTGGGGTACCTTTGGCTTGAACATAATGCCATTTGGGTTGAAAAATGTAGGAGCTACATACCAAAGAGCCATGACATTAATCTTCCACGACATGATCCATAAAACAGTCGAAGATTATGTAGATGACATACTGGCTAAATTAAAAAAAAGACAAGACCATATAGCAACTCTAAGTGCTATCTTTGATAGGCTCGAACAATATAAGGTTAGACTCAACCCAAAGAAATGTGTCTTTGGGGTACAATCGGGAAAGCTGCTAGGATACATAGTTTCAATGAGAGAAATAGAGGTGGACCCTGCAAAGGTAAAAGCCATCCTTCAAATGGAAGCACCAAGAATGTTAAAACAACTAAGAGGATTGTAAGGTAGACACCAGTCCATCCGAAGATTCATAGCACAACTGGCAGATAAGCAAATTGCCTATTCACACCTACTTCACAAGGGAATAGCTTTCAGATGGGACGACAAATGTGAGCAAGCATTCAACAAAATAAAAGAATATCTACTTACACCACCTGTGTTGATGCCACCAAATTGTGGGGAAACCATTAATCCGATACATCTCAGCAACAATAGCTGCCCTGGGGGCCCTTTTAGCCCAACATGATGAAAAGGGAACCGAGCACGCTATCTACTACATCAACAGGACAATGGTGGGACACGAGCTCAATTACATGTCAATAGAAAAAGCTTGCCTAGCACTGGTATTTGCGGCTCAGAAATTCAGACACTACATGCTAGCACACAAAATCAAGTTAATTGCCAAAATAGACCCTCTAAAGTAACACTTACAGGTAGAATGGCTAAGTGGGTAATGATATTATCTGAACATGATATCGAGTATGTAGAATGAAAAGCCATAAAAGGAAAAGTCATTGCGGATCAGCTGGCAAAAGCTCCCCTCTACACAGATAACCCACTCATATCAGAATTCCCAAATGAGTCCCTTTTTAACCTTGGTACAACAGACCACTGGAAGTTATACTTTGATGGCTCTCACATGCAACATGGATCAGGAGCTGGTGTGTTCTTCATCACGTTGCAAGGAGATTGCATACCTAGATCATACAAGCTGGCATTCCCTTGTACTAACAATATTGCAAAATACGAGGCTTTGACCATAGGCCTCAAAATTGCAGCACAATGGCGAATCATGGCATTAAAAGTCTATGGGGACTCACAACGTATCATCAACCAAGTCAACGGTGAATACCAAACGAAGGATGATAAGCTCACACCATACAAGAAGGTCATAGAAAGCCTCAAGGAATCTTTCATCGACATTACATTTGAGCAGATACCAAGAACAAACAATAGAGCAGTCGATGCAATGGCAATAATTGGATCCTTACTGGACATTCCTCACAATGTCTCAAAACATGAATTCCTCGTAGAATAGCTTCTCGTACCCACATTCGAGGTACCAGAGTCAGAATACGCGTGTGAACTCGTTGGTCCCGGTGATCTTTGGTATCATGATATATACACCTACCTAAGGTTAAGAATCCTCCCCACTGACATCATTCTGAACCTAAAACACACTTTTATCAAAAGAACTTCACGATTCGTCATCCTAGGAGACACCCTCTACCATACAAGTACCGACGGAAGCTTGCTACATTGTTTAAAACCCGAGGAAGCCTTGAATGCTCTAACTGAGGTACACAATGGCACATGCAGGTCACACTCAAGTGGTATGACCTTGGCTAAAAATTTGCTGAGAACAAGGTACTACTGGTCGATGATGGAAAGAGAGGCACACAATTTTGTCAGAAAATGCCTACAATGTCAACAGCATGGAGACCTTATTCATGCACCAGCTCAAGAACTGCATCCCATTGTTACACCTTGGCCCTTTTCACAATGGGGGCTCGATCTCATTGGTAAAATATCACCCACCTCATCCAATGGCCATAAGTTCATCATCACAACCACCGAATATTTCACAAAGTGGGTCGAAGCAATTCCCATGACCTACATCATGGGAAAATAAATATCCAAGTTCATCCTGAATTACCTCATTTGCCGATATGGTGTTCCCCAATCCATTATTTTTGATAATGGGATGCCTTTCAAAAATTAGGATGTCTGTGATTTGTGTGAAAAATTCAAAATCCAACAAAGTTTTTCCTCTCCATATTACCCACAAGGCAATGGCCAAGCAGAAGCTACAAATAAAACCATTTTGAAAATCCTTAGGAAAAAAGTCAATGACTCTGGTTGTGACTGGCATCTGCAGCTAAATCTCACCTTATGGGCCTACCGCACTAGCATCCATACACCAATAGGTGCCACCCCATTCTCTTTGGTCTACGAATCAGAAGCCATCCTCCTTATTGAGATCGAGCTCCCGTCGCTGAGGATATCACTGCAAAACCTCATCACAGATGAGGAATACAGGGTCACAAGACTCAATGAGCTGGAATTACTAGATGAAAGGTGCATGGATGCCCTTAATCATCTACAAGTCTAAGAAAATTTCCTAAAAAGGAGCTACAACAAGAAGATCAGACAACGCACTTTCCAAGTTGGTGACCTTGTGCTAAAAGAAAACCAAAAGAACGTGCAAAATCCAGATACAAAGGGAAAGTTTGAGCCCAACTGGTTGGGACCCTTTATCATCACTACAAGCTACAAATTAGGGGCATATCAGTTGTCGACACCAGAAGGTGAGCCCCTGCAAGAGCCCATAAATAGTTCACACCTCAAAAAGTTTTATGCCTAAATCTTGCAAGGTATAGAACCAGAAAATACAAAAACAATCAGAAAAAGTCCTGAAAAAATGGTCACCTTGATGAAAACCTGGCAAACAGGTGTCTTGGCGACAACAAAAAAATACAAAAATACAAAAATCCAAAACATAAAAAAATAAAAAATAAAAAATCAGAAAAGGATTGAAAACAGTAGAGAAAAAATCATCTTCTAGTGAAAACCACTTTTGTGGTGCTTTGGACAAGTACCTTGGTGAAAACCTGGCAAATAGGTGCTAACTGTAAATAAAGCACCTTCCCCATCTACTAGGATCTGCACAACTCATTCCATCACTCATTCATCCATTCATCCGCTCACATCCATACCATAGCCTGCATTGGTGTCTACACCATATTCCACCATGGAACTACTTGGCATTTCTAAGGTCAGTCTGTCCTGCCTTTATCGAAGTAGTCTATCGCACCACACTAGGGGAACATTCTCGCAACATCGGATCGGATTTGTGTACATTCTCGTGATCTTTTCCAAAATCATTCAAAAAAAATCCAAAAACATGTCGAAATATCAAAAATCTTCAAAAAAATTCATCATCGAGTCTTGTCAATCTTTCACCTTGTCGAACTACATCGTCTCTGAGCTTGAACATAGGAAAGGTTGATCTTTGATCATCCCCCAAGACAGTTGGGTCAGTCCTTAGGCATCCGTCGCATTGGCAATCCGTTTGCCCATCTATTTTACAGTTAGGGTCAGTCCTTTAGGCGTCCGTCGCATTGGCAATCTGTTTTCCCATCTAGTCTGCATCTTAGGTCAGTCCTTTAAGCAATAAAAGGGGCAATCTGTTTGTCCATCTTATCATCAAACAAGTCTTTCACCTTGTCGAACTACATCATCTCTGAGCTTGAACATAGGCAAGGTTGATCTTTGATCATCCCTTGAGATATTTAGGCCAGTCCTTTAGGCGTCTGTCACATTGTCAATCCGTTTTCCTATCTATTTTATAGTTAGGGTCAGTCCTTAGGCGTTCATCACATTGGCAATCCGTTTTCCCATCTAGTTTTCACATTTAGGTCAGTCCTTTAGGCGTTCGTCGTATTGGCAATCCGTTTTCCCATCTATTTTATAGTTAAGGTCAGTCCTTTAGGCATTCGTCGCATTAGCAATCTGTTTGCCCATCCATCTTTTCATTAAGTCAAATCTATCATCAGTCGAACTACGTGGTCTCTGTGTGTATAACGTAGGCAAGGCTAATCTATGGATCAACTCCCGAGACCACTAGGATAGGTCTTTAAGTTAGTCTGTTCGTCATAAATCTTGAAAATACCAAAAACATTGAAAAATCTTGAATATACCAAAAACATTTGTAAAACATCTCAAAAATTCCAAAAATAGCCTCAAAACATTTGAAAAACCCAAAATGGTGCACTCATCTCATCTCGCTTTCACCCTTTGGTGATTCAGTCAGAAGCAAGTTTAGCAGGTTCCAAAGTGAACTCCCTAATTGTCAAAGTCTCAAAAGTCTAAGTCAGTAAGCAAACAAGTTAGTCACCTCGAAGTATCAATAGCTTATCACCCATTCGGTCCCATCAAAACCCTAATCACTACATGTCCTAGGATGAAGCTTTCCTGCGATGGACATAAGCATCAGGTAACCCTCACAGTAGTTAGTCTTGGCTAGTGGTATGAAGAACATTAGCTTATTTGTTTACTTTATTTGGTATCTTTTGACTTATCTTATTTTGCACTCATTCCAAGGACCTCTCGATGATGCCTAAACAAAATAGGTTTAGAGAGAAAGGAATGGGGCAATGATCATTATCTTTTATCTGCTATGCTTGTGGGATACGCTTGTAAAATAACTTAGTTATGCATGTTTTGTTTGGTTTGTAGGGAGGATATTTTAAGTATCTTGTTGACCACATAGGAAAGCTTGCTTTTCTATGTTTTGGTCTGAGATATTTAGAATGTCTGAACTGCATTCTGAATAAAGTATGAATGCTAAGTGTGAACAAGAATACCCCTATCTGATTTTCAAGTCAAAGTCCATCACACTAGGTACCATGCCATCCTGGTTCTTAATACCTCGATGCATCGTACCTATGTGTGTTATCAAACATAGCACAATTGACCCTTTGAAAATCCTAATTCCTATATGTAAATGTAAAATCACCATCATCATCCTCACTAACTCACTAATTCTATGTTTCTTCTACCTTCTTTCCACACTAACATGGTATTATAACAGTAATCAAAACATCGCCCATGCATACATCCTGCATCCACTAGATTGTTAACATCAGAAAAGCATTGCATCATATCAATATCTTAAGTTATGAGGAATAATATAAATTTGTTATTCTAAGCATCTTAAGACATCATTACATCATACATTATCATCTGCAAACCATTACCATTACCATTTGCATCCATTACCATCATTAATATGCATTACATCATTTAAAGCATGGAAAATACAAAAAGAAATGCATTCATTACATACACTGCAGAAACATCTCATAAACATCACATATTTGCATTCACATATTTGCATGTACGTCATAAAAGGGCGAATCATCTCATATATATCATCAAAAATCATTGTTATAATATAGAATCGGATCAGGTGTCCATCGGATACATAATACAATAAGGCCAAAATACTACAGCCCATATATCAAAAATGAAGCAAAACTGTCATGTGATCAAAAAGGGGGTGGGCCCTACCAGCTGCTGCCCTCCCCATCCTATCTCTCACCATGTGCCTCTGTTGGTCACCTCCCTATCTTCTATGAGAAGTCTAGCACTCTGCGGTTTGGTGGCACTACCAGTAGATAATGATGCCAATAGTACTCGGCCTCTCTGATAGCCTCTCTGTAATCCCAAATATCAATCGATCAGGCCTGAGATGAGGATGCTACACTCTCTAACTGCCACCGTCGGCCTATCTCCTGATCCCTCTCGGATCGTGCCTGGTATCTCTCCGTAGTCAGAACCTATATCTACCCCTATAGCTATTGAATCAGCACATCTCGATGATCAGGCTATCCTGTCGGCTGTCCTGCTAGCTGCCCTGTCAACTGCCCTACTGGCTGCTGCTAAGGATCTACCCTCGGTGGACCATCCTGATCTCCTGCTCGGATAGGTGATTGTTGAGCCCCATCCTTGGGAGGTGTCTGATAAGGAGGTGCCTCACCTCATCCTCTGCCTCACCCCCTACCACTTGCCCGACCCCTGCGTCTGCGCCTGGAACTGTCAATCTGAGGGGAGGTCTGAACCATGCCCTGTAAGCTGTGGTGACTCCTGCATCTTTCGACCCCTGATCATATGGCCATGGCCGAGCCACCAACTCCCTAAACGAGGTCACCACCTCGGCTACCGAGATGGGCTCGCCCCATGCTGTCTCCCTAGTAGTAAGTGCAAAGATGGCCACAAACTGATCATCGGGCCTATCCTGTACCTCCCCGAACTGACGAGCAACCCTATCTGGAAGGTACCTCTCAATCATGGTATGCTCTCGGCCCTGCATCAACCTATCCTATCGAGCGAGGAAGAGCTGTTGGACATCATCTCCCCAGGGACTAATATCCATCCACGGTCTCCAGACAAACTCTCTCATCTCATCGAGAACTCGTCGCCAGTGCGGAATACCACTCATGCTAGTAAATTAAAAGTGCATCAATGCCCCGTCGTACCGCCAAACGAGGGGATCATGTATCTCCAAAGGAACTGGTGTGATGTTTGGACGAAGCACTAGAATCCTCTCCCATCCCCACACATGCAGTAAGATGCCTCCTGCCCCAATGGACCTGCTGTCTAAGTAAACAAACTCATGAAGGTCCCTATACAGGGACGCCAGTAGTACTGGTCCCCAAGCAAAGCACTCCCTCTAATGAACCATTTCATGCCATGCAAGTCCCCGTCCTGGACTGAAATATCGGCCCCGTCGATCAGGTACTACAAGGCCTCAGATAATAGCAACTATAATTAGTCGGTACATGTGCACACGGTATGATACAGCTCTAGGTCAATCTGACCATCGCAAAACTCAATAACATCCATCTACATCACTCCGTAATAGGCCTCTCTGCCAGCATCTGGATCATAGATGACTTAGGTCCCATGAATGGGCAATCGGAGGATGCGCCATACGTCCTCAAGTGTGATGGTGGCCTCACCAGTAGGAAGATGGAAGGAGGAGGTCTCACTGTGCCATCACTCCGCCAAAGCCGTAAGCATGCCTAGGTGAGCCCGAACGGTAGGGGCATACGCAATATACCAAAGGCTAATGGCACCAAGATGCTCTTGGACTAGCTCAGGCATAGGCCCTAATCTACTAAGCACTGGCCATCGATGCTCCTGTGAATAGAGTACGTCGGGCTCCTCCTGCACAGGAAAGGCTATCATGTTAGAAAAAAATAAAGTTTAAAAGTCAAAATCTACCTCAAACTGGCAAGTGCGGTGCTGTTTGCGGGTGCGGTGCAATTTGAAAAGTTCCAAACTGCACTACCGCCATAGAGTTTGCCATTTTACCAGTTACAAAGTGACCCATGCAGTGCACTTTTCATATGCGGTCCTGTTTGACGCAAACCCTAAGTTCCTAACTGATTCGCGTAGTGAAGAATGGAAGGCGACAGACTTTCAGCCAACCAAATGCCAAATTGCAAACTGCCCCGTGCGGTACACTTGGATATGCGGTGCAATACAGGACCACGTAGTTGCGATAAGGGACTTTCTGTGGTGCCATATGGCACCGCGCAGTTTGAACAAAGCCCTAACCCTATTTAATGCACGTAAAATGATAAAATTAAAGGATGGATAGGGGTACGTACCACGGGTCCTGTACCGACTAGCCGCTGATGTGTCTGAACCCTCTTCGTCACGTGCCTGGGAAGCTGTCATTGCGCCATTTCCACTCAAACTCAGACCTAAAATTTGAAATTTTCTAAAGGCTAAGATTGCAAAATGAATTTAAAATGACTCCTCGCGGTCTATTTAAGCCTAAAAATTAGGGTTTTTTGACCTAATTTGACCTTCCAGCTGGGGTTTTGGTCCCCTAAGCCGTATTCATCCAACTAAGAGTCGTTTTGCGTCCCTTCTGGCATTTTAAACCAATATTCTGGCATTCTGGGGCATTTTTGGCTCGTCGGGCACCTTGTCATCTTTTTCGTGAGACCATCCAAAAATTCAAAATTTTCATCTGATCTCTCGAGGGGGCAATATCTAGCAATATCCTTCCACTGGGGCAGCAGTGGGGCATCTGAAAAAATCAAGAAATTTTGAACTTTGATCACAACAGTTATTCTTTGAATCAATGCAACAAGTACATTGCTTCAAAGAAGGGCAAAATGTAGACAGGGAAAATGTACATTTCCGATTTGGCACACTTGATCCTGATCGCTAACATCATTTCCTCTAAAATCAAACTCTCAGCATTTCATCATAATTCTATCCCTTAATCTAATGAATCATCATTTATTTGATTAAGTCTATCACCTCCTTTGATTAAATTAATCAGTTTAATTTAATTAACCCTACATTGTTGTTTAATTAAATAAATCATTTTATTTGATTAAAATCTCTAAAGTCTTCTCATTAAATTCAAATAAATCAAACCTTATTTGATTTAATCTAACACATTCCTTCTTTATTAAATAAATCAAATCATTTATTTAATGAATCATTTCCTCTCAATTTTGGACTTAAATCAATTCATAAATCTAAGTCTAAATTGTCACATCACCTAATTCTTCATTAAGTTAATCAAATCCTTGATTAAGTTAACCCCTCTCACTAAAATTCTCTAGATAAGGCAACTTGCACAATAAATCAATTACTTTGATTATTAATTCTCCTATTTTCCCTCACAAAGCATCAAAAAGGGAATACTCCTCTTTTGAATTCAAAAAGTCCAAGTGGACTTGGTCCTTCCAACAAGGCATTAAAAGCCTCTTACATGTCTTTGACCTTGAGCCAAGTGACATTAAATTCATTTATTTTCCCTCTTCAACATGTCATTTCTCAAATTTGAAATGCCACCTAATTGCATTTATTGGCACATTGGCCAAAACTTGCTCATTCCTCATCCAATCACATTTGGACAAGTGGCACAATGCCAGTGAACTATCTTTCATCCCACATTACTTGTTTTCACTCATTCTTCCAAGATTGAAATCTATAAATTGGAGACTCTTCTCCTCAATCTTCATCCACAACTCATATGCAAAGTTACTCTCTTCAAGTGAGAACTGATTTTGCACCATTGCACTCAATCATCCACCATTTTCACAATCTAGTAACAAGGTTATGCTCAAATCTCTTTGGAGATTTGACCATTTCTTCAATCAATCAACATTTGCAACTTAGGAATTGGGAAAGGGCCAATTGCAACATATCATTGGCAGCAATTCCCCCATAGGATCATAATTCTATTTGCTTAATTAGGATTTAAATTTTGTAATTTCATTGTGTTCTTCATTTCCTAAGTTAAGTTTTAGATAGATGGATTTTATGGGGAATCCCTCATTGTTACATGCATATTTGAACTAACACTAACAACGTTTGACTCCATTTGTGCATTTGCAGGTTTAGGGGTTCACATATACAAAATATATCTAATATCTTGTGTATTAGATCCCAGAGGCTGACATACATTAAATTTGAACTTAAAACCCAGATTTCACTACAACAAATCCCTGTGATTAACTTCCTTTTATGCTCCATTTTTTGCTTCGACCCACTATTTTAATGTATTTTTCTCCATTTTTTGGGAAAATTCGGTGCTATGTTTTAGGATCGTACTATTTTTTGGCACATTTTGCGCCAACTAGAACAAGTCAGTGCTAATTCAGGCAAAAAGTGGCACTGAAATTTTCATTGCAATCAACACCCAGATTAGCACTAACATTTACACGTAGTGTAGTGCCCTTATTAACACCTAGATTAATGCCAATATTAGCACCAAAAACTATGCCTATGGTAACACCCATATAAGTGCCTAAATTAGCAACCAGATCAATGTCTACTTAGTGCCCATTTAGCACCTAAAGTAATTCCTATTTTAGCACCTACTTTAGAGCCTTTTTTGGTGCCTAATTTTGTGCCTAATGTAGCACCTAATTTAGCACCTAATTGTTTTGATCTAGCAGGGATTAAGGGTGTTCGAAGGTTCATGTGAGGGTTTAGGGTTTAATTAGGGTTGAGGGTTGAGGGTAAAGGGTTGAGGGTATATTGTTTAAGGATTAGGGTTGAGGGTCCAATGTATAGGGTAGAGGGAATAGGACTAATTAAGGATATTTTAGGGTTGAGGGTTTAATGGTTGAGGGATTAAGGGTTGAGGGTTGAGAGATTAGGGTAGCGAGTAATTTCCTTAGGTTTAAGGTTTTAAGGGTTGAGGGATTAGGGTTGTAGGATTAGGGTCGGGGGAATAAGAGGGTATGTATTGGTCGGTTGAGGACAGAGTGATGTAGAGGGTTTAACATTTTAGGTTTAAGGGTATTAGATTGAGGGTATAAGCCAGTTGAGCGATTAGGGTTGAAGGTAGAGGGTAGAAGGTAGAAAGTTTAAGGGTTTAGGGTTGAGGGTAGAGGTTTTAGGGTATAGCTAGGATGTTTTAGGGTATATGGTTGAAGGTTGACTAGGGTTGAGGTTCCAATGTAGAGGGTAGAGGGTATAGGGGTCTAATAGGTTTCAGGGTTTATTAAGGGTTGAGGGTTGAGGGATTAAGGGTTGAGTGTTGAGAATTGACGTTTGAGAGTTTAATGTATAGGGTAGAGGGTTTAACGTTACTTGAGGCTTGAGGATTTAAGGTTGAGGGTTGAGGGTATATAGTTAAGGGATTAGGGTTGAGGGTACAATCATGTATAGGGTACAGGATGTATCTATAGGGGTTGAGGGTACGCATATGGTATGTATGTTGAGGGATTAGGGTTGAGGGTCCAATATTGTATAGGGTAGATGGTATAGGGGTTGAGGGATTAGGCTTTGACTAGGGTTAAGAGTAGACGTTAGACGATAGAGGGTAGAGGGTAGAGGGTAGAAGGTAGAGGGTAGAGAGTTGAGGGTTAATTAAGGATTGAGGGATTAACAGTTGAGGGTTGAGGGATTAGGGTAGAGATTCTAGTATGTAATTGGGTTTAAGGGTTTAACTAGGGTTGACTAGGGACTAGGGTCGAGGGTACTAGAGGGTATGTATATGGTTCAAGGATTAGGGTTTAGGGTGCAAAGTATATATAGGGTTGAAGGGTTTAGGTTTGAGGGACGTTAAGGGTTGATGGTAGAGGGTTTAGGGTATAGTTAGGATGTTTGAGGGTTGAAAGTTGAGGGTAGAGGGTAGAGGGTTGAGGGTTTAAGGGTTGAGGGATTAAGAGTTATGGATTGAGGGATTAGGGTAGAGATTAATTTACTTGGGTTTAAGGGTTTAAGGGTTAAGGGATTAGAGTCGAGGATATAAGAGGGTACGTATTGGCCGGTTGAGGGTAGAGGGATGTAGAGGGTTTAGCGATTTATGGTTTAGGGTATTGGGTTGAGGGTATAGGTTGGTTGAGGGATTAGGGTTGAGGGTAGAAGGTTTAAGGTCGATTTAGGGTTTAAGGGTTTAGGGTTGAGGGATGTTAAGGGTTGAGGGTAGAGGGTTTAGGGTATAGCTAGGATGTTTGAGGGTATATGGTTGAAGGTTGATTAGGGTTGAGGTTCCACTATATAGGGTAGAGGGTATAGGGTTTAAGGGCTGAGGGTTTAGGGATTAAGGATTGAGGGTTGAGAATTGAGAGTTGGGGATTTAATGTATAGGGTAGATTAGAGGGTAGATGGTAGAAGGTTTAAGGGTACTTGAGGATTGAGGGTTTAAGGTTGAGGGTATATGGTTGAGGGATTAGGGTTGAGGATCCAATCATGTATAGGGTAGAGGGTGTAGTTATAGGGGTTGAGGGTACGTATATGGTACGTACGTTGAGGGATTAGGGATGAGGGTCCAATATTGTATAGGGTAGAGGGTATATGGGTTGAGGGTAGGGGGTACAGGGTAGAGTGTTGAGGGTTGAGAGATTAGGATAGAGAGTTTAGCACATAATTGGGTTTAAGGGTTTAACTAGGGTTGAGGGATTAGGGTCGAGAGTACTAGGGGGTATGTATATGGTTGAAGGATTAGGGTTTAGGGTGAAAATTATATATAGGGTTTAAGGGTTGAGGGTAAAGGGTTTAGGGTATAGCTAAGACATTTGAGGGTATAATATTGTTGAAGGTTGATTAGGGACATTGAGGTTCCAATATAGAGGGTACAGGGTATAGGGGTTGAGGGTTTTTGAGGTTTTAAGGTTGAGGGTTCAAGGATTGACTAGGGTATAAGAGGGTTTAAGGCTTGAGGCTTGAGCATTTAAGGTTGAGGGTACTAGAGGGTTGAGAGTACATGCAGGTTGCAATTGAGGGATTAATTACTACTAGGGTTGAGGGTTCAATGTACAGGGTAAAGGGTATAGGGGTTGAGGCTAGATTAGGGATTAACTAGGGTTGAGGGTAGAGGGTAGAGGGTTGAGGGATTAAGGGTTGAAGGTTGAGGGATTAGGGTAGAGAGTTTAGTAATTGGGTTTAAGGGTTTAACAAGGGTTTCAAGGGATTAGGGTTGAGAGATTAGGGTCGAGGGTAGAGGGTATAATATGGTTCAAGGATTAGGGTAGAGGGTTGAGTGTATATGGTTGACGGATTAGGGTTGAGGTTCCAATATTGTATAGGCTAGTAGAGGGTATGTATATGGTTTAGGGTCCAATGTATAAGGTAGAGGGTATAGGGGTTATGAGGGATTAGGGTTCAACTAGGGTTGACTAGGGTTGAGGGGGTTAATTAAGGGTTTAATGTATTTTTCTCCATTTTTTTGAAAAATTTGGTGCTATTTATTAGGATGGTGTTATATATTTTACACTGAAGGTGTATCATATTTAAAGAAGACAAGCATGAAACTACCAATCGATGGTTGATATTAAACTACCAACCCTTGAAACTGTTTAGTCCATTGATACCCTTTTCTTAATTTTATCACATCATAATAATACTTTACCTACAAAAGTCTGCCTTGTGTTACATAATATCTTATACAGATTGCATATAATTTATTTCTATGTGTGCTGCATAATATCTTATACGGATTGCATATAATTTATTTCTATGTGTGCTACATAATATTTCCTACCGCATGTGGTTGAAGAATTTTTTATTCTACTTTTTTATAGGCATGTAAATATTATTTGTTTTGTGAGCCCTAAATTACCAAGCGCCAGACAAAATTACTTTTTCTTCTACTAAATTGTCTATTCTATCATTTTACTCCTTGCTTGGTATAAATTTACAAACCACTTGGTTAACAAAATACTCTATCCATATACATATTTCTTTTTTAAAGTATTTAATTATAAGCATTGTACTGCTTTTTTTGGTATTTAATTATAAGGATTTGTATTATTTTTCTTTTCTTTTCCATTTTAAAATTTTGAACAAGTAAACTGAACATTTAGTAATTATAATTTTTTTAGATAATATTAGTTGAGGTTTTTTTTAAAAATTTAAAACTATTTAAATACCTAATATAAATAAAAATTATACTTACTAATTCTAAAGTTTAAAATGAAAAAAAAAAATAATAATACAAATCCTTATAATTAATTAATTACTAAATAAAAGCACAATTGAACGTCGCCTTCATTTATACCAAGGGAGTACAACATTCTTGGCTAGTTTTCTCGACATGACTTTTCAGCAACTCAAAGGGTGCCACATACACATTAAAATGAATGCCATGAAAGGGTGGCATTCATTTAATCCAACGAAGGTGGTGGTCTCTGTATTCTGCATTTTCTTCCAGAGGCTTCATTTGGGTGAGAAAGAATAATGGAGAAGGATGTGAAGTATGTAGTGTTTAAATCAATTGAGGCGTTATCCAACTTTGGGCACGACACTCCAATTTTCCTAGATTGCAATGTGAGTCAGGGGGTTTCAACAAACTCATAGACCAGAGGCTCAAATGAATTCTTTTGGAGTTTGATCCCTTGATGCTAGCCATGGTGAAAATGGTTTTGGGTCAAGAGCATGCGGCCTACATTGAAATGGTTTGAGTTAATTCCCACATAGTCTCTCATTTTTTGGCATCTTTTCATAGTCAAAGCATCCCCAAAAGCCTAGTTTGGGAAATAATGAGCAAGATATTCAAGCCTAGTCTCCTAGGTGGCATGGATGAGGTTATTTCAGCCTCTATTCTTGGCTCTTGCTTGCCACATCCAAAAGACTTGGAAATACTAAAAACTCCTAGTGTGGTGGTCCAATTTTTTTGCTTCTATTGGAGCCAAAAGGAATGACGTTGGTCAAGCATTGAATGGTGCTTGCTGTTGAGGTGGAGTATCTGAAAAAAATCTCTTGAGATGGTGAAGACTAAGGATTTCGAGTGGGTGGAGGAATTCAGTGACTTCGCCCATCTTAATGGCTTCTTGTGACCGTGAGCACGTGGTGGGATGGTAATGGTTTTTTGGCTTTTGCGATCATCAATGGCTCTTGGTGGTGGTCCAATTAGTTTTTTGTGATATTTTGGTCGTTGTCTTGGCCTTTGGTGAGGCTCAAAATGGGTGGTTTGGTTAGCCTTAAAATTTTGAGGCTCAAGTTTTTGGCTGGTTGGGAAATCTATTCCTACAATGGTAGATCTATAATTTTTTGAATTTTGATTAATACAATCTCTTGCTTATCTACCAAAAAAAACTTGTAATTGTCTATTATTTTTGGTGATTGTAAGTGACTGTAATATTTTTTCTCTTTTGGAAACCTTTGTTGCCTCCTTTTTGTATTATTTGCATTGTTTCAATAAAAAATTAAAATTAATTACTAAACAAAAGAAAATTGCATATGTAAAAGAAATGTACATTATAATTCCCATTCTCAATATATTAGTTGAGTTTTTAATTTTATTTTTAAACTGTTTAATTATGAGAATTATTTTTCCTATAATTGGGAATTATAATTTTGTGTTGACCTACTGCATTTGGTTATCAATCATTTAAGTCATGATTTGAGCCATTAAAATCATTATTTGTACTGGGCCCAAGTTTTAAGTTAGTCGGTCATCACATATGGTTAATCGTTTAAATGCTCCCTATAGTCGGACCATAATATTTTCAGTTGACTTACATTTAATCCATCCCTCATAAGGCAATTCAAAGGAGTGTTGTAAGGTGGTAAACAAAAATAACATAAAGCATACATCGCTATATTTCGGAGTGGATGAGAAACATATGTGGTAGAGTGGTGTACACCGCAACCCCAAAACAAGAACTCTTGAGCAAGTCGGTAGAGCGGTTAGCATGGAATAAAAGTGGACACTGTAGTACCACATGAGGTGGATAATATGGTTGTGGTAGAGTGCTATACACCACAACCCCGCAGTAAGATGTCTTAAGCAAGGCGGTAGTGTGGTAAACATCAGAATGGAAGGGAAAAACACCACCATACCATAGCGGGTATAATAAGAGATGGTGGTAGTAAAGTAATCATGGCATCATTACAATTTATAGAAATAAATGCCTCACACATGCTTCAAAATTAATTTCAAGGATTTGAGCTTGTTGCGAAACTATCTGGCGAAGAATTGGCATTAATATTGATATGACTAAATAATGCACCCTCAAAAGAAAGTGAATTTTCCTAAGACTATTCTCAATTGAAATGCATTGTTGGGGATGAAGTTGAGGATGTCGAGAAGAGGAGATTTGTGAATGATGAGAACTCGAGTAATTGCATGAATAACTCTTTGAAGATGATTGATTGGTGTAGTATTTGGTCGAGCTCTATAATTTGAAGTCATAGTAGGAAAAATTGAAATATTCCTCCTAAAAGAAAAAGATCTGAAGTAAAAGAAAGTAAGGCCAAAATTAAGGAAGAAGAACCTAAGGTAAATAAGAGACCACTCTACTAGTCTATATTAGATATACTTCCAAGATCAACCAAGGAGGGAAATAATAAATTTCTTGTACACACTACACAAGGTTGTAGGGATGCTCTCATTCCCAAATCTGGGTGGGACATATTTTAGTATTTTTATAGTAAGATAAATGAGAAGATTCTAGTGTCAAATCCTTGGATGTTAGATTTAGCAAAGTTTATTGTCTCGAATGTGTTTTTGATGTGGACTTTATCAATTACTAGCCAAGAATTATCACTCTCCAACCAAGACAGTAAGGTTTCCAAATGGCTCAATATTGGTAGAGGTAACTAGAGTTGCTATCATGGAGTTTTTTGGCTTAAACAAGCAAGATTTGACCAAAATAAAACTACGAAAGAGTGAGGAAGATTATAAGACGTTAAGAAGAACTTATAGAAGTGATGAGATACCCCTATATATGAAAAGAGGCATTAGTAATAGAGTGATTCCCATTTCTACTTCCAATATTGAACCATTCATTGTGAAAAAATTTCAATATTATTTTGTGAATACATATCTAGCTTTGTGCCAGGTTCTAGGGGTGGATGCTCAAGATAAAATTCCAATAAGCCTGATGATTATGTCCATGAGAATTCAAATCCCTGAGAATAATATTGAACATAACATAGCTTCATACCTTGAGAGGGCGGTTGATGATGAATTCTCACAATTCATAAAGGATTTAAAAACATCAATTACATTCAAACACTATTCCTTACTATGTGATTTGATACTATACCAGAATCGGGACCATTGGAATAAACGCATGGATTTGGCTAGAGTTGATGAGTGAAGGAATGCCACACCTATCTAGAAGTGGTGCTATATTTGGGATAGTTGGTGCAAGAATTCAGGATTTTCTATATTCTATGAAGACTTTGTGCACAAAATCCTTTAAGTTCTTGGTTATTCAATGCCAAGATTGTCGAAAAAAATGAAACAATTGTTAAGACCTTTGGCCCTGAGATAGGAATAGGGTCACACACATAATTTTGATGATTGGTTATTTTCCCAGAAGTTACAATAATAAGAATCTATGGCTTCCCTACTACTCCACAAATACTACCAAATTCCATGCCGCTCATATTAGCATTTCTTGAATTTATGTGGAAAATGATGTGGATGGAAAAGGATGTAATGCACAAAGAAAATAAGGGGACATTTCTGCCAAACTTAACAAATGTGGAGCCTAGACAGTAGGCTTAGATACACTGGAGGAGTTGCAATATAAATTGAAGACAAGATATGTGTTGGGTTCTAGAAAGGCAAGAGCCTTTAACCCTAAAAATCATATGAATAACATAAAGCATAATCTTCTTACGAAAATGACAATGGCACACCAAGTAGATTATGAGGAAGATGTGATAAGAAACTACCTTAATTTTCTAGAGGCGTTCCTTAGACGGAAGAAATGGGAGGTTGCAATGAAGCTTGAAGGAACGAAGAATCAAAATGAATTTTTTTTCCCTAGCTATTTCATTGAAGAAAAAGACCCCATCAGGAGGATCAATCGGTTAATTGCTAAATTTGAAGATTTATATGGTAAAAAATAAGTGTATCTTCAGGAACATGGTGGTAAGATAACTACAAAGCACACCCTAGACACAACATTAGAGTCTCCCATGGAGCAATTTCCTCCCAAGAGACAAAATACATAGAGCATTGAGCCATTGGTACCTTATACAGAGAGTCAAGGGGTGGGAGATACTGAAGATGTGGCCATTGTATTGCAATAATTAAAGAGTGGTATTGAGGTTGATTAGCCCATCCATGTGACTAGCACCCATATGCATGAGGAAAGGATGGATGATGCAAAATAAAAAGAGCAAAGATACATGAAGATGAGAGAGAAATTTCTACCAGGAGGTTTATAGAGGATGATGAGTTCATCAAGACTCCAGAGTTTAGGGATTTTAGGATAGAGATGAAGATAATAGAAATTGATTTGAAAATGGAGTTAGATGAAGTGGGAATTGAAGAATTAGAAAGGATTAAAATGGTGGCACAAACCTTCAAGGAATTGAGGGTTGACCACATTGACATTAGCCCTCAGAAGGCTAGAGAGATGATTTTGAAGAGCAACATGCTCATTTTTCCTGGGTTGGAATTAAAGAAAATGCTTTTTCTTGATCAAGTATGAGCTCAATAAGAGCCAATGTTAGTTGAAAAGTTCAACTCTGATGAAGGAGTGAGTGAAACTGGATATAACCCCAAAATTGAAACCCTAGCCATTTGGATCAAGCGAAAAATTACGCAGAATCCTAAACTATTGGATGTAATACAAGGAATGAAAGGGGCAGAAATGGTAAGAACAATATAGGACACCACCCCTTTGGAGGCATCCACAATGACCATACACTCAACCATGTTCACTCATGCAACTATTAAGGGATTGAAGGAAAAATTAAAAGAGTATGAAAGGGAACAAAAGTTCTTAAATGATAAAGTCAATAAATTGTTTATGGAGAATGTCAAATTGAAAGAATAGTTAGAAGGAGCAATAACTTCACAAATCAAGGAGATAGTGTTATATAAGCCTCCTAGTGCTCCATTAAATATTGTACAAAGAATTCTAGTTGAGAAAGAAAAGACTCCTCAGAAGGAAGTGGATGAAAGTAAGGAGGCTTAGGATAAAGTAAAAAGGAATGTTTATGAAGTTATGGAAAATATTTTTGAGTATAGAATAATGTTGGTTATTGATAAACTGGATAGTGTGTATGATAGTTATAAATCACTTCAATGATCAATTGATCAAATAAAAGCACTTATTCTTGTATTAGTTCCCCTTGTTTCAAAGGTGGCATCCTATTCACCACAGTCTATCTAAGTTATATAGAGTTCTACAAAGGATTCTTGATGCTCCTAAAACATTAAAGCCGATTGAGAAAATAGTAAAAATGATTGTTGATGAATTTTGGTATATACAAGGGGAGGATAAGAGGATTGTGGCATGAATGGATTCATTAAATTCCTTAAAAAAATGGTATACACTAGAAATTGTGAAAGATGATGGTCAAGTAAGAGACTTGGATGAATGGAAGAAGGAATTTGGTTAGGTTAATCATAAGTGTTTAACCCATGTTCAAGGAGATAGTGGCACTAGTCTTCATAGGCTCAATTTTATCATGGATGGATTGATTTCTCGTGATGCTAGATATCTAAAAAAATTCAATGATACAAAGGCACTATTGGACATTCGATGACAGACACATCTTGCAAACATACCAAATATCTAGGAATATCAGTGGCCATCGAATTTTATGGCGTATCAATGGGAAGAGTAGTATTTGGCCTTAGATGAGTAGGTCACTAAGGCGAGGGCATCTAGACATCTATCATGGAGAGGAAAGATTTTTTAGATCGATGATCATAGGCTTTCTAGGTTGATAAATTGGAAAAATTGTCTAAATTATCTTAAGCCTTGTTATTTATTCAATTATGCAAATTAATTAGTTGTTAGTAAACTAAGTAGTTTTGAAGGGTCATCTATTTTTGTAAAAGGCCCGAAGCTTGTTGCTTCCTATATAAATAGGAAACTAAGGCCAATTTTGAGAGGATCATCATATCATATTCCATTTTCATTTCCGTTATAGTAGGCATTAGTAAGAAGATAGATTACACATTCCACCTATCCATATCATATCAAAGACTTTTTCTATAAATGTATATATATTTGAAACAACATAATAGAAAATATTGCTCATAATTGGAAATATATTTTGGTGTTCAATTGTTGTGTTAAATTTCATGCTTATCTATTACTATGTTGTCTCCAAAGTGGTTTCTTCAAGTTATTTAAATTCATAAGATTTATTAGGGCACATTTTTTGTTACTATTTGATTATTTTGAGATTATGAATGAAATAGAACCACTTATTATCAGAGATTCTCCATGACTGTGTTATCATTCTATATTTTTTATTATGCTTTTCATACTTATTTCTTCTTATATTTGAATGAATATCAATTATTGAGCCTCAATATTGTGCTTATGTGAATGAATATGCTGATATAGTAAAGAATTTACTACAAAAAAATTTAGTTACATGTTCAAAACTATGTCCAACATAAAAATAGAAACTATTTAAAAATAATAAAGTTAACAAAGTTTCTGATTTAAATAATTGTGAGTTACGTGCATTAATATTTTATTAACTTTTGTGTCTTCATGAGCATATGTTGATAGAAAATGAATGGAAGAAGCATCCAAGTAATCATAATTTTTTCTGCCAACAATTCATACCAAGGATTGAACAATTTAAGGATATTGCAATAGGTAATTTGTATAGACACAAATAATACTACTAAAGCATTTAAAAGTTTGGGCCATAAGAATCATCCTTTTTTAAACATGGATTGTAAATAATTCTAAAAATTTAGAAGCCTTGGTCATTAACATAATTTTTTGCTACAATGTCATCCAGTGTATCATTTTCAATGTTCATATGTTCTTTCAATTATTTAATATTATCATCATCCTCATCTTGACCTACATCAACTTCATCATCATTTAAATTTGAATGTACACCATCTATATTGAACATAGCATATGTATTTGGATCATCATTTTCCATACCATCCATATTGTTGTCTTCCATAGCATCATCTAACTCTAGATTGTTTTCTTCTTGTGCTTGAACATAACCATCATCATGGATTTCAATTTCTTCAATGTTCTCTAATCCCTCTCTCATTTTTTTTGCCAACATTGTTTTGCTCAATATCTAGTAATGTTTCGTCAAATACATGCCTTAATCTTGGATCATAATGTATGAAAACATCCATTTTGGGTCCAAAATATCTTCATAGAAAAAATACCTGCACATGAATGAAATACATATATTAGACATATGTTATAATAATTTTACTGATTAATAAACACATGTATATATTCGCAATAAACTATGAATTAATAGACTAATGATCACTAGCTCTACTTGTTTGAGTTAAAGAAATACCCGCTCACAATGAATTGATAGAACATAAGGCTCCTTATCCTCTGGTACGAAGCATGAGGAATCTATAGAAAACAATCCACTATGGGTATGATGTCTTCATGTCCTCTCAAATTCTTCATACCATCTACACTTAAAAATACAACATTTAAAAGAGTGATAATCCAACTCAATATTTTTTTGTATTTTCCCAACATATTGTAGATTCCCTTCAATTATATTCTTATCTTTTGAGCTTGATCGACTAGATTACTTGAATTCAACCATGATGCCGCAATCAAAGGATCTTCTCTTTACATCTACACTTTCTACACGATAATGTCGACCATATGCCAATATTTTTGGATATTTCATTATCTATGAAATATTATTTATTTCAATAAAAAAAAATATAACGATTAATGTTAAAATAGTTAATGGTGTCAAAATTGTAAGGAAACAACATTTTGTAAAATTCCAACTATATTTTTCTTTCACACCCCTAGACATGTTGATTTCATCTTCTATTATGTTTAAATCTATACCTGCATCTTTTATTTGATTTTGAATTTGTTCAGTAACCCCTTCTAGTGTGCAATCTTTGCTCCATTCCCCAAGCATATTAGTGGGAAGTGGAGGATTCTTTGGGTTCAATATCTTAAACTATCTCCTTGCTTCTAACACTTCTTCTCTCTTTTTATCATACATATCAATCCATTTGTTCATTTCAAAATCCAAATGTCATGTTAATTTGTCAAATAAATTACAGAGTAAATTAATGATTGCAAGAAAAATAACCACACTGATTGTGAATTTACTTACTAATTTCTACTTAAACACAACTAAACTATGGTTTTTCTTCATCAATAATATCTTATGATCGTTCTTCATCCAAGACATGTGGCTCATCTTCAAAATCCTTACCAAGGAATTCACATAGGAAGAAAAATTCTTCATTCAATACATACCCTTTAGCCATGCAACCCTCTGGATATGCCTTTTGTCAAACATATCTTTTAAGAGTTTTCATATACCTCTCAAATAAAAATATCCACCTCATTGATATGACATCCTCCAATTCAATTTCATTGACTAGGTGTGTAAGTAAATGGACTCGTAGGTCCATGAAACTTGTAGGGATCTCCTCAAATACACATACAATTTCTATAATTTCCTTCTTCCACTTTGACACTTTAGATTTGTGGATCTCCTTGGAGGTCACCCACCTAATATAAGAATAGTAAATTAGTATGAACCTTTAGTCATAAATTAAAATGCAATATAATCTATATGTCTCTCACACATGAACATTTCATATAACTGCATACCTTGTAAATGTTGACAATCAACTTATGGTATTCATTAAGTCAAATGTCAGATAGGAATCCCCCCTAATTGCCAATGGAATGATATGCTATCAAACACATTTATGAAAATGTCATTAGTAATTTTTCTCACACAACAAAATATCAAAATATATTTAGTACATAATCAATGTTACTAGTAAATGATAAATGATGATATATAGTACCTTCATAAAATTATGAAAATCATGTGTTTTAAATCTTGTGATATGTCCATCAACTATAAAAGCTTTAGCCAATGATGAACCATAACCAATAGGTGTCCTTATTGAACGGGTGACATATTTTAGTTGGTCTAGCTCTTTTTTTTTTTAAAATCCACGGAGCTTCTGCATATGTTTCATTTTCCTTTATTGGCCACAAATTTTTATATCAAATTTGGTATGTGAAAGAGCAATATCTCTCCTCAAAGACAAGGTGTCCTTCTCTTTGCCCAGGATATATGTCGAAATATAGAATCTGCGACATTTTTGAAGATGTTCATAGGATCTAATATTTGAGATATTAATTGATCCTTCCAGTAAGGGAGCTCATAAAATATGGATTTCCTTTTCATTCCTTCTAGCATATGAACTACAACTTGTTTTGGTTCTTCAATTAAATCACCCCGATCAAAAAAATCCTCCCAAGCTTTCAATTCAACATCTTCATCTTCTTAAGCCAATCACCTCAGCCCATGATAATGGGAGGGCCTCTATTTTAAACTTTTCCATCAAATTGATTCTTCTAGTGATTTATAAACCTATGATCTAGTGGTTAAAAAACCCTGTTCTTATTGTAAATAAATTTATGTAGATCTTTAGAATACCACCCTTGAAATTGTTCTAGAGATCTTGGACTTGCAAATATCCCCTTTGTTTGAAGCCCTGGAATTGAACAATTAATTTTAATAACATCAAAAAAATAGTATAAAACTAAGTATGAAAGTTAAAATGAAAATAAATTATGTAAATACGTAAATAATTTATCTTACCAGAACAAACACCAAGTCCTCAAAAATCATGAATAGTCCAAAATAGTACACCATACAACATGAAGGACCTACTTGATGAAGCGTGTGATATTTCATACATTCTTATGCCTTTCCATAGCAGTTACATCTCAAAAAATAAAAGGTGTAAGATAAACATCTATGTTTTTAACTTGATGTTTTCCTAGAACAATGAGAGTCAGAATAAGGTGCTCTTTTCTAACACTCATCCATGGGGGAATATTGTATACTATCAATATGATTGGACATACACTATAATATGAGCTCAGGAAAGACAATGGGCACACTCCATCAATTGCAAGACCAAACCTGATACTACGAGATTTATCTTTGAATTTTCTTGGCCATTTTTCCTCTATGTGTTTCATTGCTTTGGAGTCAGCTAGAATTGACAATTATTCATCTTTACTCTTGCTCTTTACATGCCAATCTATCAATTGTGGAAGTGAATTACAACAAACCATTCATTGAAGTGTAGGTATAATTGGCATGTGACGTAAAACCTTCTTTGGACTTGTAGGACCTTCTAAATATGTATGATATCTCTTCTCTTTTCATTCTACCTTGTTTTGATATTCATATTTGTATAAAATGCAATCATTTTAACATGATTAAATTTTCTTATATTCAATCCCCAACTCAACCAAAAATAGATGTGCCTCTTTGCAAGTTAATGGCAACACATTCTCTTCGGGGAATATTTTAGTTTTTAGTGCCCTGCAAGATTTCAAGAGATTAAATCAATTGAATGTTTGACTAATGATGAACATGTTTGATATGCCAATCTATACTAGGATTGTTTATATACAATATATGGTTTTAAGATCCCCTTAAGGAAATATAAATGAAGTCGATGAATGTTTACAAATTGTGTACACCAATTGACAATGAAAAGTAATAAATAGATTTCAAATCATATCAACATGGTGGTGAATCCTTTGTCTGAACAACCAAATAGTGACTTGATTTCTAATAATATTAATGTGCATGACAGTCGTGAGGTTCTACTCGCACTCGATTTGAACACGGATTTCTTCATTGCTTGCTTGATGGATTCTTTTAGGTTGTTAACATCAACATTATGTTGCTGGTAATTACCCTTACTATCATCATTACTATCAACCATATCATCATTATTGTCATCATTGTTTTCATCCCCAAAGAAACCTGTAAGAATTTCATTCAATACTTCTTCATGCATTGCATTTTCACTATCATGAGCATCATCATTAAGGCTAGGTGGCATCACATCAGTGTATGTAGACCTCATGGGATCTTCAGATTTCTGAAGTGGTAGTAATCTCTTCAAACTTCCTCTTTTTTCCCTGGTACTATTTAAAGGATGGTTTGGATCATCCTACCCAAATATTAATAACCGAATAGGATCATGGGAATAAGTATGTGTTTCACGAACGTATTCTACTTATCAAAAAAATCAATCATTATTTAATGTTTCCCAACAATTGGATAAATAATAAATGTATCAATTTCAAAGAAATATAATCAAATATGGCTTAAAAAATAAAAATATAAATTGTATGAACATATATACATCAATTGAATAATGGAAAATTATTTTATAGACTACCTTTTTTATACAATAATTTAAATAAAACACAATTTTGACAACATAGTTTATAAAACATCAGTCCACACTCATTTATTATTCTTTGGTTTTTTGCCCTTAAGAATATCCTTAGGGAGACCTTGTTCTTCCCTTTTCTTTCACGTAGGAGTGCATTTTAACAAGGGGTAATCAATCAATAACTTATCCCCAATGGTAAGGTCCTTAATAGCCTCAACCATTATCAATCTATCAACCTCTCTTTCCATATCTCCATCTTTATGATTTATAACCTCAACAAATTGACAATTCAGTCTTACATTAGGGCCCCTTCCCTTACTACCATTTATAAATCCTACAATATTTTTGTGTGTGTATGCACATCCATCAATATACATAAGATAAACTCTATTAATTTATTTTCCACTTTCTAATTGGAGATGATGTATATACATATTCAAATTCAGACCATATGTTGACATGCTAACCTTATATTTTGCTAGCCTTCTCCATTCACCACTGTAATATGATGGACCATAATATGGCATTAATCTCCTAGTCTTTTGTTCTGAATTATTTCTATTTTTAGATCCCACATTTAAATTTTGGACAATAAAGAGGCCTAGATTCCCTCCATGAATATTGGAGGGTTGTATCATGTAGTTGTATCCCCAAAATTGAAACACCTCGTACACTCTAGGTAGTTTTTGATTACTAAGCCAAGCACAATATAGTCGACAATCAAATTATCTTTGTAAATTAATCTCAAACTCAGGGGAAAGTCATCATCTCCATCACATTCATTATCATAGGGTATGTAGTCCACCTTCCCCCCTATCTTTAAGAAAATTATGCATCTTTAAACCGGTTCTCGTTTTGTGACTTATTTTCATCAATTCCTCATCTTCCAAGATGGTATATTGGCACATATTTTTTTAGATGTGTCATGTAATAAATCATCATAGCCCTCTATGCTAGACATCGGTGATCTAGGAAACTTTAAACCAAGAACTTTATCTTGCAAGTATCCATTGAGAAAAAAATTAGTTATTTAAATAATATAAAACAACGTTTAAAAGAAGTATACATGTTATGTATATCAAATTGAAAAATTCCTTACCAAAACTCCTATTGGATTTGAATCGATTGTAGGAGGCATAATACTAACTAGAATCTCACCATTTATGTAATGCCTTTGTATAATTTCTCATTTGAATTGTTTCTTTCTACGACATATAGAACATCCACAAACAAAAAATTTCTCAAAGTATTCATCCCATGTACTATAGTGTTGATCAACATATTGTTCAGTGCAATCATATGTTGTGTCTAGAAGATCCATTGTCATATCCTCTTCCACCCACTACCATCTACGTGATTTAACAATTTTAGGTCCATGTCCACATACATGTCTTCTTCTTTTTCTAGTTAAATACTCAGGCTCTGCATTTTCTCCAATCTTCATCTAAAATAATCAACAACATGCATTAATTTATGTCAAGATTGGATAATACATTATAAATTTCAATAATATTGTGAAAAAATATGGAGGTATCACAAAATTTCATCAAATCATTTTTTCCTAAGTTAAGTCAAAATTTGAGTATCTGATGTCTCGCTTCATCCATTTTGTCCTCATTTGATATGACATGATTTCTTGCCATGGCCTCGTTTCACCCCTATAATACACAACATAGTAAATAATGCTTACTACACCAACTATATCATTTCAATGAATATGCTATCCAACACAAAACCTCACTTTAGTCATATATTTTCTCAAAGTATTCATCTCATATACTATAGTCCTGACCAGCCTCTTATTCAGTTCAGTAATTTGTTGTGTCCACAAGATCCATTGTCATATTCTTGAACACCCACTATCGTCTATGTGATTTAATAGTTTTAGGTCAACATCCACATACATATCTTCCTCTTTTGCTAGTTGAACGCTCAGGCTTTGCATTTTCTCCAATCTCCATCTAAAATAATCAACAAAATGCATTAATTTATGTCAAGATTGGATAATACATTATAAATTTCAATAATATTGTGAAAAAAGATGGATGTATCACAAAATGTCATCAGATCATTTTTTCCTAAGTTAAGTCAAAATTTGAGTACCTAATGTCTTGCTTCAGTCCTTGTGTCCTCATTTGACATGACATAATCTATTGCCATGGCCTCGTCTCACCCCTATAATACACAACATAGTAAATAATGTTTAGTACACCAATTATATCATTTCAACGAATATGTTATCCAACACAAAACCTCACTTTAGACATATATTTCACACTTTAGATGACTCATCTAGTTGTATAGGGATCATTTCTAATTTCAGAAATGTAACCTTTATTAGTTTTGCACCCACAAAATTAACATGGGATAAGGAATAGATAAAATAGGGAACCATGATTTCTCCCTTGGAACATAAGAAGATGAAGTCAATTTATGATCAATTTATTTATCACGAAAAAAAATATATCATTTTCCACTACTAGACACTAAATTAGGTGCACTTTGCATTGCCTTTTTCATCCCAAACAAATTACATTTTTTGGCTAAAATATGAACTAAATCAAACACACTTTGCTATGCCAACTATAGCGTTGACTACTAAACCAGGAACAAAAATTTAAAACTTCCCACATCAAGAAGGAAGAGATGACAAGAGAAAAAATCTGCATGAAGGAAGAGGAGGAAAAAGGGGAAAATGACGCGAAGGAGGGCTACAAGAAAGTAGATTATAAATTTGATTTCATTTGTGACACCATAGGTAAGGTTAAATTTATTTTTTTTCATTCCCACAAATATTTTTGTTTGGATTAAATGGAGAGGATTGTGAAGAAAGGGTTGCAAATATTGTTTTCTTTACATTTGAATCGTTCAAGTCTCATATGGTTTCAAAGGAGGAGGGTAAAACTGTAGAAATTGTATTATTTCCTCTACATTTGAGAGCAGTGAACACATTTTTGAAACCCCAATGCCCCAATTCACTTATTATTCCCATCCCAAGCTTTCAATTTTCAGGTCGATTTCTCAGACCTTCCTTCCATACCTTTCTCTGAAGACAACTTTCTTGCTTCCTTCCTAAAAACGTAGTCAAGTTCTTTCAAGAAAATTCGTTAAAATGCATATGCCCCACTATAGCCAGGTCCAGTGGGAATAGAGTTTGGTCGAGACAATATGAGGAGATAGGGACTTTGAGATGAAAATTGAATAATAGATCATTTCCTCAAAATTTGTGAGACCTTCGGACTTAAATTGGCTATTAATAATTCTCACTTATTCTTTTACAAAAAAATCAGCTCATGGTTTCGAGTTGATTGTGTGCACACATTCATTTTCTTTCTAATCAACGGATGTGACTCGAGCATGGGACATATCTTTGTTAACTCTCAATAAAACCGCACTTCACACCCCTTTTATCCCCGAAAGATTACCATTCTATACAAGTGCGAAAGCGTTGATTTTTTTATAATTTATTTGTTTTATTTTGCATATATTTATATCCTTTCAAATATATTTGTATTCTATATCTGTGCACAAGAATTTGATTCATAGGCATTTAAATCCAGAAAGAGAGTCATTCAAGGTAAAAATTTCATACCACAAATTGGACGAAAACTTTCAAACCTGATGGTGTGTACTTTGTTTGCCTCCACAGACTAGATGAAAATAATTAGCCCTAAGTTGCCTCAAAATTTCAAGCTATAGAGGGAAAAGAACAAACGGAGCAAACTCTGCCCACGATGAGGTAATTCATTATCAATTTATAGATTTTTAAATCTTTCCCTTGTTTCTTTCATTTTTACTTTAGTTGTTTACATTTAAATTTAAAAGAAGAAATTTATTTTATCTATATATCTGGACATGTGACTAAAAAAGATAAAGAGGCATTGGCTTCCATATTGGGGGCAGATAAAGTGAAAAAATTGGATGATGTGCACTAGACAATGCTTTCAAGATACATAGAAAACCGGTCTAGTGAAGCCCCTCAAATATTGCAACCAAATCAAACATGTCAAAGGGAATCAAGCAGTCCTAGATCGACCAAAAGATCTAGGAGGAAATAATTAACAGTAACCTCTAGGAATGTAGAACAAGGAGCAAAGGCTTCCACTATCCCACCCACTCTTGGGAAACTGACTTCTTCCACCATGCTAAGTTCTCAATCTTGCATTGGTACCTTCAATACCAAGATAGAATACGATGTTGTTTCAAGGGAAGTTTGAATGACAACTAATGGAAAAAGGGTTTTTGAATAGGTTGAAGGATTCATTCCTTCAATGGTTCAAAGACCATCTACATTTTTCATTCTCAAAGATACCCATACACCTGCAAAAAGAAGTTAGCAATGACATGGAGACTAAATTTGGCACAAGTTGGTATGTGAAGAAGGTAAAGCTATGAATGTCTCAAAATTGCAAGAGATTTCGGTGCAACAAAAGAAAGAAGATAAAAAATATCCCTCTTGAGCTAAGGTTCCAAAAAAGGATAATTGATGTAAGTGTCAAAGTATGGAAAGAGCTTGTAAAAGCATATGAGAAGTCTGAAACACAGAGGAAGGCTGGTGAGGAGATTACGCAGGTATTTGAATTTTCTCATAAGATTATATCAAATTTATTAAACAATTTTTAAATTTTATTTGTGCATGGTTAAATTGAATTAGTATATGATTCAGGACAAGGCCTCTAAGTCTAGGCTTCAAACACTTCATGTCACACATCATAGTGGCTAGAAAGGTTTAGAGGACTTGATCTGTAAATTTTTAAGTATATTTAATATGTTAAATGATTTTTTTTAATTCCCTATGAAAAAGTAAATGATTGCATATTAATTAGTTTAACTATTCCATGTGCCATGATTTGACAAGAGGAGAAATATGGCCAACATCCAAAGCAATTTGAAAAGGAAAAGTTACAAAGAAAAAAGAGGGTCGATTTTTTAATCTGGATGGAGAACGGGGTATCAATAGTTGACTTTCAATAACCTAGCTGGATATTGTTGTGTTAATATTTCAATTTGCATTTCTTGTGTTGAGTTTTTTATTGATTTGTAGGACGACTTCTAAAGTGCTTCTTTGTTGGTCATAGATCCCACTCAATTATCCCATTATTTCATGTTGAGGAAAAAAATATTGTTTTCGTTAAAGGGTAGTGGGTGACATTCATACCTTATTTTTATCGCATCATTTAATTAATGACCATTGTCTTTTAATATCTCTTAAGTGTCCTCATTTAAGTTATGAGTTGTATCATTTGGTTAACTTAGTCCCATTTTGATTTGATTTATCTTATTTTCTCTCAAACATGGTCTCTCAAAGAGTGCTTCCTTGAATTCATGTTGCCATTATACTAAGTGATCCACATGCATTTTTGTCATCCATCCTCACAATGTTGCCATTCTTTTAACATGTAAGAATTTTTGGATGCACCTTAGTAGGCATCCTATAGATCTAACACATCCTTGCATTCTACATCACTTGGAATAGCTAACCAACCACTGAATTTGTCCATCTAATTTTAAAAAGGCCATAAATTCCTATCTTCCAAGTTAAAAAAACTCCATAAATAAATAAATCACCAAAAACAACCTACAACTTGATCTGATCAACATAGAGAAGATTGTAATACTAGACTTCTTAACATTCAAAACATAAATGGAATGTCCTTAATTTGTATGTGCAGGATCATCATGGAAAAAATAGGCCCTTAAGTGGCAATAAAATAAAATAAAATCAGAGTTAGGAAACTTGGCGTAAAAAATTGAATAAGTTATCTATATTATTTCAAAAATATGTAAGAATAGAATATGTAGAAAATTGAATGTAGTTTCTAAACTACTAGGTTTATTTAAAAAATAAAAAAATCTATTTGTTGAAAATTTGAAATTTCAATGTAGTAGTACTTAAATTTCAGGGGAAAAATAAGAAGTGGGTGTCTGTTTAACCATCCTAACCACAATAAAATGATAATATTTTTTTATAATATTTTAGATATAAGTAGAGGACTCATGTCCTGATGTGATGCATATTTTTTTGTAATTTTTTTCCATGTAAATAATTAATTATGAATTTTTTATTACAACTGTTAAAAAATATAAAAACTCGTATGTCTGACCACCTTAACTTGGTCAAAACTTCATGAAATTAAATTCTTTTTTTTAATCCTATAGTATGTGATGCATTTTCAGATTCAAAAAACGTGATACTATTTGAAAGCTATAGATGTTTTTCAATTAGCCTATCAATCAGGACTTTTTTCGTAATTCAAATAGAAAATGAATAATAATTATTCATTAAATTCAAAATAAAGCATAATTTATATTAGTGGAAATCTGAAAATATCCTTTAAAAACCCTTTTCGTTTCATCAATTTTGGGTTAAAAAAAAGTCGCCAGCCACATGAGTCATCATATCACCACTTTTTGGCCCATCATGATCTTGTACATACCGTAACACCAAGTAGAGCTATCCAAAAAGCTAACTAAAAACACAAACATCCTCCCACATAAAATGGCCTAATGGTTGGTTGTCATAGAAGTCAAACTATCAAACTAAGAACACTGATCAAGTTAGCATATATGCATCATTTACATAAATAGTTGAACCATTTATGTGCATGAATAAATAGTAGAAGGATGTAGATTAAATCAATTCATCGAACTTTGTGCCTCTTTGTAGGAATTCCTCTTGAATCTCTAATATTAGGTTCCTAAGACATCCCTGTAGATTTTACCTTTCGTTGACACCTTTCCTCTTCACTGTTAGACTCGTCTCATTTTTCCTTATTTGCATTTATAGCTTCAACTTCTAATTCATCCCATGTATTACCTTCCTCCCCTTAAGAATATTCTTCTTCTTCATCCTCATCTAACACCATAAGATATTCATCTTTTGATCCTTCCTAATCTAATTTTTGTTCCTCTTCTACATCAGAGGGTTCATATACTTGATCTGACTCTTCTGAATTATCAAAATTAGAATCACTACCTTCCATATTTCAAAAATTCCCAACCACCATCTTCAATATTTTTTTCTAGATCATCAGTAATAGTCTTCAAAATTGGCTACTAGTTCAAGTTCATTCTTCTTTCATAATACTTTATATCAGTGGAGTTCAGCCATTCCTTAATGCCATCAAGTGAATATTAAGGAATGGCATCAATGTGGAGTACATCCTACTTGAAGTCTTTGAAAACTATAGCCATATGAAATTCCTTTTTCCCAAGTCCTACTCTCTCAAGGTTAACAATCTCAATATCACTAATAGTGATTACTAAGAAAGGTAATTCCACCAACTCTACTAAATAGTTTATCATAGGAACAATAAAAGTAGAGGCTTTGAAAGGAACTCCATGAAAACCAAGCTCTCTAAATGGTACATCAAACTCTAGATCAAAATATTTCAGATGAGTCTACTCCCATAGATCTCTTACTAGCTTGACAAATCCTTGAAATTCTGCATTGATATTATTTTTCCTGTCCCTCTCTTGTTGTTCTTCCTAAATTTTATCAAGATCATACATTGAACTTCTTGCCCCTCCTAAATATTTGACCATGTCCATTACCTCCACATAAAAATGGACATCCTTGGCCTTCTTGGTTACCATACCATGATATGGTTATGCAATTGAAAGTGAAGCAAAGTAATCATCTCCTTCTCCGTTGGCCGGAAGACTGCATGCTTAACATTTTGAGACATGATATCCACTCTCTCTTCTGATCTCATGGTTGAATACCAAAATCTATTATGGTGGGCCTCTAGAGTTCTAGTCATATATATTCCTCTTCCACCAAATGTTGGTATGATCCATAAGTCTTCCAGCCTAATTCCCTTTATTTTTGAAAGCTAAATTTTCTCCCAAGTCACCAGTGTAGATCGCTTTGCCTTTCTAGATGCTTTCATTGCTATAGTCAATTACCACCTAATTGATTAACAATCTTAATCTTACTAAGAGTGATTACTAAGAAAGGTAATTCCACCAACTCTACCAAATAGTCTACCGTACGAACAATAAAATCAGAGGCTTTGAAAGGAACTCCATGAAAACCAATCTCTCTAAATGGTACATCAAACTCTAGTTCAAAATATTTTCGATGAGGCTACTCCCATAGCTCTCTTACTAGCTTGAAAAATCTCTGAAACTCTGCATTGATATTATTTTTCATGTCCCTCTCTTGTTGTTCTTCCCCAATTTTATTAGGATCATGCATTGATCTTCTTGCCCCTCATAAATCTTGGACCACATCCATTACCTCCACATAAAATTGGACATTCTTGGTCTTCTTGGTTCCCACACAATGATTTGTTTATGCAAATGAAAGTGAATAAAAGTAATCATCTCCTTCTATGTTGGTTGGAAGAATGCATGCTTAATGTTTTGATACATGATATCAGCTGTCTCTTCTTCTCTCATGGTTGAATACCAAAATCCATTATGGTGGGCCTCTAGCGTTCTAGTCATCTTTCTTCCTCTTCCACCAAATATTGACCTGATCCACAAGTCTACCAGCCTAATTACATTTGTTTTTGAAAGCTAAAGTTTCTCTTGAGTCACCAATGTAGCCCTACTTTCCTTTTCAAACTCTTTCATTGCTATAGGAAATTAGTGCCTAATTGATTAAAAATCTTGTTATAATCAAACATGCTCTGATACCATGTTAGAATTGGCTATGGATGCCAAGATCTATGGACCAAATAGAAAGCACAAAGAAGAGAGAAAATAATTTGACAAGAATAAACTGTATTCAATGTTAATGATAATGGAATTGCTTTAATGTGTGTACAATGAGAGACCCCTTGGTTATATAGCCAAGGTGAGAACATAGGAGTGCATAAGATTATTTCAAGTGTCGTAATCTTATGACAAGTGTCGTAATCTTATGACATGAGACAACAATGAAAAGCTATCACTCCACCTAAAGTGGAAAGTGATAATGTGATAACCACCACAAATAGTGGATCACCCACAAAAGGTGGAAACCTAATCACATGATATGTCCATGAGAGGTGGAGGTGATAAAGTAATAAGAAGATAAGTCCACCAAAGGTGGAAATTCTCCAACAACTCCTATGTGGTCCCTAAGTAAACTTAACTAAGGTGTAATTATGACCTAGGACAAGGTACATAATATTTAATTACACCAACACCCCCCCTTAAGTGCAACTTAGGGAGAATGTACACAAATGCAAATAATGCAAGATGGGTCCCGACAACTAGGCCATGATAGGTACCCATGTACAAATGCAATGCAATCTCTCACAAACGAAGAAAATGAGAAAACCCAGTGGGACAAAACTCCTCCCCAAAAGAGAGATGAAATACAATAGATGAAATGCTCTTAATGATGCATGAGAAGGTAAAAACCCCATGTGGGGAAAAAGACCCCCCCCCCATAAGAGAGAAGTAGAAGAGAGACAAGGCAACCGCCCTTCAATGAGATAACCTACTGCAAGAGAAGCACTGGAAGTACACTGTGGAGTAACACTGGAATCCTCAATCTAGCAAGCAAAGAAAGATACTTATGTTTGCTACTAAAACCATATGCGAGTCACTGATTGACTCAAGGTGGAATCATGATAAAACAACAACAGACCCGATGCCAAGGAACACTGGAAAACTCACAAACTGGAACAACTCTGGAATCCATGAAGCAACAGTAGATGAATAAATGATGCCCCCCATAAGAGGGAATGATATGATGAAATAATCTGGAAGTTATGTGTATCTTGATGTCGATGCCAAACTGTGACTAAAACTGATCCATAGGAGCAAGTACCATGAAGATTCTGGAACATTAACCATAAAATGAATGGCTTTCAAACTGAGATGTGACCCAATATGACTCTGATGTGATTCAGGATCATTAACCATAGGCTCTCAATCTGAGATGTGAACTGATGCAAACCAAAATGTGTCAAGCTTTGAGCAAGATGTGGCCAAAAGAAACAACAGAATCCAGATACAACTCATGTGAGTTGTCATCAATATGAAGATGAGATCAAAGTGCAACTACACTCTAATCAGATTATTATGCAAGAAGCCCCCCCGATGGAACTTTATCTAAGTTCATTTATTACAATACCCCATGATTGTAAAAGGAGAACATGCAAAACATGCATAAAACAAAGAGAAAATGCAAACCTAATGCATACAAAAAAGGAAATAGTGCATGCACTAATGAATGTTCACATCTGCCTCCATGATGAAAAATAACCTCAAATTTGTGTAGATGACCAAATCTAAAAAAATAGCTTACACCACTATGAAGTGCTTGAAACAAGCTTTCCGTCAATATCTTGTTTTCCAAAAATGGACATCGTGGCCAAAAGTTATGAATTTTTCAAAAAACATGAATTTAGCTTGCAAGAAACGGGTTTTCTAGCAAAAACGTTTATTTCTAATTTGATTTTTGTAAAATCCACTCATTGTTTGTAGACAAAAATAAAAACCCAGAAATATTTTGATGCTAGAAATAAAACCCAAAAATCATTTTTTTATCCAACAAGCAGAAGATGAAAATTTGATTTTTTTTAACCTTCAGCCAGGAGAAAAATGGCATCCGACGCTTTTTTGACTGCAATTTTCTCTAGATCTGTGTAAGATATGCAAAATCTAAAAGATACCCAGTTCAGATTTTGACGCTTACTACAAAACCCAAAAAATCGTTTTTCTTACAAATGAGTGAAATCTAGATTTTTGAAGCAAATATGATGATGGCTCCAATAAAAAATGATTTTCAACAAACCCTTGTTTGTCAAAAATGGAAATGGTGATCAAATTGAGTGAACCAAAAGCCAAATCTGACTTTCTCAAGCCTTCTGGACGCGATGGTGAACTCAAATTTGCACCAGCAAGCTCTGATATGAACTTGCAATAAAAAACAAAAATGGAACCTTCCCAAATCTGGTACCTCTATTCAGAAAAAGACTTCCAAGGGCACCCAACCCGCTCTGATACCATGTTAGAATCAAACATGCTCTGATACCATGTTAGAATTGGCTATGGATGCCAAGATCTATGGACCAAATAAAAAGCACAAAGAAGAGAGAAAATAATTTGACAAGAATAAACTGTATTCAATGTCAATGATAATGGAATTGCTTTAATGTGTGTACAATGAGAGACCCCTTGGTTATATAGCCAAGGTGAGAACATAGGAGTGCATAAGATTATGACAAGTGTCCTTATCTTATGACA
Source organism: Sequoiadendron giganteum (assembly GCA_007115665.2). NCBI lineage: Eukaryota > Viridiplantae > Streptophyta > Pinopsida > Cupressales > Cupressaceae > Sequoiadendron > Sequoiadendron giganteum. Next base: position 367,143,346 of record CM021100.1, on the reverse strand, counting down.
TGAGACAACAATGAAAAGCTATCACTCCACCTAAAGTGGAAAGTGATAATGTGATAACCACCACAAATAGTGGATCACCCACAAAAGGTGGAAACCTAATCACATGATATGTCCATGAAAGGTGGAGGTGATAAAGTAATAAGAAGATAAGTCCACCAAAGGTGGAAATTCTCTAACAACTCCTATGTGGTCCCTAAGTAAACTTAACTAAGGTGTAATTATGACCTAGGACAAAGTACATAATATTTAATTACACCAACAAATCTCAATCTCACTAATATCGATTATAAAGAAAGGTAATTCCACCAACTCTAAATTCCACCAACTCTACCAAATATTTTACCATAGGAACAATAAAAGCAGAGGCTTTGAAAGGAACTCCATGAAAACCAAGCTCTGTAAATGGTACATACAACTCTAGTTCAAAATATTTTAGATGAGGCTACTCGCATAGCTCTCTTACTGGCTTGACAAATCCTTGAAACTTTGCACTGATATTATTTTTCCTATCCCTCTCTTGTTGTTCTTCCTAAATTTCATTAGGATCATACATTAACCTTCTTCCCCCTCCTAAAGTTTGGACCACATCCATTACCTCCACATAAAATTTTACATCATTTATCTTCTTAGTTCCCATGCCATGATTTGGTCCTACAAATGAAAGTGAAGGAAAGTAATCATTTGCTTCTCTGCTGGCTAGAAGAATGCATGCTTAATGTTTTGATACATGATATCAGTTATCTCTTCTACTCTCATGGTTGAATACTAAAATCCATTATGGTGGGCCTCCAAAGTTTCAGTCATCTTTCTTCCTCTTCCACCAAATGCTAGCCTAACCCACAAGTATGCCAGCCTAATTTCCTTTGTTTTTGAAATTTGAAGTTTCTCCTAAGTCACTAGTGTAGGTCTCTCTACCTTTTCAGACTTTTTCATTGCTACAGGTAATAAGCACCAAATTGATTAACATTCTCAATCTCCCTATTAGTGATTACTAAGAAAGGTAATTCCACCAACTCTGCCAAACATTTTACCATAGTAACAATAAAAGAAAAGGCTTCGAAAGGAACTCCATGAAAACTAAGCTCTCTAAATGTTACACCAAACTATAGCTCAAAATATTTTCAATGAGGTTGCTCCCATAGCTCTTACTGGCTTGACAAATCCTTGAAATTCTGCATTGATATTATTTTTCCTATCCTTCTCTTGGTATTCTTCTTTAATTTCATCAGGATCATACATTGACTTCCTTATCCCTCCTAAATTATGGACCACATCCATTACCTCGACATAAAACTAGACATCCTTGGTCTTCTTGGTTCCCACGCGATGATTTGGTTATGCAAATGAAAGTGAAGCAAAGTAATCATTTCCTTCTCCGCTGGCTGGAAGAATGCATGCTTAATGTTTTGATACATGATATCATCTCTCTCTTTTGCTCTCATGGTTGAATATCAAAATCCATTATGGTGGGCCTCCAAATTTCCAATCATATTTTTCCCTCTTCCACCAAATGTTGATCTAATCCACAAGTCTGCTAGCCTAATTGCCTTTGTTTTTGAAAGTTGAAGTTTCCCCCAAGTCACCAATGTAGCTCTCTCTACCTTTTTAGACTCTTTCATTGCTACAGGAAATTAGCACCTAATTGATAAACAATCTCAATATCACTAATAGTTATTACTAAGAAAGGTTATTCCACCAACTCTACCAAAAAATTTACTATAGAAACAATAAATGTAGAGGATTTGAAAGGAACTCCATGAAAATCAAGCTGTCTAAATGGTACATCAAACTCTAGTTCAAAATATTTTAGATGAGGTTGCTCCCATAGCTCTCTTACTGGCTTCGAAAATCCTTCAAAATCTATATTGATATTATTTTCCTTGTCCATGTCTTGATGTTCTTCCTCAATTTCATCAGGATCATACATTGACCTTCTTACCCCTCCTAAAGTTTGGACCACATATATTACCTCCACATTAAACTGGACATCCTTGGTCTTCTTGGTTCCCACACCATGATTTGGTTATGTAAATGAAAGTGAGGCAAAGTAATCATCTCCTTCTTTGCTGGCTCAAAGAATGCATGCTTAATGTTTTGATACATGATATCAGTTATCTCTTTTTCTCTCATGGTTGAATACTAAAATCCATTATGGTGGGCCTCGAAAGTTCTAGTCATCTTTCTTTCCCTTCCACCAAATGTTGGCCTGATCCACAAGTCTGTCAGCCTAATTTCCTTTGTTTTTGAAAGCTAAAGTTTCTCCCGAGTCACCAGTGTAGCTCTCTCTTCCATTTCAGACTATTTCATTGCTACAAGAAATTAGCGCCTAATTGATTAACAATATCAATGTACCTAATAGTGATTACTAAGAAAGGTAATTCCAACAACTCTACAAAATATTTTATCGTAGGAAGAATAAAAGCAAAGGATTTGAAAGGAACTCCCTAAAAACTAAGCTCTCTAAATGGTACATCAAACTCTAGTTCAAAATATTTTCAATGAGGCTACTCCCATAGCTCTCTTTTTGGCTTGACAAATCCTTGAAACTCTACATTGATATTAATTTTCCTATCCCTCTCTTTTTGTTCTTCCTCAATTTCATCAAGTACATACATTGACCTTCTTGCCCCTCCTAAAGTTTGGACCACATCTATTACCTCCACATAAAATTGGACATCCTTTGTCTTCTTAGTTCTCATGCCATGATTTGGTTATGCAAATGATTTGATACATGATATTAGCTCTCTCTTCTCCTTTCATGGTTGAATACCAAAATCCATTATGGTGTGCCTCCAGAGTTCTAGTCATCTTTCTTCCTCTTGCACCAAATATTGGCGCAATCCACAAGTTTGCTAGCCTAATTGCCTTTGTTTTTGAAAGTTGAGTTTTCTCTTGAGTCACCAGTGTAGCTCTCTCTACCTTTTCAAACTTTTTCTCTGCTAGAGGAAATTAGCACCTAATTGATTAAAAATCTCAATCTCACTAATAGTGATTACTAAGAAAGGTAATTCCACCTACTCTACCCAAAAAATTACCATAGGAGCAATAAAAGAAAAGGATTTGAAAGGAACTCCATGAAAATAAATCTCTCTAAATGGTACATCAAACTGCAGTTCAAAATAGTTTAGATGACGCTACTCCCATAGCTCTCTTACTCACGTAACAAATCCTTGTGTTAGGTCTCAAAAACATATGTTTTTAGACCATAAGAAGGTGCCAATATCTTAACACATTTTTGGCCCATGAACAAGGCAACAAGAATTTGATTACCTCCTACTCTCCAGGATCTGCTAAACCTAGGAGGGTGTACCAAAGCAATAAGGTAGATTTTGAAGGCTATAATTTCTGATCTAAGCAATCTACTCACAATGGCACATGAGGATGAAGTAGATGCAATGTTAATTATTGCCTCCTATTGAAAATATTTTGAGAATCAAGTGTATGAATAATTTTTTTTTGAGATTTTTCTAATAATGACCAATTCCTACACTATTGGGTGAATGGAGTTGAGAGGTGGATGATGATTATGAAGAGAGGATTTTGTAAGATGGGTAGATCTACTTTTCAGCTTAACTCGAACATTTGGGAACCTTGAATTTTTGCACCTTGTGCAAACATGCAAGTAGGTCAATTATTTAGACTTTTCTTATTGATCTTAGTGATATCCCTTTATGTTACTTTGAATATGCGAAAGGATTTAATTCAGATGTGAAGGGAAACCAATCAAGATAATCTATTAAAAAGGACTTGAATCCAAATAGGAACCTATTAAATCTAATTTCTTAAAAAGAATTTTAATTATTATGGACACAAAAACCAATCAACAACACCACACACTATAGAAAATGTATATTGAAAAATTAAATGTATTTTCATGCACTCAATTTGAATAACATAAGAAACCACTTTGGAGATAGGCAAATAAAATATAAGCATATAAATCCACACAATAGTTGAACACTTGAAAGCAAATCAGTAATTATGTGTAACCTTATCCATTGTATTAATCTTTAAATGATATGCATTATAACAATAGTTTTTGATATGAGATGGATGGGTGAATTGGTGCAATCTATCTTCTTAGTAATTTCTATTCTAAAAAATATATGTTCTGATAATTTTTATTCAGGTCTTGATCTCTCTTATATAAGAGAGGAAACAAGCTACAAAACCATTACAAAAGGTCATGACATTTGATAACTAAACATAACTAAAATAAAACAAGCCACAAATGAATGCATCAGTCCATTAATTTCCAAGTAGAAGCCCATGACCACCCAAGATCTATTCAAAGCTTCTACTTCATGATAGGGCGCTCATCATGTTGTCAGTTGGTGTTCCTACTCTCATGGTTGTCACAATGTATCTTATACATATATAATTTGGTTGATAAAAAAATTTATTGTAGAGAGGTGACTGATGTACTATTGTTCAACATAATTTTTCACATTAGAGATCACCTCTTTCACATCATATTCCATATTCATCATTTTTTCGATCTGCTTGTGAGAATTTTGTAAGACCATATCCTCGACATTGATTTCTTGGAATGCAAAAGTTAGAAGCCTGAAAAGTTCTTCCTTCCAAATATCATAATCTCATGGATTTCCACTTTCATCATGAAGTGTTGGGTATGAGTCAAAGCATCCAAAATATTCCCTAAGCCTATTATGTTATCTATTGTGTGATTCTACTAGTGTGTTATATGTCTGCAGTATTAGTCCTTTCATGATTTTCTTATCTAGGAGCTTGTTTCTTTTCTCGATCATTCTCTTATTCAATCATTAATTCTCCACTAGTGTAGAGTTTGTTTGTTTGAGTAGTTCCCAATATTTATTAGCACATTTCATCATTTTTTTGTATCTTTCTTTAATCATTTCAGATATAGTGTTATATTTGATGGTCTTCACTTATTTCTCTAATTCTTTGCATTTCCCCTAGGATTTCAGATGGCAATTCTTCCAATAGGCTACATCAGCCAGTGCATCCAACACTCTCTTATCATTTTCAAGCCATGGGGAGTACAAATTTGATGTGGAGGAGGAGGATGTTCTTTCTTTCTAATTTTCTATCTCCTTCTTCAATATGTCATTCTCCTAAATCAGTTTTTCAATCTATACCTTGGTAAATTTTTCCATGTTTATGTTCAACTCTATTGTCTCCATAGGGTTGATATCCCCTACTCATTGGACCAAGAGATGTCCAAACACTTGGTTTGGATTACTAATTATAGCAATTCTTTTTTCATGGGGGTACAATTACCAAATAAGCAAGGTGGCCTTGTCTGGGTTATACCCAGATCCTAAATACATTTTGTTACTTGCTTCTTCTATCAAGTTCATTGTCTTGTCCCCTCTTTTTCTGAAGCTATAAAATACAATTACAAAGCTAATATCCCACCCTGGGAGGAGCAACACCTTAGCTTCTTGGAGAAATTCCATTCCTCTTTCAGGATTATTGGATTCAATTTCCTTATCTATCTCTTGTTTGAATTCCTCCAAGGTGGTTGCCTCCTATTTAGGAGTGATATCTTGTATCTTTTGTCTCATTTTTATGCCTTTATATTCATAAACAAATGATTTAAATCTAGAATATTTAACAAAATCATAATCAGAAATAAACTCTTGTCTATCCTTGACCCTTACATCATCAGATAGTTCATTTGATGCCTCAAATTTTACAATCTTCTGCTCTTGAGGGGGTTCATATTGTGCAATCACAAGAGAACTTTTTTTTTTTCTTTCTCACTCTCTTCATCACTCTCCTCTTCTTCACTTATATCAGTATCTACAAAAAAACATAACTTAGGAGTAGGCTATGAAGGTATGTAATCCAAGGGCTTTATGTCTTTAGCTTGTACTCCTAAATAGGTTGCATTAGGTGCATCAAAAATAGGTGGGGGCACATCCTTTATCAATTCATTCAAATGAGTGATGAGTTGCTCAATTATTTTTAGAGGATCCTCTATTTCACCAAATTCCTTTGAATAATATGGACTTTTTTTATTTTCCATTCCTTTGCAAGCATAATCTTGTTATAGGTGGTCATTGTTTCTATGGTGGAGGCCTCATCATGGTTTCTTATCACATCTTTGGCCAAGGAAAAATGTACATACCCTAATAGCCCCTGTGATAATCTTGCCTTGTGGATAAACCTGTCTTCGTCAAAAAAAATTCTTACATCACCTAGAGGTAGGTTGTATTGTGCTAATTTAGCATCAAATTCATCATATCCTTCATTGGAAACCACTGTAAAATCTCCAAAACATAAGGTACTAGGAATAATTGATTGTTTTCTATGTCCTTTGAGGGGTTTGGAATCAGATTTTTCCAATTGCCTCACAATTTCTAAATAAGCAATTCGATCAGGAACTACTTGTGGCATCAAGTGCGGAGTTCCTTCAAACCCACAAACCCTTATCACTATATAATCAGAGAAAGCATACCAGTCTCCTCAGTTATGATTCACTTTATTTCTTGGGTCATTTTCCTTTGGTCTTAGAAATCTTTGTACTTCTAGGGATAGGCTATAATTGTATGAATATCCCAACAACTTCATCAATGGTTTTACAAAAAATTCTTCAAAGTAGAGGTAATGAGACCTACCAAATCATTGTCTGACAATGAGTTCCACATTTGTACATGTTTGAGATATCCATTTTCATCTGTATCTTTTATCCTTAAATCTTCACTCCAGACCCCTCCGACTTGTCCTTTGTACAAAAGAAAATGCATAAGTAAAGAATAGTGTTCAAAATGAATATTATCACTATTATTTTAATCTTTTCAAGCCCTTGATTTAGGGCATTAGCAAAGTAGCTAGCATAATCAAATGACCTGGAATCCTTTCTCTATATTTCTATAGTTAAAACCATTGGGGCAATGGACATGAGAGGTGGAACCTCTACTCCCAAAACCTAACTAGCTAAATAATAAGTGTACCAAAAATACTCTTCAAACAAATCTTCATTGAAAGGAGGATTTTCAGTGCTATAGAACCTCATGAGTTGGCCTCTTTCATCCTTGGGCCTATACAAAGGTAACTTCCATCTCTTATAACTGGTATACATATGGTGATACTCTGTCAAGAGATCTTTGACTGTGAATGATAAATTCAGTGAACACTCAAGGTAAAATACATTGGAAATGAGGTCCCTAGAAATAACAAGCATGCCACCCCTGTTATGTGTCTGAATAGTTTTTTTCTTCGGGTCATATATGATAGCATGAGCTTTAATTAGCTCTACATTCACAAACACATTGGGCACCACAAGCCTTCCCAGGTTCAACCTCCATGGATTGCGGACTAGTTGAAACCTAAATTGTTTTCTATAATGGTACATGAAGAGCTCATATCTACGTTGCGATGTCCAAATATCTCCTAAGCCCTTATGTTTGTCCCATAGTTAGTCCGTGGAAGGATTATTTTGAGCAGTCCTCTTGGTTCTCGGCCCTGACCCAGGACATTGATCTATCAGTCTTGATTTAGGATTCTCTTTTCATTTTTCTATTTTTTAGCTTTGGGTTTATCTATACTTTCCTCCATTCTTTAAATCTTAAAATTTTGAATAAAATAGATTCTTAGCTGTGTTTGAAGTACTTACTTGAGTCTCGCCTCCATTGGTCTTTGTTATGTAAGAACTCCAAGTTTTTCTTTTTTTCTTTTGCCCTTTACGAAATTTTCTAGATTTTGTAACAACTATGTGATCAACTTGTGGTATAATTCACTTCAATTCTAGTTCATAAATACATCACCCATTTTCAATCTTGTCATGGGAGAAGAACATTTATTTCAAATATCTCGATGATGCCCTAAGATGTCACATCAGTTAGTAATAATTGTTATCCTTGTATTGACAAAACTGTGATTCTTCTTTCACCAATAGCCACCTTCTCCACCGATGAACACCTTTCCTTCGGTCTACCAATGGGATGCTAGATAATATTTCCCCAATGCACCCTAGTTCCCTCGATATACTCCATTCCCTTGATAATTCATTGCTATATTGGGTCATTAGGGGAATGCCATCATTTATCCCGTTGATGTTTATGTGTTACAGTGACGTGTTTACTTTTGTTGACTCTATTGGTATATCAAGGAGAGCACCTTAGGATTCAATATGATAGGGTATTGTTACACCAATACTAGGTTGTGAGCTATTTTCATCGAGCCATCGATGGGACTGTGATGGGGGTTCTGTCGATGAAGCATTGTTAGGCCAATGGTATTGAATTTTGTGAGGAATGGGGGAAAGACTATGAGATTTCAATTTTATGGGTGCAATGGAGGCTATAATATGGATCTGGTCACACAAATTTCTATAATTTTTATTGATCATAAAATTAAATTTTGGTGTATTTATGTGGTATATTGAAGCTACGTGAGGTAGAGGCTAGTTGAAAATGCCAAACTTTTCAAGTCCCAACACCTTGAAGCTCTGCATTGATTTTATTTTTCATGTCCCTCTCTTGTTGTTCTTCCTCAATTTCATTTCAATCATACATTAACTGTCTTGCCCCTCCTAAATTTTGGACTACATCCATTACCTCCACATAAAATTGGACATCCTCGGTATTCTTGGTTCCCACACCATGATAAGGTTATGCAAATGAAAGTGAAGCAAAGTAATCATCTTCTTTGTTGGCTAGAGAATGCATGCTTAATGTTTTGATACCATATATTAGCTCTCTCTTCTACTCTCATAGTTGAATACTGCAATCCATTATTGTGGGTCTCTAGAGTTTCAAACATATTTCTTCCTCTTTCACCAAATGTTGGCCTGATCCACAACTCTACCAACCTAATTGCCTTTGTTTTTGAAAGCTGAAGTTTCTCATGAGTCACCAGTGTAGGTCTCTCTATCTTTTCAAACTCTTTCATTTCTAGAGATCGTATGTGGTATTTAATTATTTGTACCACATTGTTGATGTGCTTTGAATTCTCGAATCTTAAGGAAATTTCCTTAACATAAATATTGCTAGGGAATTTCAATGTTGTCATTTAGTTGGCATTAAAGTTGATACTTGGAACATTGAAAATTATCCTTATATAATAATTCCCTCCATCTTGTTGGCTTGTAACACTTTTGATGGTGAGTACATGAAATGGAACCATGATGTCATATATGGGTACCAGAACAACATCATTTTTTGTATCAACCTGAATCATGAGCTCTCTAGAAACAGGTATATCCTCCACATTTTTGTATGAAACCATCTCAATGGATGGCTTAGAAGATCCATGTCCATATCCTCTACCAATGCCCCCTTCAGCCAATATTTTTGTAGTCTCCTCATTCTTTTGCAAAGGGTTGGCACTTAAGGTTATGTAATAGAATTTGCAATTGATAGTTAAACTGTATAACAAATTTTTTTATGATCTTTACTAATGATTATTAGAATTGTTGCATGTTTTACATCATTGGAATCACATATTAGTTGTAAATTTTTTGAAATTTTATTATGGTATGTGCACTTTGATATGATGCAATATGATTATGATTTCATCTCATATGTTTCAATATTATATATATAGCAGAAAAATAAATTATTGCATGAAATAAATAATAAATTTTCATTTTAAATGTTTCTTTTGCAGAACATGGGTCTTCTAGAAGATCAAGATAATCCTCATCATGATATAGATCTAGATAATATTGGTTCTACTAGTACAAATCACATGGAAGAGGATGATGATAACGTAGATATGGAAGACACCGAGGCTGATGACAATGATGATGATGAGGATGATGATCATGATGATGATAATCACAATGGTGATGATGATGATAGGGCAGTTGCTGATAGTACCCAAAAACATTTATGATCATATAAGCTACATCATGAATCATTGTTGGTATATCATTATGATGAAGAAGAATGATTCTCTGGGTGACCAAGAAAATATTGGACCTAGAATTTCTAAGGGCCTATCACAAGTTCAGAGCAAGCTCAAAAATTTTGACCATGTTTCTAGCAGTGTTACTGCATATGGATGTGTTGAAAGAGATGGGGAAGAAACTCACACATATATTCTTTGTCCATACTTGGTTGGGGGATATCTACTCAACCCTCAACAATGTAGATGAGAATAAACAAATACCAATGCCCCAAAACTACTACATGCTACATATGCATGGAAAGGATGTCATGAAATTCCCTCTGGTTTGATCCATCGATCTAGAGGGTTTTGAGAAGTTGTGGAATGAGCATGAGATAAATTTCTTCTTCCTACTCAAAGTAGCCAATCTGGTGACAAATCATCCACGAGGCCAGGCAATCCAATATGTTGAGGATGAAGGGATGGTAGATGAGATTATGGCAGGCGATGATGATGACTAGGACTTTGGTTCAAGAGAAGAGTGGCGCAAGGATGACATCAAGGACCCAAAGGAAAAATCCAAAGGTCTGGACCACCAAAATTGTGTTGCTAATTGCCCAGTGATTACGGACTACATTGCCTATAGGAAGCGGATAGACAATGATGAAGATTGAAAAATTCCAAGCCTAGTAGAAGTTATATTTTGGTATACATATGATATAGTAAAAATAGGGGAAAGTAGTAGCAAATAAAAGTTAGTCTCGGTTGGTGTTGCCTGAGTCTAGAACCAGACCATTTTGTAACTAAAAATGTATTAGCAAGGGTAGGTAAAGTAAAGGTTTCTGAAACACATGGCTATTTTTTCAAAGGACTGCAAGTAAATTTTGGTCGAGAACTCATGTAAAATCTATTGTGAAGAAATAATAATTATCTTGCAAGTAAATTTTGGTCGGGAACTCATGTAAAATATTTTGTGAAGAAATAATAATTATCTTGTTATTTAATCATATGAGTTAAATAATTAGATTACTTGCTCTATAATCATATGATTAATTTAAGAGGAAACATATATTTAACTAAATAAACTAAATTAAAATGTATTAAATTAATAAATGGAAGCAAAACAAGAAGCTAAGTGATTTCTGGATTCGATTGTGTGTGAATTTTTTGAATCAACATTTCAAATCACACTCTGTGATCCATCATCAAGATAAGAGCAGAGAGCAAGGATAAAAAAATGTGATTTGCATACCAAGATCAACTTTAAAAAGACTAGGTAGAGAGAGGGAGGGTTGTATCAAGGTCAAGGCAAGAAAGACAAGAAAAATGTGAAAAAATTCAAAAAAAATGATCAAAATTAACCAACTTGGAGTCAACAAAAGAAAATATAAAAATAATGAAAAAAGAAAAAAGAAAAACTCAAACAAAACCAAAGAGGAATGATAGAAAAAAATTGGAAATAAAGACTTAAATATTTAAAAAACTAAAAAGGATAAAGAAAACTTAAAAATTTGCAAAGACTAGACAACTAAAAAAGAAAAAACCAAGGAAAAGACAACCAAATTAGGACAAGGAACTAAAAGAAATAGAAAACCAAAGACAATGAAATAAACAAAAAAAAAAACAAAAAAATTATTTTAATGGTTTGAATTTTCTTGTGTGGTTTCTCCCTTGTTTGGGTTTTATAGCTTTTTTATTTATCTTCATCTTATTTTGTTTCCTCTGGTTATTTTTTGCTTCATATCTTTGATTGGTGTTTAGATTTTTTGATTAGTTTTTAAAAAAATTTAATGCTTCTTGGTGGCTCTTTTGATTAGTTTTTTAGACATCTTTCCTATATGTGTGTGTGTTCTTTCTTTTAGTTTTTAGTTTTTGTTTCTTTTTTGTTATTTACATTAATATTTATTTTATGAGATTTCTATAATTTTTGGATCATTTTTCACTTTAATTATCGTGTATTTTTATAAATAAATAAAAATATTTGTTTTTATTTCATTCTCTTTGTTCATCTATTTTTTTAGTTCCTTGTCCGGCTTTGGTTGTCTTTTCCTTGGTTTTTTATATTTTGATTTTTTCATTTTTAGTTGTCTAGTCTTGCAATTTTTTATGTTTTCTCTATCTTTTTTAGTTTCAAAATTTTTTTAAGTCTTTCTTTTCAATTTTTTTCTCTCATTCCTCTTTGGTTTTGTTTGAGTTTTTCTTTTTTCTTTTTTTTTCGTTGACTGCAAGTTGTTTAATTTGATCAATTTTTTTTCCCATTTTTTCTTGTCTTGCTTCCCTTTACCTTCATGCAACCCTCCCTCTCTCTACCTGGTCTTTTTAAAGTTGATCTTGGTCTACAACTCACATTTTTTTCTCCTTGCTCTTTGTTCTCATCCTGATGATGGATCACAGAGCGTGATCTGAAACATTGATACAAAAAATTCACACACAATCAAATCCAAAAATCACTTAGCTAAAAACAAGAAGAATTTTTACAAGAAAAAAAGGATGAAATCTTGGAAGAAAAATTGGTGGAAAAACCATAAGAAAACTTAGAAGAAAAACTGAAAGAAAAATCAGGAGCAAAACAAGAAGCATTTTTTCAAAGCAAGAAAAACAAGAAGCTTTTTTAGAAGCAAAAAAGGAAGCAACAATGGATGCCAAACTAGAAGCAAACTAGAAGAAATCTTGGAAGCAAAACTGGAAGCAAACCTAGAAGCAAAACCAAAAGCAAAGCGGGAAGAAAAACTGGAAGAAAAACTAGAACCAAAACTCGAAGCAAAATTGAGAGCAACACGGGAAGCAAAACTAGAAGAAAATCTAGAAACAAATTTGGAAGCAAAATCAAAAGCAAAATCAGAAGCAAAATTGGAAGCAAACCTAGAAGGAAAACTGAAAGAAAAATTTGGAGCAAAATCGAAAGTAAAATAGGAAGCAAAACTAGAAGAAAAACCATAAGCAAAATTGGAAGAAAAACTAGATGCAAAACTGGAAGCAAAATTGGAAGCACAAGTGGAAGCAAAATTGGAAGAAAAATTGGAAGCAAAATTGGAAGCAAAAGTGGAAGCAAACCTGGAAGCAAACATGGAAGAAAAACTAGAAGCAAACTTGGAAGCAAAATTGGAACCAATACTGGAAGCAAAACAAGAAGAAAAACTGGAAGCAAAACTAGAAGCAAAATCGGAAGAAAAACTAGAAGCAAAACCATAAGCAAAAGTGGAAGCAAAACTAGAAGCACAAGTGGAAGCAAAAGTGGAAGAAAAATTTGAAGCAAAACCAGAAGCAAAATTGGAAGCAAAACTGGGAGCAAAATTAGAAACAAAAGTGAGAGCAAACATGGAAAAAAAAATAGAAGCCAAATTTAGCATCAATTTAGGCGCTATTTTTGATGCCATTTTCGGCACTATTCCTAGTGCTAAACAAGACTCTACTGTTGGCACCAAATTTCTAATGCAAAATATGATGCAAAAGTGGGCACTAAAGACAGTGCAAAATCTGGTGATGAAACAAAGAAACGCTTTTGCACTGACTTTGATGTCATGAGATGGCTCTAATTGATAGAATCAAATACACTAAAATTTGGTGCTTATAGCCTATTGTGCTATTGTGTTTTCTCACTCAAAACCCTAAAAATAGGCCAAATGGGACTCATACGCCACTTGTGGTGTACGGGTCCCACCTGGATGAGAATGATACGCCCAAGGTGGCATATGGATCCCATATGGCCTCTTTGAAGAGAGAATATTGAAGAGTCAATAAATTAAGTTTATTTGCTGATCATGTCAAGCTCTTGATTAAAATATGCCTCAAGATGCATAATATAGAGTCTTGGGGGCCTATTAATGATGATATAAATTGCATAAATGCAAGAGGGGCCAAAATCCAATGTGAAAGTGTAAATAAATATATTTAACAACATTAAATTAAGGCAAAATTAGGCCTATTTAACTCAAAAGGGCCCTAAATGCCATGTGAATGTGTACGACTCATTTTTTAATGGTAAGTGTACACATCTAAAAATGGTCATGATTGATCGAACCTATTAATTAATTAAATATGAATTATTTAATTAATATTCTTAAGTCATCTACATATAAATAAATTTAATTATTTATTTATATTGTTTATTTTTCAATTCTTCTAATTTAATTAAATAAATAAAGTTTATTTAATTAATGCTATCTTCCTCTTAATTAATTAAATAGATTTTACAATTTATTTACATTAATTATCACAAGTTTAAATTCTAAATTTAAATGATATTCTTCTCTCCACATTTAATTAAATACTTTCAATAATTAATTAAATCATTTTCCAAATTTCTCACTCTTCCACAAAATTAAATATTCTTAATATTTCATTAAAAGGCTTTTTTTCTTCTCACATAATTAAATATTTCTAATATTTAATTAAATACTTTTCATTTCTCTCACACATAATTAAATATTTATTTATTTAATTATGAGAGACACCTTTCAATTGTCTCTTCATTTCCCATCTGTCTCTCAGAATTTTAACTCCTTTTCGAATTCTCAATCTCTCACCATTCATTTCAACAGGTTTGAACGCAACCATCGATCTTGGCCAATCGAATTCCTACCTTCAAAAATTAATAAACATCAGCCCTCTAATGAGTGAAGAAGAACCTCGAATCTCATATTTCCATGCGTAGTTACTATAGTTGCATCTTAGCATTCATAGCTTTTCAATTCAATATTTTAATATTTTAGATGCATAGGCATTCTTATTAATCTCATTCTCTCAAGCTGCCATTCTACAAGCTGTTGTTTTAAACAAACTGAGAGCAAGCATCTTGAAGCGAATCCTTGGAGATAGAGGACAATGGAATGAATTTGAAAAAATTGTGATTTAAAGTTTGCATTTACTTTATTTAATTTGATTTCTTCAATCTAATGTTTCATTGGTGTATTAGATTAGATTCAGTTTGATTGACACTTTCTAACGTACACATTTATGGCGCCCATTGTGGGGCCAAGCCCCGCATTTAATATTTCTTTTTGCAGATTTTTCTGGCAGGTGACAGACTAAAATCACGCTTCGGCGCATACGATAGTTCTTTTGGTGCATCCACAGACTATTTCAACGCATCCGGGGACTGTTTTCGCGCATCCAGAGACTGTTTTCGCGTATCTGGGGACTATTTTTGTGCATCTGGAGACTGTTTTCGCGCATTTGGGGACAGTTTTCACACATACAAGCTTTGTTTTGGTGCATACAAGCTTTCTTTTGGTGCATACGAGCTTTCTTTTAGCACATACGAGCTTTGTTTTAGCGCATACAGTTTCTGATTTTTGTTTTTTTTGTCAATCTTAAAATGGCCATATCTTGGTCATATTTTGGTCTTTTTTGGAGCTTTTTTTTTTTAAATGGGGTAGAATTTCATAAGATATCTAATTGTGTAGGTATTTATCAACTTTGAAAGAGTTTAAATTTTCAAATTATCACTTAATGTCAAACCACAATGAAACTTGGTCTAAATTTTAGGGTTGTTATACTTAATCATTTATCTAACCCTCATATCTTCTTGTTTCTTGATTCAATCTAATATTTGGAGCTTGTATTGAAGATTTTAAAGGACCATGGAGCATGAAAATTAAAGAAAAAACATTATCACATGATTGTAACAAGTGTTTTTAAACACTTTGGGAGCAATTATAATCTCATTCTTAAATTATTGTCTGGATCCAATGTGACCATGGCCAGAGGTTTTATGATGTATGGGGAATAAAATGAATCAACCCTATGATAGAAATTTAAAATTTGAAATTTATCAATCCTAGGATAGTCATCACATAATTTTTTTACAATTAAAATGAACCCCATGCCTATTGTGAAGCAACATCTGCACTTAGTTTAAATCATTGTCATTTGGTGCTATAAAAAAAACATTGTTTACTTTGTTTGTGGAAATAGGTCTATGCTCTCCCCTTAACTGGGTGACCAAAATACCAGACTGCTTTTTCATTTTCATGCAATGTTTTCAATTTATTACAACCTTTAGAAGGCCTGCCGTAGTGGGAAAAAGTACTCACCCTACGGGAATGACCTAAGTGGGAACACCTAAAGCCAAGGTTTACAACCCACTTTAATCAAAAGAAAGTTGTTGATGAAAATCCAACTTGACAGTAGTGCGTAGGATAATCATCCCCAAAATATTTGTTCTAAAGGTTGGGAGGTCTCTCGAGGAAGTATATCTATTTGCCACACTGAACGGATACCCTTACTACGAACCATAGTGTAGAAAGCCAGCCGAGTCAGTATCCAAACATCATCTTAATCACAATGCAAGGGGAGGGAAGAATCTACCCCCAAGACACTAACCATATAATTGCCACAAATTGTTTGCTCAAGGGATTCAGTATCCACTTTCGTCACTTTGAGTACACACCTGGAAAAGACAAAAACACGGGTGCCCTCTAAGGGGTGACAAGGCTGTGTGAGTCGACGTGATTTTAAGCTGTGGGCTGTGATTACTAGGATGACCTATTTGACAAATTAAGAGTGATTCTGACTGAAGTGCTTATTTTGTTCAAAACCTATGAAAATCTCAAGAACATACACTCAATTTTTTTAGATTCTTTGTCTTTAAAAACAATTGTTTTCCTATTGCATGTTGTGTTTTCAAAACATTAATTCAGATAAAATCATCCAAAAACTTTAAAACATGGGTGATAGGGAAGAAAATCTTGTTCATAGGCTTTATGGAAATAGTTCAAATCAAGAGATAATAGAAGAAATGCTTCAAGAAGCTGAACAATATCCACATTTTCTCTTAACTATGGAAAAGATCTTAGAGAAAAATAAAGAAGGTTACTTTCTTTTATTGGCAAACCAAGGTGCCAAATTGCCCTCTGACTACAATATGGAGAAAATTAAAGAGAATCCTGAAAAGAAGGAAACTCCCTTAAATGATCTTAGTACTCTTACCCAACAAGTAAGAGCACTCCAAAGGGAAATCAAGGAAATAAAATGGGGCACAACTAAAAAGTCCTTTGACAAAAATATGAATGTGACCTCTTCTCCTCCAAAAACAACATCAACCAAATTCAATGTTTCTGAATTTTTGCAAAGGTTAAAGGGGAAGCCCAAATCTAAGCCATCAAATAACATTGACCTATCCTGTCATGCCATGCATTTATCTTCATCCCCCATAATTCAAAATGAACCTCATGGTTCTTCCACCCAATTCAATGATCCCATTAAATTTCCTTCTTCTATCATATCCTCTACATCCAATGATTCATTTCAATCTACACATCTCGATCAAAACATTCTTTCCACTCCATCCCATGATACCAAAATTCTACAAACCCTTCCAATATTTGATCAAGATCCCATATATCAAGAATCATATGATGATCCCCTCCTTTCATTATTCACCTGTGATAATCCTCTTCCATCTCAAGAACAAAATATTCTTCCAAGTCCTCCCTCCACCCCATCTTATGAATCCATACCCTCTCATGAATCAATCACATCCCAGGAGCATGACAATTCTTCCATCCTATCCAAAGCTTCCCTTCCATCTAATAGTCAAGCTACTCCATCTCTTTCATCTAATGATTCTTTTCCATGTCAAGATCAAAGTATCCCATCATCCTCATGTCAAGGGCTCATCACACCTCTTCAAGAAATGCCAACATCATTTGATCATATGGTTGAAAACATTGACAATTTCTCCACCATAATTGTTGAAGACAATGATCAAAATCAATCCATCAATGAGCACTGTGAAGATATCTCTACCCCATCTAGTGATCAAATCAACATTCATCAAGGGCCATTTTTTAGTTATGATCAAGACCCCTCCTACAAAGATCTATTTCAAGGAGTGTTGACGATATTTGATCCTATTGACATAATCCATGATCCATTAACCAATGATCATATTGAAAATGTCTCTACAATGCCTAAAGAGTTAGAGGACAGATCTCAAGAACATATTTCAAAGCATGATCAATAGTTATCACCAAGGTCTAGCAATGGTCCCTCCCAAGATATATTGACATACTTCGACCTCACGGTTGTGAACAGTGAAAGAATCCCCAACTCACCATTTGATCCAAGTCCACTCAAAGATCAAGAGGATATTGAGCCACTTCCCATGCCTTATGACGATGTCCAAAAACCCTTTGAAAGCAATCCATCCTTTGAAATCGACCCATGTCAAAAGTAATTCCAGAATCAGTCAAGATCAAGGATTCGTATCTCCCAGATACTATAATGATCTAATGGGTACTCTCCTATCTATACAAGATATTGCAAATGATGATCATATCCATATAGCACATACTCCTCCATCTACCCATAAGGTTCTTCCTTTGGATGGACACATAGATGATCATCATTCAAAACAAGAGTCTCATACTCTTACCAAGGAACAAGAGTCTCTTACTCTTAACATTTCTACACATGGTCAAAATATAGAGAAATCCAGAGACATGTCAGAAATGGGTCATGAAGAAGGCTTCTACAAAAGTTATGAATCAGAAACATCATGTGAAAGCATATCAAGAATGAATTATGAGGAACACTTTTACAAGGACAGTGAAGCATCAACACCTCTTGAAGGAGCACTACAATCCGATATCTCACAAGATCAAGATAAACATACCAGTCAGGCATTCATCCCACTTATGGAAGATCCTATCACTTATAAACTTGGATCACTCACCTTTGTAAGGAAAAATTATCTTATCAATAAGGAAGTTGTTACTTTTGAAGATCCACCATAGAGCAGAGAAGGATTAACACCTTGTTTCCAAGGTAAATCATATCCTATTGCAAATAGGCTTTTTCAGCAGATGAATTATCAAGGCAGAGGATTAGGCCTACATGAACAAGGCATCCTAGAAGCAGTGCAGATTATTGAAAATCCTAAGAATCAAGGCCTTGGTTATTCAATAATCAAGGGATCTCAACATATCAGCAATACTTCCATAAAATTGGGGGCAACTTCATCTCAAGAAAATGTCAACATAGAGGGCACAAAGAATCTTTATGATGAAACCAATGCCAATACTACAACCAACCATGTCATGAATCTTCATCCGCCCATCACCCCATCCATAAATTGGGACCAACGTCAAAAGAAAGACTTGAATCAAAGCATGAAGAATGTTATCAAAGCAAAAGAAGCTCAGAATCATATCAAGCAAATCAAATACACTTGGATACCAAAAAATACAAAGAAAGATTATCCCTATCAAACTCCATCAGTCAAAGAAACTATGGGGTAAAATAAAAAAGGGGCAAGTATCAATCAAAGATGTCCACAAAGGAAAAAGTAAGCTTCTCAAGCAACATACAAAGTGTATCAAGTAGTTGTTCCTAATTCCATGCACACTTCCATATCCACTCATCACTGCTCATCTTCCCAAGTTTGGAGAGTCAAAGGTTCCAAACTTTCAACTAATCCACCTCTTATTCCTAAATGCACTCCATCCATGCCTCAATGCATGATATCCAATTCTTTCATTGACCATGTGTTGGAAACAACCATTCATCATAAGGATTCAGAAGGCACTCTATCGCGATGTGCGCATAAAGATGAAGTTAGCTCTAGTATCAACAAAGCAGATCATGGATCTAAAAAGTTGCATTCAAGTGCACATATCTTGGCAAAGCAGCTTCTTCAAGAAGGATATCGATGGCACATTATGACAGAAGCATCAACATCAACACCACCAGATGGTTCAGCATCAACTTAAAATCTCTCAGAAAATACAAAAAAATCAAAGAGAAAAATCATTACCTTGATGAAAACCTGGCAAACAGGTGTCTTGGCGACAACAAAAAAAATAAAATACAAAAATACAAAAATCCAAAAAAATTTAGAAAAAGGATTGAAAACAGTAAAGAAAAAAAATTGTTCTCTAGCGAAAACCACTTTGGTGGGGCTTTGGACATGTACCATGATGAAAACCTGGCAAATAGGCATCATGTGTAGAATCGAGCATCTACGTGCACCAATTCAAGAGAAAGCATCTTATCGCATCCATAATAAAGCCAACATTCCATCCATATTATCCGTTCATCCATGAACCATTTATCCAGCCCATTACCATCTATTTACATTACCTGGATCTTGACAAAGTTTGGTAAACACTTTACAATTGTTTATGGTAAACATCTTGACATGGGTCATTTTCATTGATCCTATCCAATCCAAACATTATATGAGCCTTGAAGCATTATCCAAATTAGCATTCCTCTATTCGAACACCTTATCTTGTCACAAGATAATCCTTGGCATCCTTTGCATGCTTACAGTATCTATCCATCCACCTATTCAAGAATCCACCCATGGTCATTCAAACATTGCTAGACATTGGGGGCAAATGCTTACATCTTGCTTTAGGATTGAATCTTGATATATATCCTCCAACTTATGTGGTGATCTAAAAATTGGAAGACGTAAAATCGAATTGGTCAAGCTTTTGCAAGCCAAAGGATCCAAATCACTAGCCCATGCCATATTTTTACAAGAAGATGCTCCTTATAAGGCTTTATCTTTCATCGAACATCAATCTAAATAATTCATATCAGTCACATCTGACTTGCGTGTTAGTGTCACATCAAATCATCAAAATAATTTTATTCCAAATCAAGCTTCATCAATCTTGATCAATTGAATCCAATCAACTATCACTTTGTTTGACTTAACACACTTAGTCAAACTATCATCTTGTGAATGAGTTTACTCTAGGATAACACAACTTCCTGGGGTTTACAAATTCATTATCATCTTTGTTTGGCTTAACACACTTAGCCAAATTAACAAATCCATTATCACCTCATTTGACTTAACACACTTAGTCAAACTATCAATCCATCAATCTAATCAATCAACCTTAGCTTGGTTTTCAACAAAATCTCAAAACAAAGCATTGATATTGTCATGCATGTCCATATCCAAATCATCAAAATCCAAAAAAATCAAAAAAAATCAAAAAATTCCTCAAATCCAAAGAAAAGTCAATAAATCATATGCTTTCATCAATAAAATGGTCGTGTCTCACCCTAGACTAGGGGCAAAATCCTGAGCTCATTGGGGGAAATCAACTTTTTTTTTTAAGCAAACAAGCAACATGTGTCAATTATCAAGTATCAGATCAACAATCGAATATCCAATCAAGCCTAGTCAAAACAACTTTGAGACATGTCATAAATTGAAATTGAAATAAACTGGATGATCTTAATTTGAATTCAATGAATGGAAAACTTAAAGCATAAGTTGCAATTGTTGTTTTGATATTTGATGACATCATATCTTTGGAGTGGTTCAATGATGTATTGAACAAGAATCACAAGGAAGAAGTATGATTTTTCTTTGCTTGCTATCTGTAAGTTAATCCTTAGTATGGTGCAAATTGGTCATGGTACATGTTCTACAATGTATCATTGATGACATTTTAGAATTTGCATAAGAAAATGGTTAACTTTTGTCTGTTTATGCAAGCAATACTCAGGTCATCTTGGTTCAATTATACCTTGATGCTTGTATTAACTTGCTGCATTAAACATTATGGAAGCAGTACTCAGGTCATCATTGGTGCTAACATACCCTTTGATGCTTGTACTAACTTTCAACATATCAAAAGGCTCAATGATGACAACAAAACACAGTAGGGAATGGCAACAAGGAGAATGGTTCATTATTTCATTTAGGATTGCATAATTCATTATTAGGACTGCATAATGCATTTGCATTTCAAGGGCCTTTTCAATAGATTTTTGAGGGTTGGCCATATTCTTGAATATCTTTTTCAGACAATGGTTGAGTATGACTAGACATTTGGTACATCTCATTTTCATTATCATCTCAATCAATTCATCCAATCATTTCTTCCAATCTCATCTTATCAATCAATTCAATCTAGCGCAAATCATTTAATCATACCTTTGGTCTTGTTCCTAGCCTTACTGCAAGCCTCGATCATGATCATCATCATCGGGATGTATCCTTCCCTAATCAACAACACTATCAATATCATCAAGCAGTCATGCAAATCAATCAGCAATGGATATCATCAATCAATCAGTACATCAAGCAAGTTCAAATCAATTTCTATTTGTTTTTCATATCACATGGAAACAAATTTAATAGTCATCATGACTCAATCTATTTGACTTTCAATTAGGAAAGCAAATCTATCAATACTATTTGTTTTTCATATCGCATGGAAACAAATTTAACAGTCATCGTGGCTCAATCTATTTGACTTTCAATTAGGAAAGCAAATCTATCACATCAATTTTTTTTTCATATCACATGGAAACAAATTTAATAGTCATCGTGACTCAATCTATTTGACTTTCAATCAGGAAAGCAAATCAAATTTTCTATTTGCTTTCATATCGCATGGAAGCAAATTTATCAATCAAATTTTCTATTTGTTTTCATATCGCATGGAAGCAAATTTATCAATCAAATTTTCTATTTATTTTCATATCGCATGGAAGCAAATTTATCAATCAAATCTACTATTTCTTTTTCATATCACATGGAAGCAAATTTATCAACCAAAAAGCATCATCAATCGGGGCAAAATCAAAGTTCTTCATCTTCATATCAATCTTTCAATAGGGGTTTTCATCAAATCATCTTTATCGGTCGATGAATCAGATAGAAAATTAGTAAAAATTTCCAAAAATCATCTTTATCTGATTCATCACCCGAGGGGGCATATAGCATCATCAGTTAAATTTTTCAAAATCAGGGGCAAATTTCTTTGAAGCAATGCATAAAACACATCACTTCAAAGAGGGGCAAAATGTACACATCTAAAAATGGTCACGGTTGATCGAACCTATTAATTAATTAAATATGAATTATTTAATTAATATTCTTAAGTCATATACATATAAATAAATTTAATTATTTATTTATATTGTTCATTTTTCAATTCTTCTAATTTAATTAAATAAATAAAGTTTATTTAATTAATGTTATCTTCCTCTTAATTAATTAAATAGATTTTACAATTTATTTACATTAATTATCACAAGTTTAAATTCTAAATTTAAATGATATTCTTCTCTCCACATTTAATTAAATACTTTCAATAATTAATTAAATCATTTTCCAAATTTCTCACTCTTCCACAAAATTAAATATTCTTAATATTTAATTAAAAGGTTTTTTCTATTCTCACATAATTAAATATTTCTAATATTTAATTAAAGCCTTTTCATTTCTCTCACACATAATTAAATATTTATTTATTTAATTATGAGAGACACCTTTCAATTGTCTCTTCATTTCCCATCTGTCTCTCAGAATTCCACCTCCTTTTCGAATTCTCGATCTCTCACCGTCCATTTCAACAGGTTTGAACTCAACCGTCGATCTTGGCCAATCGAATTCCTACCTTCAAAAATCTATAAACATCAGCCCTCTTATGAGTGAAGAAGAACCTCGAATCTCATATTTTCATGCGTAGTTACTACAGTCGCATCTTAGCATTCATAGCTTTTCAATTCAATATTTTAATATTTTAGATGCATAAGCATTCTTATTAATCTCATTCTCTCAAACTGCCATTCTACAAGCTGTTGTTTTAAACAAACTGAGAGCAAGCATCTTGAAGTGAATCCTTCGAGATAGTGTAATACCCCTCCATTTTGCTTCTTGTTCAGTTTGCTTTATGCTATGTTTGGTTGCAGTTATTTCGATACTGGATACATTTTGTTATGATGTTTTGATCGCTACTATTGAGCGGCAACTATTATTGTGGGATGTGGTTATCTGATTATTGTTTCACATGCATTATGGATTAATGATGTTGTAGAGTTGGCATGAGATGTTATTATGAGATTATTGGAATTATGATGGAAGTGTCAGTTTTGATGAGTGTATGGGTGAAGAGGACGGGTTCACATCACTCGCTTGCGAGTGCCCTGCGAATCTGCAATTTCTTCTTCATGGTGTGTATTATATGTTGGATATATTGTATGATTTTGTTTACTTGGTTTCAGGATTGCAGGTACATGACATTGACTCCACCTGATTTCATAGGTTTGAGTGTGTCGATCCAACGGTTAAGTTGAACGGGAGATAGTAGCTAGGTAACATGTGTCAAGTTTACACCCCAGCCTTAGTGTGTCGTCAGTCGTCTGTGTGTCAAGTCATTGTCGGTCTTGCTTTAATGTTACTTAATTCTGAAGGATTCTTGATTTGGAAATAGATATTTAGAATAATTGCATTTAAATCATGTTGATGGTTATTTAATTTAAATAATGCAATGTGGATAAAAGTTTATATTTAAATTAATTAATTATATTTAATTTATTTAATTAATTAAATTTAATGCAAGGGGGTTGAATTTAGTTATTAAATAATTTAATTAATTAATTAAATGTGATGCAAGAAAATGAAAGGAAATAAAAGAATTAAAATTTAATTTTGGAATTTAATTTCAACTTGTGGGAATTAAATTAGAAATTGTAATTAAATGTTTAATTGGGAAATTAGTTGCAACTTTGGAAATTAATTTATTCTTTCAAATTGCATTTTAAATTGAAATTAATATCTAATTTGCATGTAATGTGAATTAGGGTTGTATTAGGTATTTTTGATTTATAAGGAATGCATGTTTTAATTTTGGGGAGAGAAGTTTTAGAAAAATTCATTTTTACAGCAGAGAAGAAATTTTAGAAAATTTTGCACAAAGAAGTGTTTGAAGAAAGTTTTGATTGTTGAATTGATTGGAGCAAAGATTATTTGCATTTGTTGGGTTTTGGATTGGATTCGTTGGAGGATTGAAGAAAATTCAGGAAATCTTTGGAGGAGGCTTGCATCAGAAATTAATCTTTTCCTTTAGCTTATTGAACCAGGTTTTCCTCTTTGTGTTTTATTGTTCTTGGTTACTTTTAAAATAGTAGTGATTAAAGATTTGTTTATTAAATCTGTTTTAGAAAATAAATCCGTTATTAGAAGAAAAGAATTAAATAAATTTACAGCTTTTTTTTTTGTGAAAATTCTTGAGTGAAAATTGTGAAAACCTCAGTTGAATTTAAATTATTTGAAGAAATTGATTATTTTTTTTTCGGAATCAAACATAGAGTTTGAACAATACATTTAGAATGTTTCTAGAAAATGAAACCCTCTGTAGAAAATCAAATTTATTTTGAAAACCCTATGTAGAAATTAGGTGGAGAAACCTTGGGGATCTTGAAACTTTTGTTTTTAATATAAATCCATTTTGGTTTAATTGTTCTTTTCTTGTTTAAGAATTCAGGAAAATGGATTAAAAGAATTAGATTTAAACTTCTGTGATATTTGGGTTTTTTCTGGAAAAATTTTACAATTTCACCTGTAGGTGAGTTTTTCACAAATTTTCTCTAATTTGTTTATTGGATTAAATCCATTTGTTTTTGTGTATATATATATATATATATTCATAGATATATATATATACAATTTCGATTTTAATAAAATTTTGATTTAAAATTCTTTGTCGCCATTCGTACGGCATTCGAAATGCGTCCATACCGTTTTGTCGAACTTGACATTGTTGGGTTATTTGTTGGTGGGGGAAAGCTTGGGAGACGATGCCTCCATAGCCGCCCCCATGAGAGGACAACTATGGAGGGACACCTCCGCAGCCCCCTCCCCTACTCCTTGGCGCAACTCTTTTGGGAGAGGTTCGGCAATGACAGCCGCCCCTCTCCACAATACATGTGGATAGGATCAGCTGTGATAGCTACCCCTCCCCACTATATATGCCCTAAGTGAATGTGGAGGCTGGTGTAAGTCTGGTTCATCCGCCCTTCCCCAATGGAAATGCGTTGGGGTTTGTTCTTCGAACAAATCAAAACAGCGACATTGTTATTTCATTTGTTTTTTTCTTTTTGTATATGAATTTTGATTTTCAGTTAATGGAAATTCAATTGCATTTTGAAATCCAGATGTATTAAGATATATGTTGGGTGCAATATATAGAATTTGTATTAAGATATATATAGATTAAACAAAGTCATATATATATATATATAGATATATCTTGTATATATATACATATTGTGTATATGTAGTATATTTATATTGCATATTATTTCAATATGTTTGTTTGAGTAAAATAAATTATTTAAATATATTTAATTGTGTTGTGGAATTCTTGTATCATTTAATCTATTGATAAAGTTGTATATGTAATGTGGTTATTTCAATTACTTGCATGCAATTATTGTGAACAGAGATTTTAAAAGATAAGATTATAGTGCATGGCTTTCTTTCAGTTTTACTCGGTTTCCATGAACGGGGATGTTTTGTGCCTCCTGTGAAAGGAGTGGACTATGTGTTTTTTGCCTCCAAGATGTTTGGAGTGAGTTCTATATTTTGTTTCCTCATTGTTGTGGAGTGGATTATGATGCCTAGTTGGTATGCACTTGTGTTTCCCTTGGTGGTTTGTTTGTCGACTAGAAGAGTGGCTTTTGTTAGGGGCCGGAGCCCAAAGTGGTAAACTGGGTAACCTTCAGAAGTGAGTTAATCAAGTGATAATTAAATTAATGTACTTATATGATTAGGATGCATTGACACTAATCAAGATAATTTAATCCTCACTCATAGACACAAGGGATCATTTAGACTAGGGATGAGTGAGAAGGCCTGGAATGGCATAGTCATTTATCTTGTTAGTACGAGAGGTATTTGATGCCACATGAGTGAGTATGAGGGCCGGGATTCGGTTGAGGCCACCAGGATTACTTGTGCCAGAGCCTATGAAGAATGCCCAGAGGAGATCTCATGACAAACCTTGCAATGACACTCTATCTAGGACAACTATTGTTAATTGTCTTATGTGTATGGTTCTCTGAACATACTTGATTAATATTATGTCTGGAAGCAATGTGGCCTATGTCAGTGATATTGGAATTGTACTTGATTTGTACTTGTATGGTAATTGAGTTGTACTTGTTAGTTCTTTTGTTTGGTTATATCAGTATGAGTCAGTATGAGTCTGCCTTTGGTTAGTGGATTGTAGATCTTTGTCCATGTTACATTGTTACTATCTCCTAGCATGGGGGTAGGCCTTCGGGTACCACTTGGTTGGGTGGAACATGCACCAAAACCGTTGGGTCCCCATCTATCTTTAGTAATTAGTGGCGAGACATCCAGATGGACAGCTTGCAGTTCTTGTTGTAATTTCTTGCATTGTAATATTTCAATTTGTATAGGTTATTTTATCCCTCTTATGTTTATGAGGTGGAATTCTATAATTGTAACCTTATGTACTATTGTCTCATTCTGTGAATGAGTGATGTAACTATTGGATTAAGTTAATGATTATGAGATTGTATCTTGGTTGATTATCTTATTATGTTATGTGGTATTCTTATGATGTATGATGTTTATTTCATAAAGTTCATAATGCTATGGTTATATGTAATATGTATGTGTGGGTTTAAGTAATCCTAACCTTGTAGCCTTAGAGGTTGTTGTAAATTAGTAAGTGAATGTGTATGTTCAATGCACTTTATCAAAAAAAATTGGTTCGCTTTAGACATTAATTGCAACTCCCTTTAAGGTTACTTGGTGGGGAATTACAGATAGAGGACAATGAAATGAATTTGAAGAAACTGTGATTTAGAGTTTTCATTTACTTTATTTAATTTGATTTCTTCAATCTAATGTTTCATTGGTGTATTAGATTATATTCAATTTGATTTACATATTCTAACGTACACAGTAAGTGTCACCATAGGGGGGAATGTGTACAACACATTACAACACTAGATTAGGTCCATTTAGTTTACATGCCTCCTAAATTTAATGTGAAGGTGTAAATAAATACACTGTACAACATTAAATTATGGAAAATTTAGTTTTATTTTGCTTAAAAAGGACCCAAGACCTAATGTGGATGTGTAAAACACATCACAACACTAGATCAAGGCAACACTTAGTCCAATTTATCATCAATTATTCCCAAACTAAGAGTGAAAATTTACACGATGAAATTTTTTGACACTACAAGAAGAATCTAAATCTAACATTTCATTTGGTTTGGAGAATCGTTCTAAGACATATGAATGACAAAGTTCTACTAGGCATAATACAATCATTTTCTATATTGTGTGTTCGTGTGGGAGATTTTGGATTTCTCTATAGATGATTCTTTGATACTATGGTGTTGAAGATAATTTTCTAGATGCCAGTTGAGTGTAAAAATTATAGATGGCATCATGTTTTGAGGCCCATATGTTGTTAATTGGATGAATAGTTGAAGGATTTTTATATATGTCCTATGGTGTGTCGACCTAACACATTTGATGAGTATGCAAAGGATTGATATATGTTGGGCATTTATGTGGGATCTATTATAGGTCCATGTCAAACTATCTTAAGATATTTTGAGATTTAAATTGAGGCGTGTGGTATGGATGATAAGGCTTAGAGATAATAGGTTGAATTTTGTGTGTTACATATAATTAGGCTAACCTAATTAATACTACACTTTATGTTGATATATATGTTGGATTTGTTTTAGTGTTTTGGGTAAAGTGAAGTGAGGAATACAAGATATGTGATACAAATTTGATCAAAGAAGTGTGAAGATAAGGTGTGAATGTTGAGATCAGAATTATGCGAATGTAGAGTAGAGTAGAGCATTGATCTAGGTCAATGTAAAGATTATTATTGTTCTTCATTGGAACTATATCCGTACATATTTTAGATGCTTTTGTAACAATTAAAAATAGGCTATGAGCCACCTTCTTTATTCTATATTTTTCTCTATTGATAGTCAGTCTACCTATAGTGAGAATTTTTGAAATATACTATAACCAATTATATATATTGTGAGCTAACCCTCACTATGGTTTTTCCCATTTTGGGTTTTCCATGTAAAAATCTTGGTGCTCATGTGTTATGTGATGTTATGGATGTTATGGATGTTTTATGTTTTTTTTCCTTATAACAGTTGAATATGCTTTGGTAATTGGATGACTAATTTTTGAATGGTTTAATATAATACTGATTCACTCCCCATCTCAGTATTCTTATTACACCTCATTTCATAGTTACTAAGCTACGTTTACCTAGTTGTGTGAAAATTCTTTAAATGTGTGTGTTTATGCTTTATGAATTTCGGAAATACATTCAATGAATATTTGATTCAATTGAAGATATGAAATGATTTTGTCTATGAATTATATGTGATGCGAAAGGTTATAATTGACTACATTTTATATGTACTAAGTTGGATGTAGGACAGATTCAATCCTCTAGAAGAGAGGGGATGTATCACTCAGGAGAGGAGTATTGGTCGAGTAACCCCTGAATGAGTCTAACTAAGCTTTAACATACTCACTTCTAGTTTGGACTAGTTGAGCCAATAGTTTGGGAAATGGTAAGTAACCTCTAGTTATGATTATGAATATACTTTAAATTTTTGAAAAAAAAATTATTGCTATGTTTGGCATCATGGTTTATTCATTTGTGGGTTAGAACTCATGAAAAAAAAATTGAGTAGAACTTTGGGCATTTTACATGTGGTATCAGAGCCAAGTTTTTCTCTAGAGATTATGAGCTTATTATGTATGTAAAACAAGAAAATTATTTGAAAGTTAAAGGTTGAAAAAATTTTACATCAAGATGGCAAGAGGGAAAGAACAAAGGAGAAACAAAAGAGAAGATAAGATTCCTGAAAATTTCTTTTAAAGTTTCAGACTACGAAGAATTGCCCCTGGAGTTGAAAACTCTTAAATCATAACCATATTAGGATATACCTTGGATTACAGAAGAATATGCATCGAGGTTTAGTAGAATGGTTATGGAGGATTACCAATAAGCACCTTCACCCTACAAATTAAAATATTTAAATAACTTTGAGGGCTAGATAGGATTGAAGTACTTTAGCTCATTGATAGCAACCAGTAGCTACAAAAATTCTAGGATTATGGATTAAAAAGTCGAAGAAGTAAATCAACATTTTTTGAATCAAAATCAACTAGAGAGGTATCTAAGAGATTGGATAACCCATGAAAAATTTGATTCAGTACAAGGTTAAAACCTTGCAAGGATAATAAAAGTCAAAAGTGAAAGTTGATATCTTAGAATAAAGGTTAGAGACCAAATTGGTCACTAAATTGAAAAAACTTAAAAGGAGAAGATGGAAGTCGACATTAATCCACCAATCAAAATAGGAAAGGTGAAATTGGAGTTCTGAGTAAAATGGGAAAAAGAAAGCAAACAACTCTAAAAATGCTTAAGGTTATGAGAAAATTGAAGTTACCTAGAATTGGGACAAAGTCATTTGGAAAGATGATTCCAAGATGGGAATTGAAAAATAAGACTAATCCAACAAAGGCTTGGATGGAACATAGTTTTTTTTTAATTTTAGATTGAACTCACCATCTAGTCAACAAAATAAAACATATGTTTAGGGATTCCAAAAGGAAATTGGTATGGAGGGAGACTATGTGTCAACTCAAAAGAATAATTTGGAAACAACTCACAAAGGTGAGGACACAATTGATAAGAGGATCCTTAGGCAAGCTTGTTAACCAATCAACGAAAGGCGTGTTATGAAGGTGGGATATTCTTCTACTATGGATAGATGATAATAGTATATATGAAAAAGAGAATTGGAATAAAATACAATAGTATCTCTTAGCTTTTAGAGTTGTTGAATATTAATTAGATCTCGTTATGGTGGACCCAACAAATGATTCTGAGAGATTAGAAGGTTGATGATAAATCCAATTTTAGGAATGAAAAATTATATTCAAGGAATATCATGGAGGGTAAGAAAGGAAAGTAATAGTCAATCGACTATCGAAAATCCAACAACAAGAAATGATAAATCAATTCAATTTGGGGGAAAGCGAATGTTTGCTAAGAGTTAAAATTTGAGAAGATTTAATAATGTGGAAACACTAAGGGCGGAAGAAGGGAAATAGTAAGACTCAGATAAAGTACCCCATACAAATTAAGGATGTATTTTCAATCCAGAAGAGCTTTTGACTTCTTCGTAAGTCATGATTCAAAGACCAACAACCAAAGTCTTATATCACCTCAACAAGGTTGGTAAATTTAAAAGGATAAAGTATTGAAATTATTGTCAGAGAAAGGTACTAGAAAGGTCAAGTTTTATTACCAATGAGTAAGAAATATTTGCAACACAAATAATATATGAAATCATTTTGGAAGAAAAAATTGATAATATCATTGATACTTTGGAGCAAGATAGGTAGTATACTTGATCATGAAAGGCAAGAATATTGCCTATTCAAAAGAAAAAGGAAGAATTATATACTCATGATATGAGTTATAGAGAAAACGTTCATGCTTGAAACTAGGAAAGTAATAATTGCTAACATCTTTTTGAAGATAATGTCAAGTCAACATTATTTAATGATAATTATTACTCAAACTAGTATATATGCTCATTGCAAGAAATAAATTCAAGGTATGGATGACCTCAGGGGAAGAAATGAATGTGGTATAAATCCATGGAAGAGTCAAAATGGATTATTAGGAATCATAGGAAGAACCTAAGTACCAATTTTCTAGATGGTTAAGAAAATAAATAAGGTAAACAAATGGCATTTGAATGATAAAATTATTTGATGAATTGGAAACAACTAAAATGTGGAAGGGGATAGAGTTAGATGTTGCATGGTATGTAGCAAGATGTTATCCACTATGCCATTTGATGAATATAGGATGTCATCACTTCCAGGATTTGTATACTCCCATAGAAATCTAGAGGGGAAGTGGTAGACCAGAAGAATAGTTTTATCTCTCTATGTCAATCTAATTGACATAATGTTATGGTGGATAAACTCACCAAGGTAACCAATTTTGATTGGGAAATTTGAATTACAAAATAATAGACCTAAACAACATATTATGTGAAGAAGTCAACTGCCTAATGTTCCTGAGAAGATTATCTTAGATAGGAAACAAGCAAGTAATGATAAGGTTTTGTGTAAACCATGATCATATTATGAAAATTCAATTGAAGGAATCTACAAATTATTACTATTAGTTAGATAGTTTGGCAAAGGGGATAAACACAATCTTGGTGGATTTGTAGAATAATTATATTACAATAAACTTCAATCATTTAGGTTGGGTCCATTATATGAGAAGAAGAATTGAATCTTTATAAATCTAGGAAAGGATAAGAAATATGATTAGCCTTAGACCAAAAAGGTTGTCAAATGGAATAGTGGATCAAGCGGATCAATGGAAAACTTCTTGATACAATATTAAAATTATGAAGGAGTATAATTATGCTTAAGGTAGATGGTGGTGTCAGTGATGAATGGTCTCAGCTTCTGAGTTGTCCAATGGCGTAAACACCAAAAGAAAGGATGGGACCCATGTGTAGTGTACAATACACCAAAAATCCTTATCTATTAGGGTTACACTAAAGATAAATTCATTAGCTAATAAGAACATTTTTTCTAGTTACTAAGGTATAGGTTTCATATAGGATATGGTCACTATTGCACTTGTGAAGTACAATGGAGTTAATATGATTATGAGGTATAACTCTTTAAGTGAAAGTATGT
The DNA here is from genome assembly GCA_007115665.2 of Sequoiadendron giganteum. Lineage (NCBI taxonomy): Eukaryota > Viridiplantae > Streptophyta > Pinopsida > Cupressales > Cupressaceae > Sequoiadendron > Sequoiadendron giganteum. The sequence continues at coordinate 367,110,997 of CM021100.1, read as the reverse complement.
GTGAAGCACACAAGTTATCCCTATATATTAATATTAGAACCTTAGTGTGAAGTCCATCATGGACGATATTACAAAAGATCATGCTTTGAGAGAAGAGTGTATTGTTATTAATAAAATATGCATATTTCTTATATAATGAGGAAATGGAAGATAAAAATTTATTTCACTTTATGTATATTTATGCTTTAAAATCATCGAGGACAATGAATCATAAGGAGGGGAGTATGTTACACCTTATTTCATAGTTATCGGACTACTTTTACGTAGTTGTGTGAAAATGCTTTAAACGTGTGTGTTTATGCTTTATGAATTTTGAAAATACAATAAATGAATATTTGATTCAAATGAAGTTATGAAATTATTATATCTATGAAATATATGTGATGCAAAATTTTGTAATTGATTCAGCTAATTATATTTTCTATGTGCTAAGTTGGATGCACGGACAAATTCAATCCTCTAGAAGAGAGGGGAAGTATCACTTAGGAGAGGTGTATTAGTTGGGTAAACTCTTAATGAGTCTAAATGAGCTTTCAAACACTCACTTCTAGTTTGGACTAATCGATTCAATAGTTTGGGAAATGATAAGTAACATCTAGTTGTGATTGTGCATATAAGTTACATTTTGGAAAAAAAATATTGATATGTTTGGCATCATGGTTTATTCACTTGTGGGTTAAAACTTAGTAAAAAAAATTAAGTAAAAATTTGGGCATGTTACAATTTTGAGTGTTCAATAATTGGTATCAGAGCTTGGTTCCTAGGAAGTAGCTTAATTGCTTCCAAAAGGTCTTAGAGATTAAACACATGGTTGATAGAAGGTTTCCTATTCCTCCAAAAGAGATCCCTAATATTGGATTTATAGAGGAAGATTGCATGCTTGAAAAATATGGAGAACTCAAAGTTTCTCTTGAAGATCTCGATAATATTGAAGGTGAAAATAGAGATCTAAAAGAAAATATCAAAGAGGCAAATGAATGCATCAAAAAATTGAGAGAGAAAATCAAGAAGTTTAGAGAAAGGAATACGGAAGTCAGTGAATAGTTGAAGCAAGCAAATGTAAACATCACTGGATTAAAATTGTAAGTTAAAGAAAATAAAAGAGTTGAGGAATGTCTAAATGCAATGGTGAAAATAAAATCTATTGAATGCATGAGGCTTGAACAAAAAGTGGTAAATATGATATCAAATTCAGAGAAAGAAATAAGTCATGAAGATAAATTCAAGAAAATTTCTACAATGCTTGATAAGTTGATTGGAGATATGAAAGCATCCAAAAAAAATGGTTTAGGATTTCAAAAAGGTAAAAGCTCAAAATTAGATCAGAAACCTAGTACAAAAAAGAAGATCAATGAACCAAAGAAGTTTGAAGACAAGAAGAACAATATAAATATCTAGAATCAAAGAAATAATTCTAGAAGACCTGTGATTAGACAACAAAATACTCAAAGGTACCCATAAAATGGTGTTAAATGGTTTTTATTATTCTTGCAATAAATATGTACATAGAGCAATGCAATGTAGAAGAAAAATTAATTATAATGTTCCATCCTTTACTAGTCAATGCTTTACATGCAAGAAATTTGGACATAGAGCAAGTGAATGCAAAAGTTAAATGACCAGTAAAGGCCATAGAATATGATACTTTAGGTGCTTTTGCACACATTTCATATGGGTTCTTACCAACTAAGGATCTTAGGGCATACATTCACATAAATATGGATGAACATACCCCCAGCAAGTAGATGGATGTATGGTAAAATGAGTTAATTGGTGGAGACTTTACTTTAAAGATAGAATTTAGAAATCCTTGGTCGGGAAAAATCTAGACGTATGGCAGTGGTTCCCAAAATTCTTCTATGATAACAAGTGGATTAGAATAGCCTTGAGTATAATTCACAATCAATCACTTTGTACTAATATACCACACATGATCACAAAGGAGGTGATAAGAGAGATCATTAGTTAATGCATCATCTGACTGGTTCCAATCTCAAAATATGTCAAAAAAAGATGTAATGGAGAAATCAGTTGTAGCATTTGATTAGATAGCCCTTGCCATAAATCCTATTAGAAACTCTTCTATTAGATATGCTTCCGTGGTTATTGGGTACAAAATCTACTTTACCAATCGAGACAACTTTGTTTCTTCCATTGCAATTAGTGTGGCATGAGATATGATAGAGAATGGTGTTGATTATGAACTATATGAGTTTCTTAGGAAACAACTAATGGAAAATCTAAAGGAAATCAAAATGGAAATATGTATTTAAGTATGGAACTTTGGTAATGTTCTTACTATTCTTCTTTTTGAAGAAAGTTTTATTAATTGGAAAGGTTAACTAGATAACTGGAAGGCCTATGGAACATTAATGTGTCCATTACATGAGGAGAATTTGAGATGCTAATACTTGGGATGATGTATTTACTTCTTTCTTTGTAGTATTTCAAAGAAGAATGCATGAAAGGCAGAGGATTCCAAAGGCAATTGTAGAAAATAACAAAAATGATATCACTTTCTTTTTTTCCATAGAAGATCAGTTTGGATTCCTAAATTAGGTAATGAGGTAACAAAGGTAGAGCTAGATGGTTGTGTAGATTTTTTTAGTAACGGAAAAAGTATCACTTTTTTCTTAGTTTTAGAACTAATAATTAACATTAAAATGAGTTTAATGTTGCCTTCATTTAGTGTTGTAATGTTTCTTACACATTCATATTAAGTTTAGGGCCCTTTTAATAAAATTGAATTAATGATGCCTTATTTAGCGTGTTGTAAAGTGTATCTTTACACTTTCACACTAATCTAGGGCTTTATTAACTATTTGAGGTTAATTTGAGCTTAATTGGACTCTTTAATTAAAATCCAGGACTAATTAATTTCATTTTTCAGAGGGATAAAGCCCGACATTCTTAAATAATATTACACAACACTAACTTTTACAAGGAATGTGTCCTAGGTTAGTGACCTAGGACACATTCGCCACATAGCAACTAGGTCCTCACTAGGTCCCATGACCCCCTTTTGACATATCATTTCACAATCCCCAAATTTTGTCCTAGTTAAGTGTGTTAGTACCCATTCACCCTATAGTGAATGGATCGTCACTTAACTTAGGACCCCCCCTTGGGATATGTTTTTCATAGAACTTTAGCGGTTTCAAATCCTAGATCTGATGTTGGCTTGTGTTATTTGAGTTTCAAGATTTAACCTTAAGTTATGTATAAATATAAGGTTATTTCACATAGTTTCAACACTAGATATTCATAAGTAATCAAGATTACTTTCACAAGAGCATTATAGAGAATTCAAGAAGGCATTCAAGGGAATATTATTAAATTTTATTGTAGTAATCAAGGATCTATTTCATCATGTCAAAGTCATGCATGTTGTTGAACTAATGTGATGTTGTAGAATTGGTGATCAAATTCAAGTCTTCAAAGCCATTATCCCATGTCAAATTCTATGATCAAGATCTACATACAATGAGGCCACTTCATGCTAAATTTCATATTCGCAATCTAAGGTTTTCAATTGAGGATTGGTGAGTAGTGACATTTCTTTGTTCATTTATCTCTCCTTTTATAGATTATTTCATTACAAGGTTTAATTACCAAAATGGGGTTTTACCAAGGAAAACCCCTATTCCATAAAAAAAATAAAATTCTTAACCTTTGATGTGTCATTCCAAGTTCTAGGTTGAGGTTCAACTAGATAGAAAAAGTTCTCAAAGTTGCCAAGTTGTCAAAGTTGTCATCTTTCTTGCAAGATCATGAAAAGTCTTCTACAAAATTTATTTCCAACTATCAGGAGTTGAAAATCTAGGATTTGGGAGAGAGGACATTGAAGAAAAAAACCTAGAAACTAATTTTCCAAAACCTTAGCAGGGGCCCATTCGCCACTGGGAAAATGAGTCCTTAGTGAGGCCCGAAAAAGCACTTTTTGCAATAGGTACACATCATTTTACCATCTTAAAACCTACCTTTTCACTATTATATCAGTTAGGTTTGTTTTTTGATATTCATCTATGCATAATTGAATGAAATAACTAGTAAAAATTGGGGTTTATCATCTTGTTAATTCATTTTGATTGAAACCTCCATTTTTCTTTGTTTCATTTTTATTGAATAGTCCTAAAGATAGAGTAAATCCTAGCTATGGGACTTAAAAAAAATCCATGAAAGTCCACTTACAGAAAAATGAACTTGTAACATGGGAAAATGTTGATGTGATGGTTAACAAATATGCCCAAGAGTGTCACATTTCAAAGGAAAAGGTATAGTATGTTAGAGAGAGCTAGAGTAGATATGGGTGCTAGAGAAGCATCTAGGAGTTCAAGGAGATCAAGTACAAAAATTACCACTCCTCCCTCTGATCAAAAGTCCTCTAGGCCTTTACCTACTACAAGAGAGATGATAAAACCCACTACTAGTCCTCTAGTAAAGGATGAATCCCCTCTAGTTGTGTATGCCACCAGGGCAGAAAAGAAAAAAATTACTACTGTTGTGCCTCCTACTACCCCAAACAAAAGAAGATTGAAACAAACAACCATAATAGAGAAATATATTGGATTAAATATTTTTGATGAGGAGAAAGAACTAGAAGGACCACAATTGGTCTGCAAAAGAAAAAGTGATGCTTCACAAAGTGAATCTAGTGCAAAGAGGAGAAGAGTTGACATAATAGGTTATGAGAGTGAAGAATAAATAGAAAAGGAGAAAGAAACATTTAAAATTCATATTAGAGAGAAGAAGGAAGCCAAGAAGGCTTCACTAGAGAAGAACAAGACTACATAAGCTAAGAAGACTCTAGTGAAAAGTAAGAAACAAACTGAACCAAAAAGACCTCATTCCCCATTAAAGTTAGAAAGGAATAATATTTCTTTAATCTTAAAAAATATTGTAATAAAATTGTAGGGTATGTGCAAGATCATGATGGGCCAAAAAGTGGTGATATGTAAGAGATATGATGGCCCAAGTGGCTGGCAACTTTTTTCTTACCCAAAATTGATGAAATGAACACAGGTTTTAAAGGAGATTCTTAGATTTCCACCAATATAAATTATGCTTTACTTTGAATTTTATAAATAATTATTATTCATTTTCTATTTGAATTATGACTAAATTCATGATTGATAGGTTGATTGAAAAACATCTATAGCTTTCAAACAGTATCACATTTTTTGAATCTGAAACATGTGTTACATTCGTTGCTTCACATACTATAGGATTAAAAAAAAATTGAATTTCATGAAGTTTTGACCAAGTTAAGGTGGTTAGACATAAGATTTTTTATATTTAAAAAAAAAAATTAATAAAAATTTCATAATTAATTATTTACTTGGAAAACAATTACAAAAGAAATATGCATCACATCTGGAGATGAGTCCTCTAATTATATCTAAAATCTTATAAAAAAATATTATCATTTTATTGTGGTTAGGGTAGTCAGACAAACACCTACTTCTTATTTTTTCCCTGAAATTTAAGTACTACTGGATTGAAATTTCAAAGTTTCACCAAATAGATTTTTTGTTTTAAATAAACCTAGTAGTTTAGAAACTACATTCAATTTGATATAGATTTTATTCTTACATATTTTAGAAATAATATAGATAACTTATTCAAATTTTTATGTCAAGTTGCCTAACTTTGATTTTTTGAATTTTCATCGCCACTTAAGGGCCTATTATTTCCATGATGATCCTGCACATACCCTATATAATATTTATTTTAAATAATAAAATAGTATTTTCAAGAAGAAAGTGGACAATCTTCTAGTCATTTTAATCTATCAAAGTGTGGACCATTCATTGGAAGCTTCAATATTGGCAACTAATATTTCTTTCATTATTTTATCTATTGATGGTTTTGTAATGGTTTGCACACCGAATGTGAAATTCTTGGTAGAATCTTCAAGATAAATAAGGGAAGAAATACTTTCCATTGCATTTTCATGTTGATTATACTTTCATGAAATCTTATCAGGGGCATATGATTCAAAATGACCTAGTAATATTATTGTGAGATCTTTATATTGTGATAGCTTATCATGTTTTTCTTGATATGATCCATCGATTTTTTCGATAATCAATTGAGAAATCACCAAAGATATAATGTTTTTGAACACCTAAAGACAAGTTCGCATGTATCCTCATAGTAAGGGCCTCATAGTCTACTATTTTGTTTGTACATAGGAAATTTACACAATAGGATAAGGGAATGGGCTTTGTTAAATGTGGTATCAATACAACCCCTACTCTAGAGCCAGTTTGACACTTAGCACCATTAAAATATAATTATGATGTGTAATTGTTATCTAGCTTCAACACATTCTCATCGAGGAATGAGTCATGATTTGGAAATGCTAAGGATTAAGGAGCCTTGGCTAAATGATTAGTCAAAGATTGCACTTTGATTACTTTTAGGGAAACAAATTTAAGGTCAAAATTCAGTTAACAATATATTCACTTAGCTAAGCATCCTGACAAATATGTTTTAGTGATAAGACATTTTAAAGGATCAAATTTTGTTATAATGTGCACTTCTACATTTAACAAATAATGTCTCAATTTTTTTGTGGAAAAGACAACAGCCGAACATTATATTCCTATAGTTGTAGAACAAGTTTCATGATCGATGTTTGACTAATGTAGTAAACAAAATGTTCCTTACCATTCTCATTTTCGTGAGCTAACAACACAGCTAAGGCACGGGTTGATGTTGATATGTAAAGGATAAATTATTTTCCTTAAATAGTGGGTTACATAACGGGGGAATTTGTTGGGTATTGTTTCAAAATTTCTTCACAAATCCTCATTCAATCTAAATTTCCATTCTCTCTTAAGTTGTGTAAAGGGAAGAGTCTAATCCACTAATGATGCCATGAAATGGTGGATAGATTTAATCTTTCCCTATAAAACTATGTAATTGAGAAGTGTTCTTAGAAGGTGGCATGTTTATGATAACATCAATCTTCTTTTCTCCCACCTGAATGCCTCTAGAATATGTTAAAACCCAACAATTTTCAACTATCCACACAAAAGACATATTTCTTTGGCTTTAGCCTCAACTTATACTTACAAATTCTTTCAAATATTTTTCGAAGAGTTTTCACATGATATTAACAAGTTATGGTTTTAGCCAAGATATCATCAACATAATCTTCCAAAATATTATGTATAAAATCATGGAATATTTGTGTCATAACTCTTTGATATGTTGTTCCAAAATTTTCCAATCCAAAATGCATAAACCAATAGAATTTTCCCCATGAAATTATGAAAGTTCTCTTATATTGATCTTGAGGGTTGATGAAAATTTTATTATATCCTAAAAAACCATCCATGAATAATAATAATGCATGTCCTACGGTTGAATTCACTATCATCCTATTAATGTTAGGAAGTGGAAAAACATCTTTTAAATTTTTTTTATTAAGATCATTAAAATCCATACACATCCTAATATGATTATCAAGTTTTTCCACTATGACAATATTGGATATCCACGATGAATAATTAATAGGGTGGATGAATCCAACATCTAAGATACTTTCACTTTCAACCTTAAACAACAAAGCTATCTTAGGATTCATCTTAGGTATATTTTATCTCATCGATCTTTAGCATCTTCTTCAAGTACAATCTTGTGGAACTATCTTCCGGTCAGTACCTAGCATATTCAAATAAGTCCAAGCAAAGATCTCTAAAAAATCATGTAATAATGTTGTGTGATCTTCTTGTTCATCATTATCAAGACATTTTCCATCTTGAATCACCTAATCTTCATTAGATGGATCCATTGGTATATTTATAGTATCTCCTATAAGTAAAACATTGTGATCATGAGATTCTTTAGTTTCATCTTGTTCATGTTGAACAATCTAGATAACTGAGAGGGGTAGTGAATTAGTTATCTTAAAAAAAAAATCTTTTCTTTATTTAATCTGGAAGAGACTTATACCAATCAGAAAATAATCAACAAGATAAGAACATGAATACACATAACACCAAACATAATGAACACCAAAATTTACGTGGAAACCCAAGAAGGGAAAAACCACAAAGAATGCTAATTCTCAATTATAAAGCACCTGTTAAGGTGATTTTTACAAAGGCTCACTACAAAGTGGCTCACTATCGGTGGGCTCACTTCTCAAATACGAAACAATAAATTGCAAAATAGTCTCACTGACAAAAGTGAACCAATGAAGTTGCATCTACATATACATTAATTTGGTTCTAGATAAGAGCACAAATTTTGTCCATAGCAGATCTGATTAAGAATATTCTGCACACCTTCCTTCCACAACCTTCGCACAAATTTCGGCCAAAATAGATTACTTCTTCCTTCACACTCTTTTATCTGTTCAGACACATCATACTACTTCCATACATCTCTATCTTCAATAAAAAATATGTTCTATATATCTATTCATGTATACTTGTAGAACCAAATTAAGTCATCCACATGATATCTTCATAGTCTTATAAGTCGGCCAAACACCATTTGAATTTAGATCGCCACAAAACATGTCAGCATGAAGAACAATGTTGAAATATTCAATAAGACCTTGCACGTTAAAACTAGACCCAAAATATAGGTCGCACAAGGGACCAAAAAAATAGGTGGGTGACACCACAATACTGGTTTACAATTTTTGGGCAAACTCGACACTGAACTGATTTTTTTAACTAAATCTTCACTTGTGGGCTCCTATACCAACTAAACCGTGAGGAATTTGAAGATGATGCAAACTAGTGATATGTGAAGTTTTTTCTATAGATTCTAAATATATTTTTTTCAAAAATTTTGGAATCAAATTGTACTTTTTTTTTCATCTCCTTCGAAAACTAGTTTTTATCAGTAAACAACATTTTTAAGGAGTGATGCTCACCGTATACAACATAAAAAATTTATGAAGGATAAAATTCTTTTTTTTTTAATTTAGATTTGTAACTACAATATCTAACCAATTCATTTGGTTTCATAGTGTTTTATTAATTTTTTTTCCTTAATCAAGTTTCAAAGTCAAACCAATTACAATTCAAACATAGGCAAACTACATACAACATAACTTTTTTGTATGTATCGAAATTCAATTTATTTTTTAATGGATCAAGGACATCAATACCCAGCCTGAACACATTTTTCAAATTTTTACTTTGATAATCTACTATTTTTCCACATGTGCAGAACACAGAGCTTGATTTTTGGTGAAAAACCTACATTCACAAGAAATAAAAAATAAATATAATAATCAAATTTAATTTAATTAAAATTATATTTTTTTGGAAGCTTATAATAAGGACTACATACTTACAAAAATAAATTTTAAATGAACTCATTTGATCCTCCAAAAGGTAAATCAAAAGTGGTTTTTTATCAGCATTTTGATAGGTGTAAAGCAGACTCCATTATAGGTATGGTTTAAAACTAACGGGGTTATATCCAAGGGGGCTTGCTCTAAGGTGATTAGATCAAACACTCTTCAATTGGAATCCTCTAAATGGAACTTTTCAAGGCTTAAATCATTATATTTTCTAAAAATATGTGATTTCAATAAAAATCAGGATCTCCCAGAAAGTGTAAAACACTATTCTAGCACCACCCAGGTCATACATAAGATAGTATACTTTGGATTAGATGAGGTATATTCCAGAGCTAATGGGGATTCCACAACCAAGATCAAATCTTGATCAAAATTCATTTGATGGGAACACCACAACCAAGACCAAATCTTGATGAACATTAATTTCAGTACCAACTGAAGAAACAAAATTTGTCATAAAAAAACTTGCAACATGCTACATGAACTTCCAGATAGCAAGGTTATGTAGAGTAAGCTTTAAGTACAAAAACTATCATCAAAGGATTAGTATTCATTATACTGCATCAACTAAATTCAACAGATGTCCCAAAAATAAATACTTCCATTTCTAGATCGAGGATAATCTTCACACAATGCAACATCATATCATACAATAAGATAGATCAAGTCTATATATCATCTGGAGCACAACCTTCCAGATCCAAGGTTTTGACGTCAATTAAAACAATGTTAAATCAGCTCAACAAATTCTCAAAAATCTCCCCCTTTGGCATTCATTGAAAAACATCAAAAACGCAAAACGCCAACTCCAACTCCAAAGCTACAAACTCCAAAACTCCCCCCTTGTTCAGCAATTCAATTCTTCTTTTTGTTTTTATTTTTGTTTTTATTTTTCTCCCCCCTTGTTCAGAAATTCTATTCTTCCTTTTATTTTTGTTTTTGTTTGTCTTTTCATTTTTCTCCCCCTTTTTTCCATCAAAGGCAAAGGGCCAAAATTTGAACATTTAGAAACTCAAGTAAAAATAACACATTTCACATGAAAAATCTTCTTGTACCTTTCTCTAATAGTTGGAAGAATCCTCTTCCAAGCTAGCACTACAAAATCCATTCTCGTACACATTTTATCCAACAAATTCAATCGTGTAAATGAGGATGACCAGTCCAGAGACAAGTAATGCCATTCACAATCTTCTACATCAAAAATTATCCTGGAGAGATGATCTAATTAGACCTCAACAATTTCTTTGACCAACCAAAAATTTATAACTAATGGAACCCTTCAAAAAAATTCTTGGTTCCACCCTAAAATTGTGAAAGGTCTAGCTTGATCCCTTCTGTCTAATTTTAAGTGATTTTCTCATCATTGTGATAGGGTTTTATATCCATAAAAACTTCCTGAAACTGACCTGTAAATCGAAAAACCCATTGGTCATTTTAAAATTGTATTGACTTGTTTTCCCCATTCCGGGTCACTTAAGTTGCACTTATGCCATTGTAGTAATTATTTTACTAGCCCCTAATCTTAGGTTTGTTAGTCGCCTTAAGTTTTTCTCAGTATTAATTTTCCTATGGTTGAAGGCTTGATCTTAAAGACATGAATCCTTAGCCTATGTTGTTATGGGTTAGTATCTCATTTACCTAGAGATGGCCCCCTTTTTATGATTATCTTTTGTGGCATGTGCAAAAATGGAGCTTCATATTGACTGTCTGATCGTGGGAATCAATCCGAGTCATTTCCAATATGCCCATGTTGGTCTATTTTTTCTTAGTTTATTCGGACGAGCTGGTGGGCTTCAACCACGTGTTTGGTATATTGGTGGACCCGATCTCCTTGGTGAAGATGACTAGTGCTTTTCAAAGAATATCAATGGTTGATGGATTGAATACGTGGCCATATCTATACTACTCCCAACATGCCTATCTTGTTTTATTTCATATTATTTTAAAGACATAGGCTAGCAGGTGATGGTCACGTAGTACTACTTGATGGTGGAACATGAGTCTCCATAAGGTAGTGGATGTTGTTCAAGGCATGATCAATATTAAACATCACAACACATGTTCTCATCAAGGTTGTTCCTCATGTTCCCATTTGTCTATAGTAGTAAGGATGGATGGTCATACAGGTTAGCGAGCAGTGTGACACTTGTCATTTTGTGGGACCCACTCGGATTTGAAGATGAAGGTTTATTTTATGAAGGATGAATTTGACAGTTGATGGTTGGTGATGTGGCTCAATACTAACCACTCCCCGCCATCTTGTGAGGGTGCCACCCATGTCTTGTATATTTTTATGAGAGCGTGGGAAAGGCTCCACTGGGCTCTAATAAAGTTGGAATACTTCCAAATTTGGCTGAAAATATACTATTTCTAAACTGTGTTATTTTAATCTTTGTTCCTTTAGGCACATGCTTGAGATTTTGGTCATCAGTCCTAACAGCTATTAATATGTGTGGAAAAGGTGAAAACAAAGCATGTTAATGTACGAATTGATATTTTGAGATAAAATCACAATCAATCCTTGCTATTTCGATAAGAATAAATACAAGTGAAATAATTCCTACGGGTAAGCGGGTAATTATAGAAAGGATAACTCTTAATTTTTTCATTTACAAAGTAGATGTTTATCTACTCAGAGTTTTTTTGATTTAAAGGAGAATTAAAATCACAATTATAACTTAATTATAAGTGGTTGCATAATAATTTTCCCGTTGATTTATCTTTTAAATCATGATCAATGGTCAAGATTAAAATAATCAAAGTAGACTATTGTCAGCTCGCATGCACAAGCTTTCTTTCAAGAATTAATGGTTGGAACACTTGCATGGCTCGTTATAAGAAGGACTGATTTCCATATTTCTCATTCAGAATTGCATTGAGTTTGAGTTCAAGAGTAAAAATGGTAGGTATCTTTTGGTTTCTTATCACTAGAAGGATGAGTAAGTCTGGAGAGTCTATTAGGCTAGTTCGGAGGTCTAGGAGATTGAGTTTTCTTGATTTTGAGAAGAATACCCCAAAGGATGAGGTTGATACATAGAGAGCTCTTGATACACCAAAGAATAGAAAGGGGTGTAGGAAGTTTAAGAATTATGGTGTCAAGAGTAACTACCTCCCAAGGAACCAAACTATTTTGAAAGAATTAGTCAATTTCAAAGGGAAAGAGCTGGTGGAGTATGAAAATAAGACAAAGAAAAGGTGCAAGTATCATAAGGCTTTTCTAGGAAGACTTAATTATTTTGGTGATGTTTCTAATAGCCCTCAAGAAAATTAGGGTGACACTAACTCAGAGGGTGATTATTATCCCCTCTCCTTGGTACCATCTAATGATTCTGATGAAGTGGTGGTGATGGTTCCTCTAGTTCCACCACAAGCAAGGTGTGGGCTAGTATCCTTTAAGGCTAATAATTTTGAGTGATGACACCATCACCCTTTTCTCAGGATTGTCCTATTCATCATTCATGTGATTTCTTGTTTCTAGTGCTGATGTGAAAATTTTTTGGGCCGGTGTATAGGAGAAGTGCCAGACTTCCTAGCACTAGGTTATATGCAGATTTTTGTTGGGGCTACAAGTGGACAATCTTCTTTGGTCAGCAAGGATGGGGATTCGGCGTTGTTGCTACAACTTTTCCTTTTTAGGAGTTGGTGTGTCCTCATACAGGGGATGTTGAAAGTGGAATTTTACTCTTCCATTTTCCACCATGATTGTATGCAACTAACTAAGGAAATCTCAAATTCTAGTCCAACTGATCTTGAAATTAAATGTAAATGTAATTGAGCTTGATGCTTGTTGCTCCCTTATTCTATAAAAAGTATATTTTGGCTCATTACAATGGTTGGACTTTTAAGTCTCAATAGGATTGTATAGTAAATGTTGAGCTTAGAAAGTTCATTTTGAACATAATATGGATAAATAGGCCAGTAGATTGTCTTGGGAATGAGATATTGTATGTAACAATCTTAAATGAGTTTTATATAAACTACTGATATAGAAAAAAATACTCTTCTATGTATATTTCTCACAAGTTATGAATGAAAATACTAATGGTGTTGTCATTTATCTTCAAATGGTTCCATTTGAATGTATGATTTTGTTCTCTTCTTTAACACAAAGAGTTGATTAAAATTCTTGAAGAGGGTATAGACTTATGTAATAAATGGCTTGGGATTGGTAAGAAGTGAGTGTTTCTTTTAGGCATTATGAGTTTTCATAAAATTCAAAGTAAAATGAAGATAGTCCACCTATCTCAAAAGTTGATTAGTTCATGTTTTACAAATTCTTACATATTTGACTTCGTTGCTCCAATCAGTGAGACATTGGTCAGTTTATTTAAAAATCTTGCATAAAGAATGAGTAAATAGCATACCTACCCATGAACTTAAAATAAGAACAGTATTCATTTAAAATCCCTTTTCAAATAATTATGTGGATTGGGAGTATCTTTGATTCGTAGCAAGTAAGTAGTCACTCACTTAAAGGATCTGCCAATCTTCAGTGAGGTGGGTTTTATTTGCATTAACTAGGAATCAATCTGTGTATAAATATGTTATTAATTGAATACATTTTATGAAGACATATTTGGGATTACCTTCCCTGGTTTAACAAAGCCAAAAGTGAAGGAGTAAGGATCACAAAATTTGAGGCTTGTTGTGTTGGCCACTAACCTTACAGTTTCTTCATTATAAGAGCTCGCAACTCTTTAAAGAATTGTTGGGTTCTGCTGGAAAAATCACCAACAAAAATGGTGACTCTTCTAGGGACAACTCTGAAATCTTCAGTTGTAGACTGTGAATCATACAGTCAATAATTTGGTGAATCTAAACATTTTGTTCAGATATTAAAGTTTTGAGACATGGAAATAATTTTGTTGCAGCAAAATTTCAAAGAATTTGTCTGACTCTGTTCTGGAAAAGACCCCAAAAGATTCATTTTTAAAAGCACTTCATAATGCTTGAAATTCAATCCTCTGTGAAGAGAGGTGGCGACTCTATCTCAACAACCTGATGAAGATGTGAAGAACACTTCAAATATACAAATATTTTTAGTCAAGAAGTGTAATACACCTTCATTTTGCTCTTTGGACTGGATAGTGTGTCCTTGTTTTTTTGGTTACTTGATACTTTGATATACTTTATCATGTTGGTTATTATTTGATCTCTATTTATAGATCGATGTAGACCATTTGTGGCGGTGTGATGTACCTTCTTTGATTCTTTATTTGACATGTTTTGATTAGTGTAATAATGTGAGTTTGCTATATAACATGATTATTGCAGATGAGTAATGTAATTATGATAGAACTACTAGTTTGTGATCAGTGTAGTGGTGAAGGTGACAAAATTTCATCACTCACTTGCGAGCGCCCAACGATTCCTAGACTTCATCTTCATAATGTGTTTTACTATGTTCTTTATATAAATGTGCTATTGATGTCTCGTTTATAGGTTTGCAGGTACATGACATCGACTCCACCTGGGTTCACAAGTTTGAGTGTGTCAACCCAATGATAAAGTTGATTGGGAGATAGTAGCTAGGTTACTTGTGTCAAGTCTACACCCTAGCCTCAATGTGTCGTTAGGTTTAGTTAGTACATGTTTGGTATGTTTGATTGTCATGCTCGTGTTTTCCTTGTCAATTGTTATTTATTTATGCAAGGTTTATTTTATGGAAATTAATGTTTTTAATTATTTTAGTATTTATTTAACTAGTTTTAAATAATATTGTTGGAAGCCATTTATTTAATTTAATTAATTAAATTAAATTTATTTGGTAAATTAATTTAATCCTTGTGATTAAATTTATTTTATTAAGTAAATAAATTAATTGATCATATTTATTTATTAAGTGAATAGATTAATTGATTAAATCTATTTAGAGATGAAAATTTGGTTTGAATTATTAAAATGCAAAAATGCTTTGTAAATGCTTTAGAGGAAATATCTATGTGTTGTTGATAAGATATTTTAAATTTGACATGTGTGTGAGAAAAATTTATTAATCACTCTTGTTGAGAAATTATTCTCAAAGAGAATATTTTCCATAACTGAGTGAGGTAAGAGGCTACTTCATGGGAATGGAAAGAGGGATATTTTTAGAAATTGTTTGTTGAAAATTGAAGGAGGTTCTTGAGAATATTGTGGGCTCTATATTTTTTGCATCTTTCAAGAACTGGTGATTTTGGAAAAGGCTTTGGAAATTGAATTCTAAAGGCAAGGCTTTGGTCCAACCTTCATTTCTTCAAGCTTCAAGAAAATAGGTTCTTTTATTGTTTTATTTATTTAGTTGATTTAGAAAGATTGTTTATAAAAAATTCAGTTATGTAGAAGCTTTGCTTAAATTTGTAAGAAGAACTGAAAAATTGCTTGTGTAAGAAGATTTTTTATTTTTAGTAGAAGCTTGTAATTGTTTTGAAAATTTGTATGGATTTTGTATTTGAAGATTTGGCGTGATTAATTTAGTGCTTCTATAGAAAATTTTATAGTGAAATCAGAGAGCCTCTGTGAAATTGATATTTTAAACAATGGAAAAACCCAGAGGGAAACATTATAAGACTTAGAAAATTTAGTGAAAGCTTCTGTGTAGAAAATTGTTGAAAGCTTATGTAGGGAATTGATTTCCAACAATAGAAAATTCCAAAGAAACCAATAGAGATATTAGAAATTTATGTAGAAATAGATTGGAAAATCTTCCTGTCAAAAATTTGGGAAAACCTTATTTATATTGTCTATAGAAGAATAACATTTAAATTTTGTTTTCCAAATTAGTTTAAATTTGGCTACAAAAATTTGAAAATCCCTCTAAAATCTTCTAAACATTTCCTATTGAAGATTTTGTTAAAATTTGTCCACTTGAAGCAATTGTATTTGAAATATTTATATATATATATATAACAAAGATTTAAAGTTCCAGTAGAAGTCTTTAAAAAAAATACTATGCTAAATTTGTGTACAATGATTTTTAGAGTTGCAGGAAATTATATAAAAAAAAATTGAGATATGAATATCGTCGTATGGTGAGTTGATAAAAAACATAGTCATGAAATTTGATGTTTTTGTTTGTTAAAGTTTTGTGTTTATAGAGAGGAGGTTGGGGGAGGCGCTGCCCCCCCCCCATAGCTGCCCCCTTGAGGGGATGGTGTGGGAGGCAAAGCCTCCACCGCATTTCCCCATACCTTGTTGTGGCAATAAAGGGGATTGGGGATATAGTTGTATACAATCACCCCCCTCTCCCATACATATGGTTGCGGATTATCTTGAAAGAATTGATCGTTGTTTCTTGGTTCGATGAATATTTATTATTCATTTTATTGGGAATTGTAATTCAATTTTATATTTATTAAATTGTGTATTGTATAATATACAATATATATTTAAAAAAATATATTAATTATTTTATTTTGTTTTATAAAAAAGGGTAGCATGGCTATATGCTTTGGTAGTGAAATTATTTGAGTTAACTTACAGTGGAATTTTATGTTGGGTTTAAAAGTAATATCAGTCTCGTAGCCTTAGAGGTTATTGGCATTAGGAAATGAACTTGTATGTTAATTGTACTTTAAATAAATAAAAAATTATGCACTTAAGTAGTTAATTGCTACTTCCTCTAGTGTTACGGTGACGCTGCATTACACATGGTATCAAAGCCTAGGTTTAAACACTATGTGCTTTGGGATTATGATGAACCCATTAAGCTTTAGTTGCATAGGTTTTTAAGTGTGTACCTTTTCTAATACCTTGGCATGATCCTACATAGAAATTATGCCTCCTAGATGTAGATGAGGTAGAGGGTGAGGTCATGGCCATGTAGACGGTCATGTAGGGAGTCAACATGATTCCACTCCTCATGTTCCACATGTTTTAGATCACAAGGAGCACCAGGTGTCAATGAATGTCCTAGGGGGCGGAGACCCATAGCAATATCCTCTAGGGATTGAGGATGCGTAGATGTGTAGGATAATAGAGGAGGCATTATCTCTCCTTTGATAGAGACAGAGAAGTGTATGGGGTAATCCTGGAGAGAGGGAAGTTTTGGTTCAGACTGAGGCAGTAGCATCTACGCCTATGAGGGAATTTCTCAGGGCATGTCCACCTTTATTTGATGGAGCAGGAAGTGGCTTAGAGGTAGAGACATGGCTCATTGACCTCAACTAGTGCTTTGTGATGCACCCATATGGTAGTAATACCAAAGCTCAGTGCGCTATTATGCATCAGTGGGGATTGATGTCCACATGGTGGAAGTCGGAGGAGAAAAAGCTCCACATATATATTAACTCAATGTCATGGGATATGTTCTTAGAGAGGTTTAGAGCCAAATTTCTATCCAACCACTAGTGTTAGCACCAAGGTTCTGAGTTTCATTCCTTGAGCTAGTTGGCGATGTCGGTAGTAAACTTAGCCATGGCACTAGGAGGCCACACAAGAGATCAGATTGGCAGTAGATCAGTTGTGGGGCCTAGTGCTCATGGGGGTCGATTTCAGGGAGCTACTTCACCTCAGACTCAACAGGGTTCTACTCAAAGTGGTCAGCAGCAGAGTGCTCTTGGGAAGAGTAAGGAATCCCAGTCGCATCAGGATGATGATAGTTCTCCACCTAAGAGGAACTAGAATTGGTGGCACAATAAGCACAATCATCAAGTGTAGCCAGCCTAGAGTAACTAGTCTATGACTAACTCGGGTAGTATACAACAGTCTATTACTTTAGGAGATAGAGTTTTTGGTCATAACACAAGGTGTTACTCTTGCGGCCAATAGGGCCACCTTGCAAGGAATTGTTTGTAGCAGAACACTACTCATTTTGTACAGGGGCTAGCAGTTTTTGAGCCGATAGTAGGTGATACATGTAGATCTCATTGAGCTTATACTGTGGTTGATAACCGTGAGATTGGGTATCAGGGAGCTATAGTTGAGACTTCTAGAGTTGGACGTATAGTGCAGGATACTCGTCCTCAAAGGTCAAGGTATTGATTTGGTGTAGTTAGAATGAGGGAGTTATATCCCTTCTTGTTTGCAGGCTTCCAAGAGTAAGCCTAAACCTAGGGGGAGGATATAATACCCCTCCATTTTTCTCTTTGTACTGCACAGTGTTTCCTTGTTTTATTTTGTTTTGTTTTCTAGTTACTTGATACTTTGATATACTCTATCATGTTGGTTGTTATTTGATCTCTTTTTATAAAGCAACATAGACTATTTATGGTGGTGTGATGTACCTTGTTTGATGCTTTATTTAACATTCTTTGATTAGTGTAATAATGTTAGTTTTCTATAACATGATTATTGCACATGAGTAATGTAATTATGATAGAACTGTTAGTTTGTGATCATTGTATTGGTAAAGGGGATAGAATTGCATCACCCGCTTGTGAACGACCTATTATTCAGTGACTTCCTCTTCACAATTTATTTTACTATGATGTTTATATACATGTTCTATTTGTTAGAAACTAAGATCAGACATGCAAACCTAAACACCTTCTACAAAAGAGAAAAACAATGAAAAAGAAGAGCTTTGCATGAAGATGTGCAAATTGATATATTCAGGAATTCAATATTACAATGAGATGATTTTCTTTATAAAAGAAAAGTATGCAACCCTAATTTTGACCTAAAAACAACTCAACTAAATAAAGCTTACTTATTAACTAAGTAAACTAATTATTACCTAAGCAAAACCTAAGTAAAGTTATGTTAGTGTAATTAAGAAGCACTAGAAGAACACTATAGAGTATCACTAGAAACACAATATGACAAGCAAGGAAAGATACTTCTGTCTACAAGAAACCATATCGGAATCATAATAATACAACAACAGATCTGATGCCATGGAACACTCAAAAAATCCAAACTGGAACAACCCTGGAATCCAAACAGTACATGATATGATGATGACAGAATCTAGAAGCCGTGAATCTCGATGTTGATGCCAAACTAAAACTAAAACTCTTAAATGGAAATAAGTACCATAAAGACCTAGGAACATTAACCACAAATTTAGTGGCTCTCAAACTGAGATGGATCTGATGTGAATCTAATATGTGTCAAGCTAAGACAAAATATGGCCAAAAGAAACAAAGAAACCAGATTACAACCCATGCGATTTGTCATCAAAACAAGATGAAGATCAAAGTGCATGCACACTCCAATCAGATTATTATGCAAGAAACCTCCCTGATGGAACTTTATATCAGTTCATTTATTACAATACCCAATGATTACAAAAGGATAGAATGCCTAAACATGCATAAATAAAAAATAAAAAATAGACCTCAGATCTATGTAGAGGACTGAACCAGCTTTCCAATGCCGCAAGAATGGCAAAAAAAGGATCACTAAGTCAAAAGATATGCCCTTCGGAGTGAAAACAACAAAATCTAAGTTCAAGGACCTAAAAAATAAATCTAGAGCATAATCAAGAAAACAATATTGCACCAAAAAAATGGGCTCGCAACCAGGTTTCCAATGATATCTTGTTTGCAAAAAACCGACTCTGTACGCAAATGTTATGCCCAATTTGGTGAAAGTGCTCCAGAATGGCCAATAAGGCCTGCAAGTAGCCCAGGGGACTAAAACAATTTCGGCCCCTGGTCCTATGTGCAACTAGGGGCTGGAATGTAGGGGGTTGGGGTGGAGACCCTGGTCATCCATATGATTGACTATCGCAGATAGCAAGCCCTCAAGGGCTGGCGAAGGGCCCCTAGGGCCTAGGCGCGAAGTCGAAGGAGCTAAGGTTCAGCACCGATCGATGGTGGTGGACCGGCGGTGGCGAAGTGGTGGCAGCTAGGTGACGAGAGCCTTGCAAACTGGGAGTGCCGGCTCAAAAACCGAAAACACATTTTTTTTAATTTTTTCCGATTTTCGTGCCTCGAGGAGCGTGCTAGCGAGGCCGTACGACCTTCTTGGCAAAAAAAATTTGCCTTCCAAACCAACTTCGCTAAAATCAACAAAATGAAGGGTGATCTTAGGGTTTTGGGGCACTGCGAACGCGATGGCGGTGTCCATTTTGCTCCAAGATGCTCCAAAAAATAGGCTACCTCCAGAGCTTCCAAAAAAACACTGAACTTGAAACCCTCACAGATCTGGCAAATGATTACCAAAATCTGCAAAATAAAAGTCATTCCTAGCTTTTTCCAGCGCTATGAATCCAATGGAAATGCCCGATCTGATCCAAAATTCTGCATAATTGAACTCAAGGCATAAAATCCTCGAGGAACCCCAAACAAACTCTGTAATGATTTTCTCCAAATTTTGAGAAGGGGCTGCATGTCAAAGCTCTGATACCATGTTAGAGCATCAAATAGATCTGATACCATGTTAGAAACCAAAATCAGACATGCAATCCCAAACACCTTCCAAAAAAGAGAAAAACAATGAAAAAGCAGAGCTTTGCATGAAGATGTGCAAATTGATATATTTAGTAATTCAATATTACAATGAGATGATTTTCTTTATAAAAGAAAAGTATGCAACCCTAATTTTGACCTAAAAATAGCTCAACTAAATAAATCTTACTTATTAATTAAGTAAATTAATTATTACCTAAGAAAAACCTAAGTAAAGTTATGCAAGTGTAATTAAATATTAATTACACTAACACTATTGATGTCTCGTTTACATGAAATTGACTCCACCTAGCTTCACAGGCTTGAGTATGTTGACCCGATGGTAAAGTTGATTGGGAGATAGTAGCTAGGTTACTTGTGCCAAGTCTACACCCTAGCCTTAGTGTGTCGTCAGGTTTAGTCAGTCCATGTTCTGTATGTTTGATTGTCATATTCATGTTTGCCTTGTCAATTGTTATTTATTTATGCAAGGTTTATTTTATGGAAATTAATGTTAAATTAATGTTTTTAATGATTTTAGTATTTATTTAACTAATTTTAAATAATATTGTTGGAAGTTTTTTATTTTATTTTATTTATTTGGTAAAGTAATTTAATCCTTGTGATTAAATTTATTTTATTAAGTAAATAAATTAATTGATTAAATTTATTTATTAAGTGAATAGATTAATTGATTGAATTTATTTAGAGATTAAAATATGGTTTGAATTATTAAAATGCAAAAATGATTTGTAAATGCTTTAGAGGATATATATAAGTGTTGTTGAGAAGATATTTTAAATTTGACATGTGTGTGAGAAAAATTTATTAATCACTCTTGTTGAGAAATTATTCTCAGAGAGAATATTTGTCATAACTAAGCGAGGTAAGAGGTTACTTCACGAGAATGGAAAGAGGGATATTTTTAGAAATTGTTTGTTGGAAATTGAAAGAGGTTCTCTTAAATATTGTGGGCTCTGTATTTTTGCATCTTTATGGAAGTGGCAATTTTGGAAAAGGCTTTGGAAATTAAGTTCTGAAGGCGAGGCTCTTGTCCAACCTTCATTCCTTCAAGCTTCAAGAAAACAATTTCTTTTATTGTTTTATTTATTTAGTTGATTTAGAAATATTTTTTATACAAAATTTAGTTCTATAGAAGCTTTGCTTAAATTTGTAAAAAAAAATTGAAAGATTGCCTATGTAAGAAGATTTTGTATTTTTAGTAGAAGCTTTTCATTTTTAAAAAAAATTGTAAGGCTTTTGTATTTGAAGATTTGGCATGATAAATTTAGTGCTTCTGTAGAAAATTTTATAGTGAAATCAGAGAGCCTCTGTGAAATTGATATTTTAAACAATGGAAAAACCCAGAGGGAAACATTATAAGATTTAGAAAGCTTTTGTGTATAAAATTGTTGAAAGCTTATGTAGGGAATTGATTTCAAACAATAGAAAATTCCAAAGAAAGCAATAGAGATATTAGAAATTTATGTAGAAATAGATTGGAAAATCTCCCTATCAAGAAATTTGGGAAAACCTTATTCATATTGTATGTAGAAGAATAACATTTAAATATATATATATATATATATATATATATTTATATATTTATATATTTATATATTTATATATTTATAACAAAGATCTGAAATTCCTCTAGAAGTCTTTAAAGAAACACTGTTAAATTTTCATGCAATGATTTTTAGAATCATAGGAAATTATATAAAAAAAAGTGAGATACGAATATTGTCATACGTCGAATTGATAAAAAACGCAGTCATGAAATGTGATGTTTTTGTTTTTTTAAAGTTTTATGTTTATAGAGGGGAGGCTGGGGGGGGCATTGCCCCCCCACAGCCGCCCCCATGAGGGACGACATGGGAGGCAGAGCCTCCACCACTTTTCCCCATATGTTGTTGTGGCAGTGAAGGGGATTGGAGGTATGGTTGTATACAGCCGCCCCCCTCTCCCATACATATGGCTGCGAATTATCTTGAAAGAACCGATCGCTATTTCTTGTTTCGATGAATATTTATTATTCATTTCATTGGGAATTGTAATTGGATTTTATATTTATTAAATTGTGTATTGTATAATATATGATATATATTTAAATAGATATATATATATATTAATTATTTTATTTTTATTTTTTTTAAAAGGGTAGCATGGCTATATGCTTTGGTAGGGAAATTATTTGAGTTAACTTACAGTGAAATTTTATTTTGGGTTTAAAAGTAATCTGAGTCTTGTAGCCTTAGAGTTTGTTGGCATTAGGAAGTGAGCTTGTATGTTAATTGTACTTTAAATTAATAAAAAATGTGCACTTAAGTAGTTAATTGCTACTTCCTCTAGGGTTACGTGGTGGGGCATTACAGGAAGAAGATTTTGCAGAAGCAACAACATATCCAGGTATTCTCTATTTAGTTTTCAAAAAGCATAAATCTATATATGAAAACCATATTTGTAAGTCTAAAAAAAAATGATTCCCTATTAAAACAAAATAAGCACTAAGAAAGGGAATAGTAGAAACTGGCTTGCATACTTTTGTACTAATATCTTGTAACCTCTATTATGAATTGAAGTATGCAATATTTTTGAAGAAAATCATTTAGAAGGTCTTAATCAAGTTGATATAAAATTTTGCATTGTGGAGGCTTAAATTCATGTTGCAAAAGAAATTTGAAGTACCCTACGTAACTCCAAAGCTGATAGGAAAATTCTTGTAAGGGTATAAGAAAATGTATGATCAATCTATGAATCCTAGTGTGCAGCCCCTGGCATGTAATAAACAAATTTTTAGCATTGAAAGATACATGACCATAAATTTTGATGAAATTTGTGGTTACCTAGATGTTATTCCATCTGAAATCATAAATGAGCTACCAAAGTTCAGTGGTAAAAAGTGTGAATCAAAAAGTAATCATTTGCAACAATTCAATAATTTAATGGATGAATTTGAGGAAGATCATGAGGATGTGATCATGAGGTTGCTTTTTTAGTCTTTGAAAGGAGATTCAAGAGATTGGTTCTCTGATTTACCAAGATGCTCTATCTGTTCTTAGAGTGAGTTTATGATAGTGTTCATGGATCAATTTGGTGAAAGAATCAATTTTATTTCTTTTCTCAATAAATTCATGAACATTGAAAAAGAGAAGGACGAGCTAGTTCCAACATTCAATCTCAGATTTGCTAAGACATTGAGGGATATTCTTGAGATCTTAAAGTTAAGTAATGTAATATGTTTGGTTGCTTATTTGGGATCTTTTGATAGTAAGATGAGTTATCTATTGAGAGATAAGGATCCGAAAACATTGCATTAGACATATTGGATAGTCATGAACATTGAAAACAAACTGAATTATGGAATGGACAAGGGTCATTTGAATACAAGTGTTTTTTACCCTGAGACACCAAATGTTGATGAAAGGAATGAATAGAAGAACACTTATAACCCTATTGTTTCAGTTTATACATCATTCCATAATGTTGATCATGCTAGCCCTATTATGTGCTATGATTCAAATAATGATGTGAGTGAAGAACACTTGTCCCAAGCTGTGACTATTCCTCATGTTGATAGGAAACAGTTGAGCTTCCAAATAATGTGATGTATGTACCTATGGATAGCATTCATGAAGTTTCAAATGAAATATATAACACAACTAATAAAGAGATAGAAATAGTTTCAAATACTTGGCATATCATACCATGTAATGGAACTACTAGTTGTTCTAGTGATGAGATCACATAGAGGGTCCATTTGTAGTCTTACGGTTCAGATGAATAGGGTAATTTGTTTGAAGATAGTAGTCATAATGAGATAATGTATTCTCCATTCACTATGCTAGAACCGTGTAGTCCTAATTACAATATTGCCAAGGTTGAAATCTTTGTCCATACGGAGCTTAGTATCATGGGGCCTATTCACGTACATTCAACTCATAAGGTTGATCATGCTAAGTATTATTATGTTGGTCATACTAGCTTGAATAAAGTAGACTTGAAAATTTTTATATCAAATGACGATAACATTAGCATGAAAGATTTGGATGACATGATTTCACTCTCAAGTGATCAAATTATGCATTATAATGAAAATTTGAGTAATAGGATGCCACCATTTTTGGGTAATATTGCTATGGAACTTGAAGAGATTTATAAGCATGATATCTTAGATTATGTGGACATGGCAGAAATTTCAGAAGTGTGTACTAAACAATCTGAGGATGGGAATGAAGTTGAAAATGTGTCTATTTTCTCTTCTAGTGATTACATGATTTTGAGTGCAATGATGACTTGAAGGATTTGGACGTTCATGATAAGGAGGTTGAGGCTCTTATGTCAAAAATAAATATAATGGAAAATCCATTGTTTGATGAGCCTCCACCTTCACTAGATCTGAGAAATGATGATACTTATTGGTGTAGAGATAATCCACTCTTTGTTGAGAGTTCCAATGATGCATTTCACACATGGTTATAATGTGGTCTAGAGAAAACAATGCAACATGTTTATGAGCTCTTTGAAGGTATTGCCTATGAATGTTTTACATTTGATATAGATGTTGTTGATAAGGTTGAGTATCATAAGGCCAAGTACTTGGAGGAGTATGAGTATTTTCAGTTTCCAGTGCAATTGGAATGTATTTCTATAGAACATGGCAATAAATTACACACCAAGGAGTGATATTTTCAATATGAAGATAAGTCATGTGATGATAATAATTTTCAGTTTATGCCTAATAATATAATACATAATTACCAAGATTACACCAACAGTAATATACTCAGAAAATTTGAGAAAAGAGCTAGCAACATTGTTTGTAATCAGGTAGACCCCAAAGATGTCCACATTCTTCTATTCATAGTGAGAAAATTATGCTTGTTCCAATGGGATAACAAAGGAAAATATGCACAGAAGAGCAACAGTTCTTTCAATAGGTTGGTTTTTGCCAGGGGTAGGAATTGGCCATAAGTTTTAGTGGCTTGGTGCCACTAATAGGGAAATGAAGCCTGGATTAAATTGTAGGGTGCATATTAAAATCTGCACCCCATAAGAAGGTTTCTAGAAAAGTAGAGATTGGATATCCCTTTTCAGGTATTTTGACCTATGTAGGATTGTGTAAATATTTTATTCTATTTTTTTATGTTTGTTTTGTTTTTTTCCTTGTTTCTTGGCCTAGTTCACCCATAGATTATAGGATCTCACCATGCCTACGAGAGGCATGTGTACCCAATAGGAGCCACTGATGGAACCCTTCAAAAAAATTGTGGTTACACCCTAAAATTGTGAAAGGTCCAGCTTGGTTCCTTGTGTCTAATATTAGGTCATTTTCTTGTCACTATGAAAGGGTTTTATATCCATAAAACTTCCCAAAACTAGCCTATAAATCAAAATACCCCTTGGTCATTTCAAAATTGTATTGACTTATATTCCCCATTCTTGTCCACTTAAGTAGCCACTTATGCCATTGTAGTCATTTTTTTACCAGCCCCTAATCTTAGTTTTTTCAGTCACCTTAAGTTCTTCTCAATATTAATTTTCCTGTGGTCGAAGGCTTGATCTTAAAGACATGAATCCTTAGACTTTGTTGTTATGGGTTTGTATCATGTTCACCTAGAGATTGCCCCCTTTTTATGATTAAATTTTGTGGCATGTGCAGAAATGAAGCTTCCTATTGACTATCTGATTGTGGGAATAAATCCTAGTCGTTCCCTGTATGCCCATGTTGGTCTATTTTTACTTATTTTATTTAGACGATCTCATGGGCTTCAACCATGTGTCTTGTATATTGGTGGACCTGGTCTCCTTGGTGAAGATGACTAGAAATTTTCAAAGAAGATCAATGGTTGATGGATTGAAGATGTGGCCATATCTATACCGCTCCCCACACACCCATCTTGTTTCATTTCATATTATTTTAAAGACACGGGCTAGCAAGTGATGGACATGTAGTACTGCTTGATGGTGGGACCTGAGTCTCCATAGGGAAATGGATGTTGTTTGAGGCACAATCAATGGTAAACATCACAACACATGTTCTCATTAGGGCTATTCCCTATGCTCCCATCTATCTACAGTAGTAAGGATGGATGGTCATATGGGTTAGCGGCAGTTTGACACTTGTCATCCCACTGGGCTTTGAAGATGAAGGTTTGTTTCATGAAGGATGAATTTGATGGTTGATGGCTGGTAATGTGGCTCAATCTCGACCACTCCCTGCCAACCCATGAGGGCCCCGCCCATGTCCTATATCTTTTGATGGGAAAGCGAGAAAGTATCATGTGGACTTTCTAAAATGCTCCGCTAGGCTCTAATAAAGTTGGAATACTTCCAAATTTGGCCAAAAAGATATTATTTCAAAATTGTTCTATTTTCAGCTTTGTTCTTTAAGGTTGCTTGAGATTTTGACCGTCAATCCTCACAGCTATTGATACGTGTGGAAAAGGTGAAAACAAAGCATGGAAATGTATGAACTGATATTTTGAGATTAGATCGAGATCAATCCTCGCTATTTTGATAAGAATAAATACAAGCTAAATAATTCCTATGGGTAAGTGGGTAATTATAGCAAGGATAATTTTAATTGCTGCTATGTACAAAGTAGATGTTTATCTACTTAGAGTTTTTTTGATTTAAAGGAGCATTAAAAGCACAATTAAAACTTAATTATAAGTGGTTGCATAGTAATCTACCTATTGATTTATCTTTTAAATAATAATCAATGGTCAAGATTAAAAGGATCAAAGAAGATTGTTGTCAGCTCACGTGCACAAGATTTCTTTAAAATTTAATGGTTGGCACACTTGCATAGCTCATTATAAGAAGGACCAATTGCCATATTTCTCATTCAGAATTGCATTGAGTTTGAGATCAAGAGTATAATTGGTAGGTATCTTCTAGTTTCTTATCACTAGAAGGATGAGTAAGTCTAGAGAGTCAATTAGGCTAGTCTGGAGGTCTAGACGATTGAGTTTTTTCAAGTCTAAGAAGAATGCCCTAGAGGATGAGGTTGATACACAAGGAGCTCTTGATACACCAAAGAATAGAAGGAGATGCATGATATTTAAGAAGTACGGTGTCAGGAGTAACTACCGTATGAGGAACCGAACTATTTTAGAAGAATTAGTCAAGTTCAAAGGGAAAGAGTTGGTGGAGTATGAAAAGAAGACAAAGAAAAGGTGCAAGTATAGTAAGGATTATCTAGGAAGACTTATTTCTTTTGGTGAAGTTTTGGATAGCCCTTTAAACAATGAGGATGACACTAACTCAGAGGGTGATTAGTATCCCCTCTCCCTAGTACCATTTGATGATTCTGATGAGGTGGTGGTGATGGTTCCTCTAGTTCCAAGTGCCATGAGCAAGGTGTGGGCTAGTAACCTCTAACGCTGATAACTCTGAGTGATTACTTTGCCCCATTTTTATTTTTGATGACACCATAGCTCTTTTGTTAGGATTTTCCTATTCAAAATTCATGTGATTTCTTATTTCTAGTGTTAATGTGGAAATTTTTTGGGCTACTATATAGGAGAAGTCTCAGACTTCCTAGCACTAGGTTATATGTAGGTTTTTGTTGGGACTGTAAGTGGAGAATCTTCTTTGGTTAGCAAAGATGGGGCTTTTGTTAGAGTAATAAGTTATTTCACTTAATTAATTATATCATATTGGTTAATTAATTAAGTCACTTATTCCTTTAGTTACTTAAGCTAAACTTAGGCACATTAATAATTGATTAATTATTAAGTGTGCACACTAGGGTTTCCTTTTTAGGTCAACATTAGGGTTACATACATTTCTTTTATAAAGAAAATCATATCACTGTAATTTCTTAATTCTGAATATATCAATTTGCATATCTTCATGCAAAGCTCTTGCCTTTTCTAATTTTCTCTTCTGTGGAAGGTTTTTTAGCTTGAATGTTTGATCTTGGTTTCTAACATGGTATCAGAGCCTTGATATGCAACCCCTTCTCAGATTTTTGAGAAAATCATTGCAGAGTTTGTTCGGGGTTCCTTGAGGATTTCATGCCTTGAGCTCATCTATGTGGTATTTTGGATCAGATCGGAATTCAGCATTGGATTCAGAGCACTGAAAAAGTTAGGATTGACTTTTATTTTTCATATTTTGGTCATCGTTGAAGAAATATTTGAGGGTTCCGATTTTGGTGATTTTTTGGAAGCTTTGGGGGTAGCCTATTTTTTGGACCATCTTGGAGCAAAACAGACACCGCCATCGCGTTCGCAGCGCCCCAAAACCCTAAAAATGTACGTCAAATCATCGATTTTGGAGTAGTTGGTTTTTGAGGCAAAAGCATTTTGCCAAAGAGGTCGTACGACCTCTCCAACACGCTTCATGAGGCAAAAATGGCATGAAAATCCAAAAAAATATTTTAAAATGCACTTAATAAAGCGCCTGCAGTTTTGATCAACTGCGCTGCCAAGCGGCCGTCAATCCGCTACCATTGGGCGATGCCCAGCCAAAGCTCCATCAGCTAGCATTTCAGCCCCCGTAGGCTCATTCAGCCCCGTTGAGGTTCTATGGGGGACCGGGAGCTCCGTACCTAGCCCTTGGCCAAATTCAGCCCCCGCCCGGGTCACATGGGTGACCAAGGGCTAAAATATATTTTATAGTGGACCAATTTTTTGCGTTGATGGTCAAATGGCCATCAAATTTATGCTCATGACTTTCTGATGTCAGCATGACTTCAACAGCCGTACGGCCTCTTTTGCCCCCTCCTAACCCAGTTTTCTCTAAAGGAGTAGTTTGTTTTCTTTTTGGCATAACTTGGGCATACAATATCAAAATCGGACAAATGAGATATCGCTGGAAAGCTGGTACCAAGCACTTTTCTATTGTGTAGTTTATTTTTTAGTATTTTTCTCTTTAGCTACATTT
Organism: Sequoiadendron giganteum; assembly: GCA_007115665.2. Taxonomy (NCBI): domain Eukaryota; kingdom Viridiplantae; phylum Streptophyta; class Pinopsida; order Cupressales; family Cupressaceae; genus Sequoiadendron; species Sequoiadendron giganteum. Next base: position 367,081,459 of record CM021100.1, on the reverse strand, counting down.
ATTTCTGTTTGAAGTTAGATGTTCATTTATCACTTCTGAGCTCATAAAATTTTGCCACGCTCTCCAATTTTCTCTATCTTTGCGTCGTTGGAAAGGTATTGAGGAGCTCTACGTTGCTATCCATGCAATTTTTTGTATCTATCCTAGGTGTATCGTTATTCCATATTTGTCTCGATGGGTTTTTTGGAGATTACTTGGATATTTTAGCAGTTGGGAGGGTGCAACTTGAATCTTTACACTTCATTTTCAGTAACACATCATTCAATAATCAACTGTTGCTTCATAGATTCCAGGTTTGTTCCCGTTTGGAGTTTTCGAGTGTTCTGTGGCATCAGGTTTGTTGTTGCATCATTATGATTCTGATATGGTTTATTGTAAACAAAATTATCTTTCCTTGCTTGCTAGATTTCAGTTCCAGTGTTCTTCTAGTGCTTCTTTGCAGCATGTCATCACATTCTAGGAGGTTTTGTCCCATTGGGTTTTTCTTCTCTACCTCATTCTTGCATTTGTAAATGGGTACCTAATCAGGCCTAGTTGTTGGGACCCATCTTTGCTTTCATGCATCTTCTTCTAGTGTTTTAGCTTCTTCCTAAGTTCATATTAAGGGGGGGTGTTAGAGTAATAAGTTATTTCACTTAATTAATTATATCATATTGGTTAATTAATTAAGTCATGTATTCCTTTAGTTACTTAAGCTAAACTTAGGCACATTAATAATTGATTAATTATTAAGTGTGGACACTAGGGTTTCCTTTTTAGGCCAACATTAGGGTTGCATACATTGATTTTATAAAGCAAATCATATCATTGTAATTTCTTAATTCTAAATATATCAATTTGCACATCTTCATGCAAAGTTCTTGCCTTTTCTGATTTTCTCTTTTGTGGAAGGTTTTTTGGCTTGCATGTCTAATCTTGGTTTCTAATAGTTTTGATGATGCTTCTGCAACAAGCTCTACCTTTTGATGAGTTAGCATGTCCTCATGTAGGGGATGTGGAAAGTGGTCTTTTACTCTTCCATTTATTCCGTAATGATTGTATGTAGCTAACTAAGGACAGTTCAAATTTTGGTGCAAATGATCTTGAAATTAAATTTAAATGTAATTGAGTCTAATGCTTGTTGCTCCCTTATTCTGTAAAAGGGATTTCTAGGCTCATTACAGTGGTTAGACTTTTAAGTCTTAATAGGATTCTAGGGTAAATTCTAAGATCAGGAAAGGCATTTTGAATTGAATATGGATAAATAGGCTACTAGATTTTCTTGGGAGTGAAATCTTATAAGTAACAATCTTAAATCAAGGTATGTGCAGGATCATCATGGAAAAGATAGGCCCTTAAGTAGCGATGAAAATTCAAAACTTCAGAGTTAGGCAACTTGACATAAAAATTTGAATAATTTATCTATATTATTTCAAAAATATGTAAGAATAGAATCTGTACCAAATTGAATGTAGTTTCTAAACTACTAGGGTTTTTTTTTTTTTTAATATCTATTTGGTGAAAATTTGAAATTTTAATGCAGTAGTACTTAAATTGCAAGGAAAAAATAAGAAGCAGGTGTCGTTCTGACCACCCTAACTACAATAAAATGATAATTATTTTTTATAATATTTTAGATATAAGTAAAGGAATCATGTCTCGATGCGATGCATATATTTTTGTAATTTTTTTCCAATGAAATAATTAATTATGATTTTTTTATTACAACTTTTAAAAAATATAAAAACTCGTATGTTTGACCACCTTAACTTGGTCAAAACTTCATGAAATTCAATTTTTTTTAATCCTATAGTATGCAAAGCATAGAATGTGACACATGTTTTAGATTCAAAAAATATAACATTGTTTGAAAGCTATAGATGTTTTTCAATCAGCCTATTAATCAAGACTTTAGTTGTAAATCAAATAGAAAATGAATAATTATTACTTATTAAATTCAAAGTAAAGTATAATTGATATTTGTGAAAAGCTAAGAATATCCTTTAAAAACCCTTTTCATTTCATCAATTTTGGGTAAAAAAAAGTCGTTAGCGACATGGGCCATCATATCACTTACATATCGCCACTTTTTGGCCCATCATGATCCTACACATACCCATTAGTTTTATATAAACTATTGATATAGAAACAAATTTTTTTTTGAAAAACATACTCTCCTATGTATATTTCCCACAAGTTATGAATGAAAATACTAATGGTGTTGTCATTTATCTTCAAATGGTTCCATTTGAATGTATGATTTTGTTCTCAGCCTTAACTCAAAGAGTTGATTCAAATGCTTGAAGAGGGTATAGAATTTTCTAAGAAATGGTTTGGGATTGTTAAGAAATTATTGTTTCTTTTAGGCATTATGAGTTTTCATAAAATGGAAAGAAATATGAAGATAGTCCACCTATCTCTAAAATTGAGTAGTTCATGTATTACAAATTCTTACATATTTGACTATGTTGCTCCAATCGGTGAGACACTAGTCAGTTTATTTGAAAATCTTGCATAAAGAATGAGTAAATAGCATACCTAACCATGAACTTAAAATAAGAACAGTATTCATTTAAAATCCCTATTCAAATAATTGTGTGGGTTGGGAGTATCTTTGATTTGTAGCAGGTAAGTAGTTACTCACTTAAAGGATCTGCCAAATCTTCAGTGAGGTGGGTTTTATTTACATTAACTAGGAATCAATCTATGTGTAAATATGTTATTAATTGAATACATTTTATGAAGACATATTTGGGATTACCCTCCCTAGTTTAACAGAGGAAAAAGTGAAGGAGTAAGGATCAAAAAATCCTAGGTTCGTTGTGTTGGCCACTAAGCTTATAGTTTCTTCATTATAAGAGTTGGAAACTCTTTAAAGAATTGCTAACAACTCCGCTTGAAACTCACCAACTCTTATTCTTTCTTTTCCATCTTTATCTTTGAAGAAATTAAAACTATTTCCAATACTATTCATCTCAGATTAAATGGCTTCAATTATGCTTCTAAAATTATTAACACTTGTAGGCCACTAGAGACAATACTTGTAGATGTCAGACATCTCCTTAATGCATTGTCTTGTCTCACCAATGTGTTTGGATAAAAAAAAATTCCTTTAACACATCTTCTCTCAATCATAGCTTTGAACTTATGTCCTTCAGTTCCTTCCAACAACAGTCTTTCTTCAACAAATTCTACTAGATTATCTTATAATTAGTCAGAAACATCTAAAATAGAAATACTCTTCTTAAGAAAATACTCAGCCAAATTGATGTAACTCCTAAAAAAACTCATGATTCTTTGGTTATTTTGGCCAATTGTAGTCATTCTCAGTATGACTAGACTTAGGGATTTGTTCATCATCATTGTTTGAGGATTTTTTTTCCAAAATATCACTTTAGAAAACCCTTGTTTATAATTCATCATTGACCTACTATTTCCTATTCCCAATCATTTTAAAATATCTTATGTCAGCTGAGCCTGTAAGGTGACTAGCCCCTCAGGCCTAGTTCTGAAAATATTTATGTATTATGTCCTTGGGGCCTTTTATTTATCAGCCTAGGTGGTTCTCCCTTTTAAAAAAACTTATGAGAACATAGTAATTATCTTTACTAATGTCCTATATCGATCATCGCTGATCCATTTTGAGCTTGTGAGCTCAAATGCACGATGAATAATGGGTTGAATTTTCCTTGATTTAGTGCATCGTGGATTCATTTTGAATTTCCAAAGTTGAATTGGTGATGCGTGTTGGACTATGTTGTTGCTAGTTCTTTTAGAATTGATGATTGCATGTATTTTTGGCAATCTAAATTAGCAATACGCAATGACCTTTTATGCTAGTTTTTCTTTCATCGCTCATTGCGGAATGATGTTCGATTGTTCCTTTCAAAAGGGTGATGAGAGATAAATTATTTGTCTCAGGCTTCCCTTCACTAACCTAAAAGTGATCCTCGAAGTGATGTATCTCATTCCATTGATTTTTTCATGTAGGTGCATGTTTCTTAATCTTCTTCGCTCTTCATTGTTGTGATTTGGAGAAAGAGGCATGAATCTATGACACATGATGGATATGGACATAATCAAGGATGGGTATTTGATCCGACAGTTGAGATCTCATTGTGCTAAGTTCTTACATCACTGCTAGAACTTGTTGAAAGTAAAGTGAATTTGTGATGTGCGATGAGAGATGAACATCTTTAGAAGGCACAGTGATCCAATGACCTATTTTTCATTGTGCCTATACCATCGTCACTAATTGAGCCCTAAAGGAGTGGAGAAAATTAGTGACACACTATGTGATATTCTCACAGGTATTCTATTCAAGTGATGGCTATTTACTTCAGCGATATAAATGGAAAGGTACAGATTGGGTTGGTGATGCATGTTGATCGTTCAATCATAGCTGGCTAATGAAGATTAAGGGACAATGCGGCAATATCTAAGGTGGCATCGTTCCTTTCTAGGAAAAAGTTGCAAAGGGAAAGAAACAATAATTGTGGTTGCCATTGATGATTTTTTAAATTCACAAAGATTGATGGCTCAGATTCAAATCCCAGCTGTACTAATTTATCAAGTCGCTCACGTGAGGATTTCTTCAAATATTAATTGTTGCATGCTCCAAATCATCTATTTAAGGCATGATGGTTTATCATTTGATTTCACCACTTTCAATCTACAAAAAAATTGAGTTGTGAATAATAAGTGCTCGGGTGCTTAGGAGTTGATGTGAAATTCTGGGTAAGATGGTAGTTTTATGAGCTCTCTGAAATCCATGTTCTAAGTGTGTCTTGAATTTTCAGATTTTTGGGACTGATTGTAATTGTTAAGGATTGTGGGTGTTCTTTTATGCAAATTTGGTTATGAGGTCTCCAAGCTAGTTAGGTTTTCTACTCATTTTAAACTTGCTAGCTTTCATCTGGGCTTTGTGAAATGGGAAAGTCTGGTGTGCCAACCTGGCCTACTAGGAGGTCTAGTCGTCTCAATGTTTTTGAGTGTTATGAGGATTTTCCTAGGTTTGAACAGGAGATTCCAATGACTCCTGTGACTCCATATAATAAAAGGAGTGCCCATGGTGGAAAGAAGAAGAAGACAATTGTCTAGAGTACCTACAAGTTATGAAATAGGACCATTTCCAAAGAATTGTTGAAAGTTAAAGGTAAGGAGTTGGCTGTGCTGGCAAAAAAGGCCATGAAAGATAGAGATAAGCATCCAAAGGCCTACCTGGGGAAACAAATTTCTCCCATTGTGCTTTTTGATAGCCTTTTAGATGGTGGAGGTGACATTGACTCGAGGTATAGCCAGTACCTGCTCTCCTTGGTGTCATATGATGTTTCTCATGAGGAGGTGGTGATGGTTCCTCCAATTGTGTCATGCACAAGGATTGGATGATGTCCTATCCTTGTTTTTGTTTTCGATGATACCATTATTGCGATGTCCATGATTTTGTCCTTTTACTCTTCCATTTTCCATGCTGATGTGGAAGTCTTTTGGCTAGTATGGTGGAATTTGTTTTGCATGATGTGGAAATTGCTACCGTGACTGGTGCTTCCCTATCGTGATTTGGCTACCATCTCTCAACAACTTATCAAGAATTTTGTATTTTTTCTTTCCACTATTTTATCAATGATTGCATATAACTGTCTAGGGAATCTCTTGAATTCTATTAAAATTGTTTTGACGTGAATATGAAATGCACTATAATTTAGTTGGATGCTTTTTTCTCCCCTATTCTATAAAGTTGATTTCAAGGCGGATTACAAGAGAGAATTCTAGTTTTGGAGTCTTAGAAGGTTCTAGGTGAAAATGCTATTCTCAGAAAAAGAGCATAATGTAAATAGATAGATTAATGGATACACCATGAGTCAAGTTTTGGATATACAATTATGATGTAACTATCTTAAAATGGTTTTACAGTAACACCAGTAATAGAAAATACTTATTTAAGTATGTGTTCTCCTATGTATTTTCTTTGCAAACTATGAATGAAATTGTTAATGATAGTTTCATTTGTATTCTATTATTTAAACAGAATGAATGATTATGCTTATGCTTCAATTCAAGGGGTTCATCAAATGCTAAATTAAGTTCATGATTTTTTTGGGAAAATGACATAGGATTTGGTAAGAAGCCATGTTTTAAATACAATGAGTTGGATTCTATAAGGTAGTGTTCCAATGGCCCATAAATTACTAGGATGAGTTGTTAGTGTATTACTAGTTAATTATATTGTGACTTCGTTTTCCCATGAAGGAGCCACTGGTCTCTTCATTAGTTTTTCTAGGATGTTAAGTTGAGTTTAACTATGCATCTAGCCAGAGGCTTAAAGTGATGAACAAATCACAACAACCAATATTTGAAGAATGTATTAATCTAAAGTATCATTTGATTCCTTGCTATAGATAGTTTTTATTTTGAAGGTTGGCCAAGCCTTTAGTAAGCTTTATCTATATGCAATTTAGGGTACAATTCATCTATGTATGGAAGTTATCTTGATTAAATGAGTATCTTAGGAGTGAAAAATGGGATTACCCTCCTAGGTTTCATAGATCCCGAAGAGTAGAAATGAGGACTCTTAAATTCTTAATTATGTGTTGGTCAATCCTTACCCATATTTATAATTGAACCCTGGCAAGTTCATAGGTTAGGGATGAGATCAAGTTTGGTTCATAAAAAAACACCAACAGAAATGGCGACTCTGCTAGGGATGCACTCAGAAATTTGGTTGCATATTGTCTTATCAAAGAGTCATTAAAATCTTGGACTATTATTTGTAACTAAAGGTTGAAAATTATTAAAACATATTTCCCATTCGAGTCACCAACAGAAATGGTGACTCTTCTAGGGAGGAATATGAATATCTAGTTGTAGACTTCCCTATCATAGAGTCAACAAGAAGTGGCGATGACTTTAGTCGTAATTCAAATAGAAAATGAATAATAATAATTTATTAAATTCAAAGTAAAGCATAATTTATATTGGTGGAAAGTTGAAAATCTTCTTAAAAAACCCTTTTTGTTTCATCAATTTTGGGTAAAACAAAATTCGTTAGCCACATGGGCCATCATATCACTTACATATCACCACTTTTGGCCCATCATGATCCTGCACATACTCGAAAGCCATTTTGAAGAATGTAGAAGAAAATTGGGTTCACTATTGAGTGAGTTAAGCACTAGTGAAGGGAATGGCAGAAATTATTTTACATACTTCTAAAGCATAATTTTTAATACCATAAATGTTTTGAAGAAATATGCTTACTCTTGAACAATGCCTCTTAAAGGGTTTTAAAGCATGGATATATTTGAGCTTTAAAATTATGATAGAAATTAAGAAGTGAGGTATTGGAAAGCTAATTGAAATAATGCATTAGGGTACAAGAGAAATTTATCACTTCCCTGTATACCCTTGTGAAATAATAAGAAGAAATATGCAAGGCATGTGGACCTTATCATACAATCAATAGAAGTTCTCTATGGAGAGATATAATCTATTAAGTTTCAATGGTATTCATGGTTTTCCTAATAAAATTCCCAATGATGTTAGGAAATATCTACCCAAATTCATAGGGAAAACTAATGAGTCAGGTACTAAACACCTAAATGTATTCATAGATTTGATGGGTGGCTTTGAAACAAACCATGAGGATGTTGTTATGAAGCTCTTTGTTCAATCTTCGAAAGAAAATGCTAGAGATTGGTTTTCATGTTTGTCAGTACATTCTATAAGTTCCTAGAATGACTTCATGATAGCATTTTTGGAACAATCTAGTGAAAGGGTTAATCCTAGTGAGATAATAAAAAGACTTATGGAAATCCAAAAGGATGAGGATGAGATGGCTCAAAATTTTAACTTTAGATTCACACAAGCAATAAGAGGTATTCTTGAACATCTAATGCTTACTGATGTAGAGTGTTTAATTATGTATCTAGGTGCATTTTATAATGAGATGAGTTATTTGATAAGGGATAAGGAATCGAGAACATTACATTATTCTTGTCACATTGCTATGGACATTGTGAATATTATGAAATATTCAAAGATGAGGGTGTATATAGCTGCAAGTGTTTGTTGTATTGATGTGTGTAATACAAATGGAATGGATAAGGATAACCTCAGTAATGATATTCCTAAAGCCTTATCTAGATCATCATCTTGACATATTGATCATCAAAAGATACAAGATGAACTACAAGAAAATCTGAGTGACAATGATAAAGTGATATTTAGACTTCATAATATGAAATAACATGAAGGGGAATTACCCTATGAGTTGCTATCAATATTTTTGGATACTTTTTTGGAGATCCCTAAAAGGTTACAACTTGAGGACTCTATTTGTATTGGAATATTCTCCTAATGAATTGAAACCACAAGATTTTGATCAAATAATTGATTGGATCAGAATTGTTGAGGAGGCTAAATGTGAATTTATTCAAAATGTGATGTTTGAAGATGATAGGCGTGCCCCTCCCATTATTACCAATCGAGGATTTATTCAAGAAAAGGATAGAGAAATCCGTAAAGAAGAATATATATCTAGTGGAATAGATGATGATATTTTTATATTTACAAGGACTCCTGACATACCTTTGAGGATGCAAGATCATAGAAATGAACATGAAAATCTTGATAATTTTTATAAGGATTATGAAACTTCTTATGAGATTGACACAAAGGCTTCCTTTGTGCATGAGAAATCCAGCAATACCAGTAGTTACAGGATTGTGCCCTTACCATTAGATGAGCACATAGCATGGGGTGAAATTTTGAATCACTATACAGTTGTATTTAGATTGGAATGCCCTAGAAATGTGGTAAACAATGAATTTCAAGACAGGTATCTCTATGCTCAAGATCTTGAGCTTGATGTTAGAAATAGTGAAATTGGTGTTGATTGTTAGCAAGGTCTTGATTCAGGATGTTTGTATGAAACAAAAATGGAATATACAAGTTTTATGACAAAGCTAGACATCATAGTTCTCAACAAAGAATGTGCTAAGAAAAAATTTCTGGTTGAAAATGAGAAATTTTTAAGTTGTAGGAAATTATACACATGTAAGAAAAATAACTTAACAGCTGATGATGTACTTGAACACCTTACTACTAGTCACAAAAAATATGAGTTACTGGACTCATCTTTTAAGATATTTTATTTCAATTTGAACAATGATTTGAAAGGAGGATGGGAATGTGTTGATGATGTTGAAGAGGAAATATTTCTAAATACTTGGAAAAGTATGGATAATTCCTCCTACGAAAATAACCCTGATGAGAGAAAAAGTACCATGGGGATTGTTGAAATAAATCCCCAAGGAAATGGAGAATATGGTGGCATATTTGGTATGTATTGCTCAAATGAATATAAATACCAATTGGAATAGAAGCCTATGTATGAAAAATTTGTATTCATCACACAAAATGAATATGTGTTCAACAAAGGATAGGAGTTAGATGATAATGACCTTGGATTTCTAGATATGAAATGGAGATATTACTCCAAAGGGTTTGGTCATAATAGAAACCTTGAAGGTAATATGCATGAGGACTTCTACATTAATGAGAAAAATAAATTTCACATCAATTTGTGTGATGATGATGATCAAATGGAGTATGAATTTTATACTTTCCCTCTTCCAATGGATGAACATTTAGTGAAGTGTGATGATAAATTGTATTATAGGAGAGGTGATTTTGATCAGGTATTTCAGATTGGCTGCAGGTCAAAGAAGGACATGGATAAAAATGATGATTATAAATTCAAACAAATATCTATGATAGTTGGGTACACTTCCTACAATGTTACTAATTGTTGGGCAGTTTATGATGGTGATTTTAGCCTTAGCAAGGTGAAAAAAATGGAGAACAAGGTTTTCAACAGGAGCATGTGCCATTTTTAAGGTTCGTTTGGGTGAATCAGTTATCTTAAAATAATTTTATTTTCTTTATTTAATCTGGAGTAGACTTATACCAATCAAAAAATAATCAAATAGATAAGAACATGAATGCACATAACACCAAACACAATGAACACCAGAATTTATGTGGAAACCCAAGAAAGGAAAAACCATGGAGAATACTAATTCTCAATTATAAAGCACCAGTTAAGGTGACATTGGTTAAGGTGATTTTTACAAAGGGTCACTGCCAAGTTGCTCACTACAAAGTGGTTCACTACCGGTGGGCTCACTACCCCAATATGAAATAATAGATTACAAAATAGTCTTGCTAACAAAAGTGAACTGATGAATTTGCATCTATGTATGTATGAATTCAATTTCAGTTAAGATCATAAATTGTGTCTACAATAGATCCGATTAAGAATCTTCTACACACCTTCCTTCCAAAAACTTCACATAAATTTTTGAGAAAACAGATTACTTCTTCCTTCACACTCTTCTATCTATTTGTACACATCATACTACTTCAATACATCTCTATCTTTAATAAAAAATGTGCTCTCTATATATATGCATGTATGCCCGTAGAACCAATGTCAGCCACATAATATCTTCATAGTATTCTAAGTCAACAAAACACTATTTGAATTAAGATCACTGCAAAACTTGTTGGCATGAAGAAAAATCTTGAAATGTTCAATAGGACCTTGCACGCTAACAACAGACCCAAAAGATAGGTCGCACATAAATATCTTCTTACCACATTACCAAGGGACCAAAAAATAGGTCATACATAAGATAATATACTTTGGATTACATGAGGTATATTCTAGAGCCAATGGGAACACCACAACCAAGACCAAATCTCAATCAACATTCATTTGATGGGAATTCCACAACCAAGACCAAATCTCGATCAACATTAATTTTAGTACCAACTGGAGAAACACAATCTGCCATCCAAAAACTTATAACATGTTGCATGAAGTTTCAAATAGCAAGGTTATCTAGAGTAAGCTTTAAGTACAATAGCCATCATCAAAGGATTAGTCTTCATTATACTGCATCAACTAAATTCAACATATGATCCAAAAAGAAATACTACCATATCCAGATCTGGGATAATCTCCACACAATGCAACATCATAGCATACAATAAGATAGATCAAGTCTACACATCATCCAGAGAACAACCTTCTGGATCTAAGGTTTTGACATGAATGACAACAATGCTAAATCATCTCAACAACATCTCAACAGTTCATCAACTATTTCAACCTTTTTTTCCACTTTATTCCTTAGTATTCAAACAATGAATAACTTTTTGATGATTATGATGGGTGAGTAAAGTTTCACTTATTCACAAAAATTCCCCTATGGACTCACCATCTTGAAACATATCCAATGACATATGCTCACATGTAGTGTCTATCAATTCAGGCTGTACCAATTTCAAAGTTGTCTTAGAAGAGTCTTGTGTGATAACATTGACATTTAGTGAAGGTCTCCTTGATTCTTTTGTTTATTTTGAAGGAAAATATCCAGGACCTCTTGTTGTCTCTTGCATGTTAAGCTCTATAGCTACATGAATTCCATGTTATTTCACTCCACATCCTTTTCCATTATAACCAAATTTTTTTAGGAGTTGATAGGGTAAAAGTAAAAACCTATGTCATCCTTTATAAAGGAATCGGCCAAAATGAGAAAAAGTTCTCAACTTCAACCACATAAAAGTGGTATTTATGTTTTGAATTTCAAAATGATGTAAACTAATAAAATGTAGAAAATGTTCTCAACTTCAACCACATAAAAGTGGTATTTATGTTTTTAATTTCAAAATGATGTAAACTAATATAATGTAGAACTTTTTTTGAAGTTTATTCCTGTAATTATTCAAAAAAAATAAAAATAAATTGATATTTTTTTATCAATTTAAAAGCAGATTTCGTTATGTTGAAAATTTCAAAAAAAAATGGCATTCAGTTCACGTTAAGAAACAAATAGAAAATAATTCATTTTCTCCTGATTTTATTTTCCTAGATAGCTGACTTCAATATCTAGGGCATGGGAAAAATAAAATTGAAATTTTGATGTATATTTTTCTCGTAATAAAATTTTAAAGTCAAACTAACCCGAATTTGAGAGTTTTCAGTTCACGTAAACTATTGATTTTTTTCTCATTTAAAAAAAAAAAATATACCCTTTTGAAGAGGATTGTCTCCTCTAGGGCATCAAATATTTTCCAATTTGTTTTATGATGATTTTTTTTTTATTTAATTTCAACTGAGCCTCCTTTTCACTTTGAACAACCTACTTGCAATATTTTAAAATATTTATATACTAAAACTAATCAAAAAATATATATATATATATCTGTGTGTGTGTGTGTGTGTGTGTGTGTGTGTGTGTGTGTGTGTGTGTGTGTGTGTGTGTGTGTGTGTGTGTGTGTGGATTTAGCACTATCAGCTCTACAAAAGGGTATTTAAACTTTATTTTTAAAATAAATTTGATTGAAGAAATATTCAGTAGAAATTGATTTTTTTTTTTAAGTTGAGAAAATGGTGACTTTGTTGCCATGTCACCTGCCATGTGGATATATTCGGCCGAATCCTAATCGGCCAAATACCATTCGGCCAAACATTATTCAGCTTAATAGTGTTCGACCAGATCATATTCATCTGAAACACTGATTTTTTTGAATTTTTTTTTTTATTGTTTCCATTTTCATCCAATTTCTACTGAAACATAGAATAGTCGACTTTCTAATTTTTGAATATTTTTTTAGATTTCTCCTATTTTTTCGTCCAATTTTCATTAAAATGACTATTTAAGTAAGCTTTTATTAGTCTTGTTTTTAGGTTTTTTCCATTTTTTAATGAATATTTCTTTTTTTTTTAAAAGATAAACTTTTATGATTTAATTTTTTCTCTTAAATCACTAAGCATTTAATATTGAACAATTGATACTTTTCTAGTTATTTGCATTTGTCATAGGATATCTTGTTGAATAGGAAAATCAAGCATCTGAAACAAAATATTTGTTAATTTTCTTTAATTTTTTTTTGTTTTAATGTTTATATGTTCATTTTTAGATTATTTTATGTTCATGATTATATTTTCATTGTATTTTACTATGAATATTTTGATTTAACGCTTGGACTAACAATTGGTGTAGTTCTTGATTGTCAAAGACTAATATTGAAAAGCTACTAATCTGTGGTTTTATAGGATGTTTGACCAAAGACTTTTTATTTTTTCAAGACCAATTGTCTTTTTGTCTAGAAAACATTTCAATTGGTGCTTTAAAATGAACAATTTTCTTTCATCATATATATTTAACTACGGGATGAATGAACACTATTTTTTATGCTTGAGATTGTAGAGAGTATGCTCTCACCTTGTGTAAGCTTGTTGATCAAAAACCAGAGCCATCAAATTTGTATGTGTTTAATCCTTTAGACGGCCTTCCTTGGTGGTAAAAATACTCACCCCAAGGGAATGACCTAACCGATAACAGGATAAAGCCAAGTTACTTCCATTTAATATATAAAATGGGTGCTTGAGGAAAGTTCAAGTACCATGAGTGTGGATGTTTTATGCTGAAAAGTGAATCCCTATAAACCCTGTAGAGTGTAACCTTTGTAGGTTGGGAATCCTCCTTATCAGAGATAATCTTGCAACATGTATAACCACTCAAACAGATGCCCTTACTAGACACCTCTTATTGTAGTTACCAGAATCCCTCTATTTGTTGGTGCAAGAGGTCGGACCTCTAAAGCTCTCCCACATACTTGTGGTTCTTGGTAGAGATGAAGAGTTTGGGGTGATCCCACAAAGTTGGTTTACATTTTTTGAGAGGAACCGATTATTGTTGAAACCACATATTTTTAGAAAATATAATAATTTAACCCTTTAAAAGTTCCATTTTAAGGATTCCGATTGAAGAGGGTTTGATCAAACCACCTTAGATCAAACCCCCTTGGATAGAACCTCGATAGTTTTAAACCATACCTATAAATGAGTCTCCTTTACACCTATCAAAATGCTGATAAAAGTTCACTTTTGATTTACCTTTTGGGGGATCAAATGAATTCATTTAAAATTTATTTCAAATGATTATGGTAGTCCTCAAAATGAACTAACCCATGAATATAATTTTATTATGTTTTGGTTTTATTAAACATAGGCTTTTCACCGAAAATCAAGCTCTCTATTTTGCACATGTGGAAAAATAGAAAATTATCAAAATAAAATTTTAAAAAATATGTTCGTGCTGGGTATTGGTGTCCTTGATCCATTAAAAAAAAAATTGAATTTTGATACATACAAAAAATGTTATGTTGTATGTAGTCTGCCTATGTCTGAATTGCAATTGGTTTGACTTTGAAACTCTATTAAGGAAAAAATATTCAATAAAAAACTATGAGACCAAATGAAAGTGCTAGATATCATAGTTACAAATCTAAATTCGAAAAATTTAGAATTTTATCCTTCATACAAAAAAAGTTATGTTGTATACGGTGAGTGTCACTTTATAAAAATGTTGTTTTCTTAAAATAACCAGTTTTCATGGGAGATGGAGAAAGAAGTGCAATCTTATTCCAAAAACTTTGAAAAAAATATTTTTAGAATCTATAGTAAAAATGTGATGAGACTCTATTTTTCATCATCTTCAAATTCCTCAAGGTTTAGCTGCTATAGGTGCTCGAATGTGAAGATTTAGTTAAAAATAATAATTTTAGTGTCCAGTTTGGCCAAAAATTGTAAACCACTATTGTGGGATCACCCTTTTTCATGGGAGATTCATGACAGCTCGAAGCTTGGTTGACATGAGAAGTGAGTGTTGTGTATGGGGCAGCTAGTGTGTCCATGCTTCTAAATCAATTGCTAAGAATAAGTGCACCTGGAGAAATCCAAGTGGGAACGTAGCGAATATTGTCCTTGCCAACCCTAGGATTGTGCAAGATTGTTTTCATCTTGAATCAATAACAAAATAAAAACTATTTTATCTACTATGTCTTGCATGTGTCTTCAAAAATAGCTCTCAAAAAAAAATCACACTTAGTAATTTGCAACATTTCAAACTTTGAAAACCCCAAAAGGTCAAACAACCCAAACATCCAACATGAACCTATCACTAAAATCTCTTGGGGGCATCATCCTTTAGTTTTGATCTTTCAATCCTTGTATTACACCTAGTTCTTGCATTCCACCTAGTCCTTGCATATCCTCCACGCTTGCATATCTATTATTTCTCAAAGAAACCTTTATCTTGCACTTAGACTACTCTTCCTAGGTCTCAAAATCAAACCATTGGCTATCTATCACCCGCATCACTTGAGGTTCATCATCCTTAAGTTATGGAATATACAATTATCCTTGTAGGGAAATCCTTTTGGAGTCCATCATAACTAACTTTGGACCTTGTTTCTATCCATCATTAGACAAGTAAATATTTTACATCATAAGCAACTTTGGACCTAGAGTTTCCTTTGAGCTCTTGCATTCTTAGCTTGTCATATCATACTATACCATTTGCAAATCCCATCTTAGAATCATATCCTTTTATTGCTTCCTATTCTTAGGTCTCATACATTATCTTACGTTAGATTTGAATATCAAAACAATCACATATGACCCCTAGATCAAGAAGAGTCGAGCACGAAAAATGATAAGGACAAAATATCCTATCAACTAGGATCATCCACTTTTATCAAATCAGGCTTTCTCACAGAGGAGAAGATTCCAAACAATAGTTTCCACATACATAATTATTGGTTTACATCTTATTTTCACAATAAAAAATCATCATACATCTATGATATTAGGGGACACTTTATCCATTACAAACATGAAAAAGTTTGAATGCATGTTATTTTTGTATGCAGGTGAATTCAAGCCTGAGAAATTTGTGATGGGGAATAAAAATACAAGAACAAGGTTGTATGATCGAAAAGGGGATAGTAGAAATGTGAATGAAGGAACATCTTTTGAAGAAGAACCCGTAGAAATTGTTGATGACCAAAGAGTATAGTTACCAGGATAAACTACAGGTGTTCATAGAAATATTTTCCTTGGTATGGAAAATCTTATAAAGATGGATGAGGAATCCCTTTTTAATAATATTTCATCTGAAGATTTGTTATCTAAAAGCACAGTAAAAGAATATGGGATGAATATTTTGAAGAAAAGTCTATAGTTGGAAGAGCAGATTTATTTGCAAAATTATTTAGGAGGGAAGAAATTACCCCTATTTTGGAGTTGTTAGGGGTTGATAATAAAAAAAAGTCATCAAGATCATTAAAGAAAACAATAGTTTAAAACCTTCAAGAAGCATTGAATTATATTGAAAACAAGAGTCGAGTTGTTGATTTAATTTTTGCATGTAAAGCATTGATGATAGTAATTTCTGGTAAGAAATCATCACATAGAAGACAAGTTAAAGAAGTTTCAAAATTACTCAATGTTTCTAGGAGAACTATTCAAAGATATATCACAAAGAGAAATAGATTGGATGCAAATCTTGAGAATAATTGGTTAAATATTTGCAGGGTTCCCCATAAAGATAAAATCTTAGAAGATGTAAAGGAACAAGTGATTCAATATTGGACCAGCCACTCTCATGTTTTTTCCAATAGAAGGGACACTATACAAATAAAAGGTGAAGATGGTAACAAAATTTTACATCCGAAACATTTTATAGATACAACTCAAAGTGAGCTTTTTGAAGCATTCAAGCAAGAATTTTCAGATGTGAAGATTTTTCAAAGGAAGTTTGAGAGACTACGACCAATTTTTGTACGTATAAATAAGATATGTGTGACTTGTTGTTGTTGAAATAATTTTGAATTTCATATACAACTTTAGACATATAGAAAAGATATGTTAGTAATCAATCCAAATATAGTCATCCTTGGAAATACAACACAATTTGTGAAGTCTCTTCTATGCAAAAAATTACAAGATTCAGATGAATTGAAAGTGCAATGTATAAAAAATATATGTAATGGCTATGGAAATTTGAAGAATATTTTATAAGTTGACAATATTTATCATTCAATGCAAGTTGTGTGGAAGAGATTTGAATATCATAAATACTCAACAAATTCAAGAGTTGAGACTAGAAAAATTTTTCTCAAAGGGAGTGAGTTATCTTACAATGAGTTTATGAACAAATATTGCAATATCATATCTCCAAATATTCAATGTTGTCATGGTGCTAGATGGAAATCTAAGTAATTTCATGACTCAAAGAATTTCTTTCCAGGGGTTTGTATTCTCTCTATTCTTGATTTCTCTGAGAACTATACATTTAGACCTCAAACTGAGAGCCAAAGTCAATATTATCATTTAGAGCAAGTTGCAATATCTGTACAAGTTTTTAATAGGCATGTCAAAGAACATATGGATGGTGTACAAAGTAGCAAAGATGAATGAATTATCATCAAAGAGTTTTACTTTTATATCAGTGATGATACAGGTCATGATAGAAGCTATGTAGCCCATTGTTTTGTAATGTTTTTTGAAGACCTGAGACAATGTCAAATAGATGCTTCACAACACTAGATATGGTTTGATGGATGTGTTGGTAAGTGTTGATTTAAATTTTTTAAAATTATATGTTTATTCGTTTACTTAATTTGTTCAGACTTAATTAGTTATGCACATATAGTTTATTTTTACTATCTCAATTTTAAATGAAATTGGTTGTAACATCACATGAAAACTTAAGTCTGCAAAAGATTTTAACTGATTAAGCCAACAACAAATTAGATGCGGCATAAATTTTTTGTGAAATTTCTATGAGAGTAGACATGGAAAAGGAGAGCATGATGGATTTGGAGCATGTGTGAAGCATGTACTTCACCAACACGAACTTGCAGGTAACACCATATGGAGTTTTAGAAAAAATCTAATTATGTTTTCTCAACTACAAAACCTCTTAACTTGGAATTTCACCAACATGAACTTACAGGTAATGCCATAAATAATGCACATGAAATTGTTGAATGGTGCAAAATTTATTTTGCTACCCGTGACTCAATATACAATACATGATATTTTTGGGAAGTTAAAGGTACATAAATGAATTTGTTTTATGCATTTCAATGTGTCCATGAATTGAATTTTCAATTTTATACACTTTTTGATTGGATGTTTGAAATTTATAGAAATTGATCTATCAACTCTTACTAATTGACAAAAAATTAGTGGTATTAGAAGTTTGCATCAAATCATGACAATGGGACATAGTAGGCCTCCAGTAATTGAAGCGAGAGAAAAATCATGTTTTTGTGTTTATTGCATTGAGAACAATGCAAATACTCTACAATGTGAGAATATTAAAGATGGGTATGTTTCACAATGGGAAACAAAACAATTGGCGGACATATCGAAACCTTTTTTAAGATGTAGATTCTAAATCTGCAATATGTTAGAATTTGACAAACATTTTCATGGACAAGCTAAATCTGCAACAAACTAAGCATCCCTATGAAATATTGCATCATGCTAAACATGCTTAATGAGACATTAAAATACCAAATAAGTTGAATAAAAGCATAAAAAAAATGTGCAAACCTATCCCATAGTGGGAGTGGTGCTCCTCATGATGTAGAAAGGATGCCCTTTCCCACCCCCTGATAAGCAAGAATGCCAATACTAAGATAGTGCATCAATTTGTGTTGTAGTCTTGTGTTGTAGAAATGTTTTGAATTTATAGATTCAAGGTTGGAAGATTGAGGGATTTGGATGAATGTGGGATCATTCATGAGCCAATGACAAGATGCCACTTGTCAAGATGTGAGAGGATGAGGGTTGTGCACATTTTGGTCAATGTGCCAATTTGAAATTTGAATTTGGATGAAATGACATGTTTAGGGGGGATGAAAGAAGAGAGTTAATGCCAAGTTGACTTGTATAAGAGACATGTAAGAGATGTGTAAGATCATTTAATGCTTTGTTGGAAGGGACAATTCCTTTGGAGGGAAGATTCAAATTTGAAGAATATTCCATCTTGATGCCCTTTTCAAAGAAATTAAATGAAATAATAAATTAGTTAAATGATATATTGGTGAAAGTAGGAAAAGCTAGAGGATTCAAGTCATTAGGATTAAATCAATTAGGATTTGATTAATTTAATAGGAGATTAGGTGATTTGACTTTTGACTTATATTTTAGGATTAAAATAAATCAAAATGAGAAGAAAAAGATTTTAGATTAAATAAAGATTTTCTTTATTTAATCAAAGATGATGATGTTAGTGTTAAATCAAATAAAGATGAATTTATTTAATTTAAATGGATGACTTTAGGAGATTAATTACATAAACCTGATTTATTTAATTGATGGGTGAATATGAAGATGCGAGGAATGCATGATGTCAATTTCACATGTCTACATTTTTACCCTCTTTGAAGTAATGTACTTGTTGCATTGGTTCAAAGAATGATGCCGCCAACATCGAAATTAAAAAACATTCTAATTTTTTCAGATGCCCCAACAGGAATAAGTACGTTAGTACATTTCCCCCTCAAGAGATCGAGCTAAAAGATTCAATTTAAGGTTGATCTCGCGACAAAGAGGTTCGAAATTGATGTATGGATGGATAGACTACAAATCTATATGATAATGATGATGTAAATGAGATATTTTTAAGATGCTTAGAATAACAAATCTATATTATTCTAAACAACATAAATGATTATGCAATGCATGTGAAATGGATGAGATGGATGATGTTGTCTTATCATGATATGAAGTGATTATGCAGAATGAGAGGATGGATGCATGATGGATGCATTTTTAGCACAAAAGAGGATAGAAGAATGAGAGGGATCAACCCTTGAATCTAAGAAGATGCATAATTTCAACAAGCCAACTTTATTAGAAATGATGATGAATGATGATGATGTATTGCTTATCTAGGGATGGGAGAGATAAAGAGCATAACTTTCCTTATGTTTGATAACACACATAGGTGTGATGCATCAAGGTATAAATAACCGAGATGGTGTGGCACCTAGTGTGATGGAATTTGACTTAACAATCAGATAGGAGTGCCCTTATTCACACTTGACATATGGAAACCTTGTTAGGACGAACCTAACAAAGCAAGTATTTGCCAAGTTATATTACAAGAATGTCCAACAAGCACAGCAGATAAAAAGATAATGATCATTGCCCCATTCCTTTATCTCTAAATCTATTTTGTTTAGGCATCATCAAGAGGTCCTAAGAATGATCGCAATAAGATAAATCCAAAGAAAAGATAAAGTAAACAAACAAGTTAATGTTCTTCATACTGCTAGCTAAAGCTAAACTAAGGTGATACCTGATGTTGATGTCAATAGTAGGAAGGTTGCATTCCTAGGACATGTGATCATGGTTTTGATGAGATTGATTGGATGATAAGCTATTGATACTATGAGCTAATCAACTTACTTATTTACTGACCTAGACTTTGAAACTTTTGATGATTAGGGTGTTCACTTTTGAACCTACTAGACTTGCTTTCGACTAACTCACCAAAGGATGAAGGTGACGATTGATTTATTATGAACAGTGATTATTATGAGTGAAAGTGAGATGAGACGGGTGCACCATTTTGGGTTTTTTTAAATATTTGGATGTTTTTGTTGTTTTTTTAATGTTTTGAGGTCGTTTTTGGGATTTTTGAGATTTATGACGAAGAGACTAACTTAAAGACCTATCCTAGGGGTCTTAGGAGTTGATCCATAGATTAGCCTTACCTACGTTATACATGCAGAGACCACATAGTTTGACTGATGATAGACTCAATTTTATGATGAGATAGATGGGAAAACGGATTGCCATTTCGACAAACACCTAAAGGACTGACCTAGGGTGCGAAATAGATGGGAAAACGGATTTCCAATGAGACAGATGCCTAAAGGACTGACGTAAAATATCTCGGGGGATGATCACAAATCAACCTTGCCGACGTTCAAGCTCAGAGATGACGTAGTTTGGCTTATGACATGTTTTTATTTTTTTTATTTTTCTGATTTTTCAAGATGTTTTGGATTTTAAATGATTTGGATTTTTTTATTTTTTTTAATTTTTCAAGGATTTGGATATGGATATGTGATGATTCTAATTCTCTATTTTGGGATTTTTTTGAAAACCAAGCTATGGCAGATCGATCAGATTGATGGATTTGTGATGATAACATTGTTGAGGATACACAACAATGCAAGGTTAGTGTTAGGAAACTCAAGGATTGGGAAGGATATCCCGAGATGAATTGGCTGGATTTTGATTGATCAGGATTGATGAAGCTTGATTTGGAACAAAATTGTTTTGATATTGATTATTCAAATCGATGTTTGATGAAGCATAAATCTTGATAAGGAACGTCTTCCTGTCAAAATATGTAATGGGCTAGTGATTTAGATTGGTGATCACAAATTTTTTGACCAATTTGATTTCATGTTCGCCAATGTTCAGATCACCACATTAATTGGAGGATATAGATCAAGATTCATTCCCGAAGCAAGATGTAAATATTTTCCGCTAATGTCTAGCAATGTATGGAATGCCATGGGTGGATGATGGGATAGGTGTATGAATGGATAGATATGACAAGCATGCAAATGATGCCAAGGATTATCTTGTGACAAGATAAGGTGTTCGACCAGTGGAATTCTCATTCAAATAAGGCTTCAAGGCTTAGACAACGTTGGGTAAGATAGGATCAATGAAAATTATCCATATCAAGATTCTTACCATAAGCAAGTGTAAAGTGTTCACCAAATCTTCATCAAGATCAAGATAAGGTAGATGAATGGTAATGGGTTCGATGAACGAATGGTATGGGTGGAATGTTGGCTTTATTATGAATGTGATAAGATGCTTTCTCTTGAAATGGCACATGTAGATGCTTGATTCTACACATTATGCCTTTTTGCCAAGTTTTCATCATGGTACTTATGCAAAGCACCACTTAAGTGGTTTTCACTAGAGGATGAATTTCTCTTTACTATTTTCAATCCATTTTCTGATTTTTTTGGATTTTAATATTTTTTTTTGACTTTTTTTGTATTTTTTGAGAGATTTTAAGCTTATGTTGACCACCTAGTATTGTTGATGTTGATACTTCTATCATAATGTGTCACTAATATCCTACTTGAATAAGTTGTTTTGCCAAGATACGTGCACTTAAAAGTAAATTTCAAGATTTTTTATCTACTTTGCCGATACCAGAGTTGACTCTGTCTTTGTGCACACATCGCGATAGAGTGCCTTCAGAATCCTTATGATGAAGGGTCATTGCCAACACATGGTCAATGCGAGAATTGGATATCATGTCTAGAGGCATAGATGGTGGAGTGTGTTTAGGAATAAAAGATGGATTGGTTGATAGTTCAGAACCTTTGACTCTCCAAAATTGGGAAGATGAGCAATGATGGGTGGATGTAAAAGTGTGCATGTAATTAAAACCATCTACTTAATACAATTTTTACGTCGCTTGGGAATCCTTCTTGTGCCTTTGTGGACATCTTTGATGGATACTTTTCCCTTTTTAATTTTCCCCCATAGTTTCTTTAACTAATGGAGTTTGATAGGGATAATCATTCTTTATATTTTTTGGTATCCGTTTCTATTTGATTTATCCTTCATGATTTTCTTCTTCTTTTTCTTTCATATTGTTCTCTGTGCTTTGATTGAAATATTTCTTTTGATGTTGGTCCCAATTTGTGGATGGGGTGATGGGTAGATGCAAATTTGTGGCATGGATGGTTGTATTATTGGCATTGGTTTCATCATTAGGATTCTTCGTGCTCCCTATGTTAACATTTTCTTGAGACGAAGTTTCCCCCAATATTGAATAACCAAGACCTTGATGCTTAGGATTGCCAATAATCTGCACTAATTCTAGGATACCCTGTTCTTGTAGGCCTAATCCTCTGCCTTGATAATTCATCTGTAGAAACATTTTGTTTGCAATAGGATATGATTTACCTTGGAAAAAAGGTGTTAATCCTTCTCTGCTTTGTGGTGGATCTTCAAAGGTGACAACTTCTTTATTGATGAGATAGCTCACCCTAAGGAAGGTAAGTGATCCAATTTTATAAGTCATAGGATCCTCCATATCTGGGATGAATGCTTGATTGATATATTTGGCTCGATCTTGTGAGATATCATATTGTAATGCTTCTTCAAGAAGTGTTGATGATTCATTGCCCCCATAAAACTCTTCCTCATGATTCATTTCATGGGATGTTTCATGACTTCTATAGGAACTTTCTTCATGATCTTTTTTTTTTATGTCTCCATAGGATGTTTTTGATTTACAACTTCTGTAGAAGCCTTCATCATGATCTCTTTCTGATGTCTCAAGATTTTTCCATATTTTGGTCATGTGTACAAATGTTAAGAGTAGGAGACTCTTGTTCCTTGGTAATGATGTCAATCTGAGTATGAGACTCTTGTTTTGAATGACGATCATCTACGTGTCCATCCAAAGAAAGCATCTCACGGGTAGGTGGAGGAATATTTTATATATGGACGTGATCATCATTTGTGATATCTTGTATAGATAAGAGATTTCCCATTAGATCATTGTAGTATCTTGGAGATACGAATTCATGATCTTGATTAATTTTGGAATTGCTTTCAACATGCTTTAGATCAAATTCTTGGCATGGGTCAATTTCAAAGGATGGATTGCTTACAAAGGGTTTTTGGGCATCATCTTTAGGCATGGGAAGTGGCTCAATATTCTCTTGAGCTTTGAGTGGATTCATATCAAATGTTGAGCTAGGGATTCCTTCAATATCTATAACCATGAGGTCAAAGGATTTCAATATGTCTTGGGAAGGATCATTGTTATACCTTGATGGAAGACGTTGATCATTCTTTGGAATAAATTCTTGAGATATGTCCTCTAACTCATAAGGTGATGTAGAGACATTTTCAATATGATCATTGGTCGATGGATCATGGATTATGCCAATAGGATCAAATAATGTCAACACATCTTGAAATAGATCACTAAAAAGTGGCTCTTGATGTATGGTGAGTTGATCATCAGATGGGGAAGACATATCTTCAAGGTTTTCATTGATGGGTTGATTTTGATAATTGTCTTCAATAGTTATGGTGGAGAGATTGTTAATGTTTTCAACCATAGAATAAAATGATGTTAACGTTTCTTGGATTGGATCATTGTTGGGAATTGTTGGTGAGTTTTGATCATGATTAAAAAGTGGTTCTTGATGTGTGTTGATTTGATCACTAGTTGAGGTGGAAACATCTTCAATGTGTTCATTGATGGATTGATCTCGATCACCGTTTTCAAAAATTATGGAGGAGATATTGTTAACGTTATCGCTAGTGGTTGAATTCTGATTATTGTCCCCAATAGCTATTAGCTTTTGATCAATCCGATCTTGGATGAGATTTTTGAGTTCAATACAATTTGATGTTGTGTGTCCCTTTGTTTTTTGAGAATAACAAAAGTACTTCTCATTGTACCCTGGTAGTTTCACCATGGGCTCTTGATAATTCACATAAACATGGATTTTAATGGGATTTTCTTGTATCAACTGTTGCATGACCGATTTGATTGGTTTCCCAAGTGGTGTGTATTTTTGTTTGTTACCTTGTGATATTTTCACTTTAAATTGACCTTGTGGTGATTAATTTTGGAGATTTCATGATTGAGTTTATTTTTGATGTCGCTGATCTTGATATCCAATTTCTTGGCATCGGAGATATTGTTCCTAATATGGTTGTGTAGAAAACTCAATGCTTTGATGAAAGGGTTCAACCAATGGAAGAGCGTATTGATTTTTGGGTGGAGATGTCTCTTGGCACAATGGATCAACTACTTTGGCAAATGAAGCAATTTGATCCTGCAAAATTTGATCTTGATTTTTATCTTGACACCTTTGATATGGTTGATTTGGTTTTTGTTCAAGCAAATTTGGATTGTATACTTGTGGTGTTTTCTTGGGATCGTGGACAAGATGATTCTGAATAATGCTCTAATTTGGTGTGATATTTTCATTTGGAATTATAGGTTGAATTTGAACATTGTTGTGGTTTGGAAACACATTGCTTGGATTTACGTAACTTTGATTTTGCATGGTGTTACCTTGAATTGAATCAACATATGGAGTTGTCAATATATTGCCTAGATTTTGAACAACATTGGAGGGATTTGCAAGCATATTTATCCCAAATTTCATCAAGTGTGGTTTTGAGATGTTCATGTTTGAAAAAATTGTATTTGGCATGTATGGATTTGGTGGGATAATCTTGTTTGGAATAAGACTCATGCATTGACTATTTGGTTGATAGATTTGTAGGTTTGGACTTTGATTTAAATCTATCATAAGGAAAGGTGGTCCACAACTTAGATTGGGCATACTCACATTAATGTTTGGAGGAGATGATGATGCTATGTAGGGATTGTACAAATGTGGGTTTCGATAATCAATTTGTATTTCGAGACTTGGATAGTTTGGTTGACTTGTATTTCTCATGATGTATGAGTTGAGTTTAAACTCCATGTTTTTCTTGTGTTTTGACCTTGCTGACCTCTGAGGAGTTTATGAAAAATGATGAGATGAAGGATGAAAGTGGTGAATGATATGGGTGTTTAAACTCTTAGGAACTTTGGATCAATGCTAGACTTTAGGACTTGATTTGATTGGATTTTGATTGCGAATAATTTGACTGTGTGTTAAGTCAAACAAGGTGATTTTGGACTGGATAATTTGACTAAGTGTGTTAAGTCAAACAAGATGATAATGGACTTGAAAACCCTAGGAAGTTGTGTTATCCTAGAGTAAACTCGTACAAAAGGATAATTTGGCTAGATGTGTTAAGCCAAAAAAGGTGATTTTGAACTTGTAAACCTTGAGAACTTGTGTTATCCTAGAGGTAAATTCACTCAAGAGGATTGATAATTTGACTAAGTGTGTTAAGTCAAACAAGGTGATGTTGATTTTTTTCGTAAAATTCTAGCATAGTGATGTTTTCAAAGTTTCCAAGATTTTGTTAATGAGATGATGTTTGATTTCAATGGTTGAGGGATGCGTGAAGTGTTTGACTTGATCCTAGATGAACCTAAGAGGGGCTTGTTTACTAGACCACGATATTGAAGAACATGTTTTTTCATAAGATTATTTCAAACCAAAAAATTATTGTTCGCATGGAAAACCATTAGATAGAAGATTGCAAGCACATATGTGGGGTCCAATTGATCCTTTATCTTGCTTAGATTTGGTTCTTTTTATAACATAAATTATCTTGATTAAAATTTCAAACTAAATGTCTAATGTCCTACTTTATTTTCATCCCACAAGGTCCTTTATGTGAAAATCAAGGAAATTAGCTTAAAAATTTCCTAGTGTTGACTTTGGGAGAAACAAATTGAGATGTCTGAATGCTTAGGAGCCTTCTAGAGGTAAGAACCCCTAGGGACAAGCAGTAACATGTGAACAACTCCAAGGTATTTGTTCTTCCAAAGGGTTTGAAATTTTGATGATTCATTGAATGTTTTTTTTCCACTGTTTTCGAGCAAGCAAAGTGATTTTATTTCAAGAACATGCACAATCCTAGGATGAAAAGACAATATTTGTTGGGTTCCCATTTGGATGAATCCAGCTACGCATATTCAATGCAGATGATTAGATGCTTGACCACATAGGCTCCCCCTTAGAGTGCACTCGCTTCTCGGGTCAGCCAAGCACTAGTACCCATGAATATCCCATGGCATATTTTTCATCTCTACAACAAAATTGCATGTATATGTGAGGCAACTTCAAAGGACATGACCTTTTGCACCAACAAATAGAAAGAATTTTGGCCTTTTCTAAACAAGGGGTTTTAATTTGGACTTTATGTTCGTAGGAGTTGACCCATGCGGTGAGAGACCATTGCTACCCTTCTCGTTGGAGCCAACCGCATGATACTAGCTTTTGTTCTAGTACCCACTTTTATATCTTGGCTGGAAATAAACTTGGCTTTAGTGTGTTACCAGTTGGGTCATTCCCTTGGGTGAGTACTTTTTCCCACAAGGCAGACCCTCTAAGATAAATAAAAATGAGCAAACATATTCGTAGTTCGATCAACCTTCATTTAGAAACAAAGGGAGAACACATGCAATAGGCATACTCACACTCGCAAGATGTTTTGTTCAATTTAAATCCCAAAATGAAATGTGGAGGTAATTAATTTACCCAACTTAAGATCACTAAAAGGCCTTTTGATTCTCAAGATCACCATGTGGCACGAGAGAAGCGCATACATCCTTTTGATGGTATTACTTTAAGTAAGGAATCAAAAAACAAAGAAACACTTGTTTATTTTAAGTCCATAAAGCAATGATTTTGATTCGTTTTAAAGCACAAAAATGAGATATGAAAGTTACTTTGTTCAATTATTAGCCCCAAATGAAATCTAGTGAGTTTCTAAGTTCAATTTTAATCCAAATTTGACAAAGCTTGAATTGAGGGTTAATTTTAAGCCCAAAAGACATGAAGTGAGTTGGCTTAAAATAGAAAACAAGAGCATAAAATGGAAGCCCTAACAAGCATTAAAAAATGTTTTTTTCAAGTCTAATGTCCAATTGTTTTCAACTCCACTCTTCTTCCTTTCGCTTAAGTCCGATGTCCAATTCCAATGCCACAGATGTAAACCTGACACTTTTGAATTCATGATACTTCATAACAGTTGTCATTATGGAAAAAAATTATGTCGTTGTGAATGATATTCATTTTAATGCAAAAAAATTAAATGCAAAGCCTTTTGCAGTAATCGATTCTCAAGAAGGATTGCACGTCAACTAATGATCTACAAAATAAGGGTCAAATTAAATGACCGGCCAAAGTTTTAAGTTTTCATGAACAAAAATAAAGACATCACTATCCCTATCTACTGCATCAACATTGATTAGAGATTTGATACATTAAATATTTTAGGATGTCTTGTAAACTTTAATGGCTTTGATTCCATGTATCCACCAATCACCGATGACCTCCCTCAATTAATTTTGATTCTCATAGACTATGTTTACATTTGGTTAAGAGGCAACAATAAAAATTAAGGGTTTGATGATAGTCTTGTTCATATTTATTGTATGCCACAATATTCCTGATGGTAGCTCTACCAACAATAAACAACTCAATACCCAACATGAATGACGCCTTTCTCAGAGAACGATCAGTAAAGAAAATACAATCATCAAAGACTAATATAAATCATCCCCATAGGAAGAAATGAAATAACCAAACATGCAAGAAAGAGTTTGGAAACCCATCCTCAACTCGCACGTAGCCCCTCTAAAAGCATAAACAATTTCTCAGAAAAATACTCTAACTAATGCATAAAACATTATGCTTCCATAAAAAAATGGCAATCAACTAACAATGTTAAGTAATGAGATTGTAGTTGTATTAAGTCCTTGATCACTTCCTTTTAGAAACAAAGGTGAATAAATCAAAAGGCAATGATCCTACAAAGATAATCTGTTAAAGGTAAACAACAAAGGATTAACTGCAATCCATAGAACAACAAATTAGTAAACTATTTAGAATTTAGGTAGCATCACGTTGTGACTCTTGCAAATTAAATGACTAAACAACTATGCATAAGTTGTCCCTGATATCTAGTCAAAGATGCAGATGGTATGTGTTAACGAATTGGAATGTACTAGAAAATCGGTGTTTTAACAAGCCATATGTGTTAGCGAACCTTTGTGTTAGCAGATTATATGTGTTAAGGAACCTGTGTGTTAGCAAACTATCTTAACACGACTGTGTTAACAAACACAATATGCATTAACAAAGCAAACTGTTGTGTTGACAAATTGTCTATGTTAACAAACTATCTATGTTAATGAATGTATATGTGTTAACAAAACAAACTGTTGTGTTAACAAATTGCCTGTGTTAACAAACTGTCTGTATTAATGTATATGTGTTAATAAAACAAAATAAACTATTGTGTTAAAAAATTGTCTAGTTAACAAACTTCCCTCCTTCTAGTGTCAAAATGTAGATGCTAAATCTGCCACATTTAGACTTTGACAAACATTTTCATGGCCAAGCTAAATCTGCAACAAACTAAGCATCCCTATGAAATATTGCATCATGCTAAACATGCTTAATGAAACATTAAAATACCAAATAAGTTGAATAAAATCATAAAAAACCATGTGCAAACCTATCCCATAGTGGAAGTGGTCCTCCTCATGATGTAGAAAGGATTCCCTTTCCCACCCCCTAATAAGCAATAATTCCAAGATGATGATAATGCCAATACTGATATTGTGCATCAATTTGTGTTGTAGTCTTGTGTTGTAGAAATGCTTTGCATTTATAGATTCAAGGTTGGAAGATTGAGGGATTTGGATGAATGTGGGATCATTCATAAGTCAATGACAAGATGCCACTTGTCAACATGTGAGAGGATGAGGGTTGTGCACATTTTGGTCAATGTGTCAATTTGAAATTTGAATTTGGATGAAATGATATGTTTATGGAGGATGAAAGAAGAGAGTTAATGCCAAGTTGACTTGTGTAAGAGACATGTAAGAGATGTGTAAGAGCATTTAATGCTTTGTTGGAAGGGACGAGTCCTTTGGAGGGAAGATTCAAATTTGAAGAATATTCCATCTTGATGCCCTTTTCAAAGAAATTAAATGAAATAATAAATCAATTAAATGATTTATTGGTGCAAGTGGGAAAAGATAGAGGATTCAGGTGATTAGGATTAAATCAATCTGGATTTGATTAATTTAATAGTTGATTAGGTGATTTGAATTTTGACTTATATTTTAGGATTAGAATAAATCAAAATGAGAAGAAAATGATTTTAGATTAAACAAAGATTTGTTTTATTTAATCAAAGATGATGATGTTAGTGTTAAATCAAATAAAGACGAATTTATTTAATTTAAATGGACAACTTTAGGAGATTAATTAAATAAACCTGATTTATTTAATTGATGGGTGAATATGAAGATACAAGGAATGCATGATTCTAATCTCACATGTCTACATAAGATAATGACATTGTAGATATCCATGATCCTATGTATTCAGCTGATTATGAACATGTATTAGATTTAGTTGTTACAGGTAAATTTTAAATTTTTAAATTAAATTTTAGTTCTTATAATTGATTTATATTCTACCTAAGTTGAGCATGGTTTGCTACATGGTGTGTATAGGAGATATTTTGTATGTTCTTGCAGATCTTGGCAATATAGAAGGTTTAGATTACTATCTACTAAGATGTACACAACCAAAATGAAAATTGTCAGAATCAATGATAGATGGTGATGGACAAGAGTATCCTATTGGATAAGTGGTTTTTGAAGGCACATAAAATCAACAAATAAAGATAGATACAAATGGAATTATATTTATTGATTATATGCCAGATCAAAAGGTTTTACATTATAGTCATTTAGTTATAACAACAAGATTAAATCTTGAAACTTTACATAAAAGAGGGTGTGCCAAACAAAGGTGGAGGTTGCCTATTGAAGACCATGAAAATATTTTAGAGATAATAAAAGATAGAGAGGATCCAAATTATATGTACCAACAACTTTAAGATATTTTTGTACATATATATTTCCTATGACAATATATACAGGTAACATTTGGGGATGAGGTCCCCCATTTCTGACCTCATCGGTTCATAGCTTCAGGTCAAAAGCATTTACCCCTTGAATAAAAAAAAACATTTGGACCTAAATTTGAAAATGTTTTTATTTTATGTTGAATTAAAATAATTTAATTCAATAGTAGCCCATGAAGCTTTCTTTTTTGTGATCTTATTTGCCTATAAAGCTTTCTTAAGGTGATCTTATTTGTGATCTTATTTTCCTATAAAGCTCTCTTAAGCTCTACTTAACCTCGCGTTTGTGGATATCTTTGGTGCACAATTATAACACATAATTTTGATCTTACAATCCCTTTCTACATTGGATTGCGAATCACAAACACATACTTGTTAGCATCAAAATTTTCATGTAGCATCATAGTATCAGACATAGAATAGTAAAATTTATAAATAACTTTCTCATTTTCAAGTGAATTAAATATTTATTTGTAAATCTAAATATGAAGTTTAAGTTTTGGTTAAAAATAAATATTTAATCCTTTATTAAGCTCAAGCACCTTAGTTAAAATTGAACTTTACTTGATTTAGTAAAGTAAAAATGAATTTATGAAGTATGGTATAAATTTATCACTATTTAAGTTTTAATTAAACCAACTATAAGAGACCTTTAGTTATGTGTCTAGATTTAATCCAATAAAAAAACCCTATTATATAATCACCATCACATAATCTTCATATAAGATCAATAATTACACCTACAAACCTCTTCCATGTGGTTATTATTAGTTATTCAAAGATAGTATTTCAAGTCCACTATGTAATCCCCCTCTAATAATAACCTTCTACCAAAAGTCTAGTCTTGTACTTTTTTAACTTACCATCTACATTGAATTTATATAGAACACTCATTTACAACCTATGAGATTTCTTCCTTCATTTAAATCAACTAGATCTCAAGCCTTGCATTTACGCAAGGTCATCATCTCCGTTATCATGGAATCTATCCAATACTTTTTCTCCTTTAAAGAGAGATTCTCTTACAAATATAAGTTCATCACTAAAATTTGTTAAATAAAATGTGTACACAATAAAAAAATTGGAGAGATATACCTTTCAAATTGTTTATGTTCTCTTCTGGACCTTCTTAAAGGTAGTGAAGATAGAGACTCTCATTTTATTCTTCTAAATTTTCCTACAATTTTTTCATCATCTTTGGCTCCTTCTTATCCAACCTATTCATTTCCGTATGCATCTTCACCTTAACTTGATATCAAATTGTATTGTGCCCTTCTCTTATATTTATTCTTGATCTAAAATCTTGTATTTTTTTCCTTATGAGTTTCCACAAGCACCTTAAATTCCTTATGCTTAAAACACTTGCTTATGAAACACACATTCTCATCTATGTATTTATTCTTCAATGTTTTTAATCCTTTCTCACCTAGATGCATATCAACTAATTCATTTACCTGATCAAAATTCATGGTATAGTTAGATTAAGTAGTACCATCCAATCCAAATAAATTACCATGCCTCGTACCCAATTAAATTACAATCCAATTATGTTTGAAAAATTATTCAAATTATTTAGATAAATATACCCCCATATTATTTGATCTCAAATCTTGTATTTTATCCTTTTGAGTTTCCACAAGCACCTTAAATTCCTTATGCTTATAACACTTGCTTATGAATCACACATTCTCACCTATATATTTATTCTTCAATATTTTTTATCCTTTCTCACCTAGATGCATATCAACTAATTCACTTACATGATCAAAATTCATGGTATAGTTAGATTAAGTAGTACCATCCAATCCATATAAATTACCATGCCTAGTACCCAATTAAATATAAATCCAATTACGTTTGCAAAATTATTCAAATTATTTAGATAAATATGCACCCATATTATTTGATCTCAAATCTTGTATTTTTTCCTTATGAGTTTCCACAAGAACCTTAAATTCCATTTTGATTAAAACTTCATGTTTTTGCATAAGAAAATAAACCAAATATTTTCTTGAAAAATCACCAATGACAAGTGATAGCATAATATAGATGGTTTCTAAGATATACAAATTAACTCTAAGATCTATTTTTCTATATGATAATTTAACTTCATTTTTCTTATGAAACACACATTCTCACGTATATATTTATTCTTCAATGTTTTTTATCCTTTCTCACCTAGATGCTTATCAACTAATTCATTTGCATGATCAAAATTCACGGTATAGTTAGATTAAGTAGTATCATCCAATCCAGATAAATCAACATGCCTAATACCATTTTCTAAAACCAGATCTCCCCTAACCAATTTTTAACCATGATTATCATAAATAATATGGACAATATTATCATTCATCTTAAAATTTTAAATATGATTTTTGGCTAAACCATGAGCATGCAGCACATCAGATAGTGTCTTAATTGTTTCATCACTAAGAACATATCCAAAATCCTAAGATGCAAAAGCTACTAGACAAAGCACTTGGATCATATCCTAGAACATATATAACTCAATACTCTCACAAAATAAAAAATCAAGTTGAAACCATGTATAATAAGATGAACCATAATGTGAAACCATAATGTAAAATGTATATAATGTGAAGATCATCATCTAAGAACCATAATATGAAAAATCACAAAATAAAATGTATAACAAATCATGTGTTTGTATGTAAAACAAGTCAAAGTGGAGGATGCCTAGTATGATTGTGGATCAATCTGTCTCTTGATCCTTGTTTGGATCCATATCCTAATATCTCTCTAGATCTATCACTTGATGCCTCTCTCGATCCTTGTCTTGATCCATGTCCTGATCCGCCTCCCTACACAAGAAAGTACATTAATTAATTTAATGTACATGTGTAAATTTAAAGTCATCTTAAAGTTTAATACTTTCAATGTTTGAATGTATCAAGTACTTTATGTATTATAAATGTACCTCAAATGTAGCATGAATAGGATCATCTGCATGCTCCAAATCTCCAAAGTGTGCCAAATCCTCGTCTTGCTAGAAATTTAAAAATACAAGATTTCAATGAAGAGTGAGAACTAATTTAAAGTCAATTTTATTTTATATATGTATATGAATTCTTAGAATGCAAAATATATGGATTATTTGAAAGTACATGCATCTCACCTTCAATTTCTCTACCAATTTCACTAAGCTCATGTGAATGCATAGTCACATCAAGGACACCTATACTAGGTAACAGACTAGTACCAAAGAGAATTGAATTATATGGGCCATGTACATCATGTGCAATAACCTCAACCTGATGTTGTGCAGGGACTATAGGCTGGTCTGGAATATGTTGATCATCCTATGAAGTCGCCTTGCCCTGAACTGACTGTCTACCAAAATGTCGTCTAATATGAGTTGGTACAACATCTAAAGTAATCCCATACTCATCACTGATAAACTAGTATGATAATAGTAAATTGGAAATGGAAACCGAAGCAACATTACATATAGTGGCTTCACTCATCTGGGCCACATATGATGGTGATGGTAGCTTTGCATGAATGTAGGGATCATAATTGACAGATGTAGCCTCAATGGGAGGAAAGATAATCCACAGATGTAATAAGTATCTACCTACATAATCAAATGACATCTTATTGACCTAAGTAGCAACCATGGAAAGAATGTCATAAAGGTCGGATCAAATAGGTGATGTTGCTACAGCTCCTGCTCTTGATAGTTCCAAAGGTTTTGGAAGAACCAAAAGATTTGGACCAACTAATTCCCTCTTGTTGATGGGAGATGGAAAATATGCATGTCTAAATTGAGATTTGTCAGCAAACCTCCCTTTTCCCTATCCAGAATGTGAAGGAATAGATGTGTAGTCCACATCTAACCCTAAATGAAACTCAGCATATAGTTGTTTGCAAAAATAAATTTGCAACTCATCATTATATGGCCATTTGTGATGGGCTTCCAACCATCTGAGATATGTAAATGGATCCACAAGCTCATCTGTACATCTAGTAACAACATATCCTCTAACTTTGTTTTGTCCAATATAGTGAGGGAACATGTTGTGCACATTATGTGTTCAAACTCTAGTACTAATATCATCAATTTTCATAGTACCAATAACACTGTTGGAAAGGGACCTATAAAACTCCTTAGTCTTGACCTCATCATATGGATTATAAGATCGAATTGTGTGAATCATATGTTGGATCTCCTATTGAATCCTAACTAATCTATCTTGATTAGAGAGATTATAGCCTAAGTTTTGTATTGTTTGGTCCAAACATTTCAAAGCATTCTCTAATCTCCTAATGCTATTATTATGTAAATTAGTCCTGGCCTTAGCTTGCTCCTAAGATTGAGCAGAATGATGTGATGCAGAGCATCATGCCAAAACCATCAACAACCTTATTTCTTTAGGGAACTTCAATCCCCAATTGAATTAGGATAAGATCAAATTACAACTTTACATTGAAATCAAAACTCATTCACCATCTTTACAAAACTCATCAAGTTCTGAAG
Source organism: Sequoiadendron giganteum (assembly GCA_007115665.2). Lineage (NCBI taxonomy): Eukaryota > Viridiplantae > Streptophyta > Pinopsida > Cupressales > Cupressaceae > Sequoiadendron > Sequoiadendron giganteum. The sequence goes on along the minus strand of CM021100.1, from coordinate 367,046,462 downwards.
CTTAGCAAATTACACTAAGCAATCACCAATATACTCATCCTCTAAGGCAACAAGACAACTAAACCATTCTTCATTTTTATTAGCCACTATCACTCCATCAAATCACTATATACACCATATCTTTAATGAAATAAAACCAAGTTCATGCTTTTGTGTTCTTGTTCTATCAGTTACCTTACTATCTACAGACAAACATTACTTTCTTGCCCCAAACACCATGATTCTATAGGACTCAAGACATCAAAATTTCAATAATTGTTGTAGACTCTCTTCTAGACCTTCCATTACCTCTTTCACAACATTTAGACTGAAACAAACAATTATCAGATTAGGAAACTCTATTTTCTTCAAATCAGGCAACTCACCTTACTTACACCAAACCTTTCATAAGAAACTCAAGCCACAAGACATCATACTATGCTTTCAAAATTTCTGACCAAACACAAAGATCCCTTAAATACCTTCACTTTGACAGATACAATTACATCAAAATTAATCATACCTCTGATTTTCCATTTTTGTTCTTTATAGCAGTCAAACACCAAATTTTTACATATTGGAAACATATGCTCAACTAGCCAAAATAACAAATTATTCTCTCTAGTTCTTCCCAAGTATAGAAACACCTTTTATAACATCAATGGACCCATTCCAAGACAATTTCAATCAATCTTTTCACTGTTTCATTAGAAACTCAATTTCTCACATGTAGATTCCAATATCCTACTAGTATTTCAAGACCCTTAAGCGAGTATATTAAACAACTTAGAATAAATCTCAAAACACCATATACTATTCCAGGGACCCATTTTTATGTAATTCAACATGTCAAAAGATAATATACAGTTGTTATGGAAAAAGTGTGAGAACCCATAGATAAACTGCTACTACCAGCCCCGAATTAGGCCAAATTTACAAAGTGACTCCTATCTAAGCAACTCATTTTCTCCAAGTAGCCAAAAAAAGTCTTTATCCATGTCACAAAACTTAGGATTTAATCATTTTTAAGGGTTGAAAGGCTTAAGTACATACTGATCTATTAAACCCTTGTTTGTAGGCTGAATAACACAAAAACAGTGAGGGTTTATTGAATAAGACACTTACAAACCTTAAATACTCCTGCCACAACTTGAAAAATTACTTATTATGTCTACCAAGTCTTCTTAAATCATCACCAAGCCCATGCATGTGATAATTCTTCATTGTCATTCTTGTAGACCCCATTCTTAAGTGGAAAACTCAGAAGTTGACTTTGAAACAACATTATATCCCCATACTCTTGATACCCCTGCACTCACATACATGTTTAACATTGAAAATACATTAAATAAACTCCATTCCACTTACCATCTAACCTTACATCGGTGGAATGGCCATTAGTGCCTTAATGAACTCTCAAACCACTGTGAAAAGTTCACTGCTTAGAACACATGAAATTGCTTTCTAATTCTTTTGTCACAAAAAAACTAACCTCCCAACTCTTGCAAATTATAATTAACTCCTTTCTACATATGAACACACAATGATTTAGCTTTGGTATTTCTAACTATCAATACAATGATGAAAAATGATAGAAAGAATGTTGCAATCTCAGAAAACAGGGGTTTTATTCCAAAAACTAATTACCAAAATACAAAAGTTCTTCTCCTCCATGCCTTACAATGATTTTTATAGTTTCTTTCCCTCCTAACAACTGACTTACCAACTTCCATTCGGTTCAAACTACCACATGACTCTTAATTTTCTTACCTTATGCACTTTTGTTTGCATAATTACATCATGATTACTTTTCACAACATTGTATTATTTGCATTTTTATGTTTTCACCTCCTAGTGACTTATTTTATGACTTGACTACATTCAAATTATCCATTACAAGTCCTTGACACATCATTTTGGATTGAACATACAAATTGGACAAATTAGCCTTTTGAAGGCATTACATGATCTATGTGCTCTTGCACCATGATGTGATCCCTGATTATTAGCCATATATATATAAATCGAAATATCTGCACATTTAATTAAAACAAAAAAATTTACAAATATGTACTTATTTTATTTATGTAAAGTAAAATATGCAATAACCATTTTATAAGTAAGATGCTCCATAGGAAATTATAAAAAATAGGAAATATGAGCAATGAGTAGCTTGAACGTCATGAAGTGAAAATAAGAAAAAATTTAAGTTCATTCAACTATCTATGAAAAAGAGGGAGAAAGGGAGAAATTAGGATTAAATTTGACTAACTTTGTATGAAATTTAAAGACTTAAACAAAGAATCTCATGTATTATCATTTAAAATTCCAAGGTATCTCTAAATTCAAAATAACAATCATACATGTGTATAATATAGGATAAGAGTGCATGATTAAGTATAATGTATCTATATAAGTAGGTTTAAGGAGATAATCATGCATCTTAAGTGTTTATACTTTTTTCATTACACACATCTAGGCCTTTTTGGATGCCTCACTAAGTGAATGTATAATACCATTCTTGGTGATGGTGTACATTCAATACAATAAATGATCAATCAAATACAAAAGAATATTAAATAACCATAAATGATCAATCAAATACTTTATTGAAATAATCTTGGAAGGCTATTAACTATAGTTATTTGAATGGATAGGTGAAACTAGTTATAGTAGAAATTTTGGTGCCTGCAATGTATTTTAGGATATGACTTAAACAACTCTATAATTTCATTTAAATGCATGATTTTATAAATATATTTAGGTGGTGCATTTAAATGAGCTTATAGCCATACTTTCTTACATTATTTTGTAAGTTGTATCCTAAAATACATTGTGATAGGCACCAAAATTTCTACTATAACGAGTTTCACTTATCCATTCACATAACTCAATTACTAAGGGTATTAATTGGAGCTATGTGAAAGGATAAGTGAAGCTAGTTATATAGTAGAAATTTTGGTGCCTACAATATATTTTAGGATATGACTTACAAATAGATATAGTTTCATTTAAATGTATGATTATGTGAATAAATTTATGTGGTGTGCATTAAATGAAATTATATTCATACTCTTACATTAAGTTGTAAGTCATATCCTAAAATACATTGTGCTAGGCACCAAAATCTCTACTATAACTAGTTTCACTTATCCATTAACATAAGCTCCAATTGCTACCATTCCAAGATTATTTCAATAAAGTATTTGATTGATAAATTATTGTATTGAATGTACACCATCACCAAGTGTGACCTATTAAACATTCATTTAGTGTGAAGCATCTAGAAAGGTCAATTATTATCCTTCCAAATTATTTGAATAATTTTTATTTAATATTCTTCTATATTTGATTGGAATTTTGCATGTTCAAGTGAATTGACTACGTTCGAAGGCTGATATGTAAAAAAGTGAGTCTACAAATAAATTTTTAACCCAAGTTTTCCTACATTCAATGGATTAAATGATCAATCAAATACAAAATAATATTAAATAACAGTTTATCAAAATAATTTGGAAGGATAATAATTGGCTCTTTTCTCCATTCTCAATGATGGTATACATTGAATACAATAAATGATCAATCAAATACTTTATTGAAATAATCTTGGAAGGGTATTAATTGGAGTTATGTGAATAGATAAGTGAAACTAGTTATAGCAAAAAATTTGTTGCCTAACACAATTTATTTTAGGATATGACTTACAACTTAATGTAAAAGTATGAAGTTATAATTTCATTTAAATGCACCACTTAAATATGTTCATAAAATCATGCATTTAAATGAAATTATATCTATTTGTAAGTCATATCCTAAAATACATTGTAGGTACCAAAAATGTTACTATAATTAGTTTCACTTCCATATACATATTCCAATTTAATAACTCTAATTACTACCCTTAGTAATTGGAGTTATGTGAATGGATAAGTGAAAAACTAGTTATAATAAAAAAATTGTTGCCTAACACAATGTATTTTAAGATGACTTACAACTCTATAATTTCATAATACATAAAAGTATAAAATTGTAAGTCATATCTATAATTTCTACTAGGCCCACATCCTAAAATACATTAATTTAGACACCAAAATTTCTACTATAACTAGCTTCACTTAGGGTTAGTGTTTGTGAGCTTTCATTTTTTCATCAATTTTTACTAACTCTTTTGATTAATCTAGAAGACTCTCATAGATCTGAATAGCATAGGCTATACGGTTTAGGTTGTGTACATAAAGGGTTCCATTTTTAAATCTAATATCTCATAGATTCTTCTATTTTTTTAAAATATGAAATTGGTTCACATTGCCATATCTTTCTATTTTTATTGGTATGGTCAAAAAGAGATCATTAGTTGGTCCAAATCTTTTGAAAAAACCACCTCCTCATGTTGCAGCTAGTTCCAAACGTTTTGGAAGAACCAAAATGTTTGGACCAACTAATGCCTTTTTATTGACCATGAAATATTTCTTTATTATTTCATGAGCTACTTTATATTGGGTGAGTTCTTGAGACATCAATAAATAAGGATGTGTATCATAGATATCTTGAAGGTCTAGTTTTTGTTATTAGGAAGATGAAAACTTAGATTACAAAATTGAATGAAGAAAATTTGAGATTATGTGATCATTATAGTTCAAGCATAGGATTGTTTTTAGGTAGGGGAATAGACATATAGGATATATTATGTAAAGAGAGGGATATGTTGATGTTTAGGTTAAAAAGATGAAAGAAAAACTTCAAAGAAGGAGAGAAGTTAAAAAAATTGCAAAGGATAATGGAGAGAAAATTATTTTTTATTTGATTTAGAATATATTATAGTATAGACTAAATTTTATTCTTACCATCTTAAGGAAGATGGAAGAGTTATAGAAGTTTGTGTGATGCAGTAAGAAATCATATAAGGGTGGGAAACATATTAAAGTGTTTCCAAGTTAAGTTGTGTAGTTAAATTGTAATCTCTAAACTTTTATTAGAGCATAATTTTGATGTTGATAGTCTTAATTTTAATTCACATATAATTGTGAGGTTTGATTTATTAGAACATATTATAGAATATCATAAATTTTAGGAATAGACGCATGAATAGCTAAAGGCTTTTGAGGAATTGGTAAGGCTTTTGAGGAGTTGGTATTTTTTAAGATGCACGGTATTAGGATAAGGGAAGAGGAGTTTCTTGAGGGATTTATTGGAAAAAAAATTATTCTTATTTCAAAAAAGTTGGCAATCTTTTTAGAGAACAAATATTTTTTAGATTTTACTAGTTTTTGAGGTTTGACCCAAGGAATTTTTGCAAGTTTTACTATTATGCCTTAAACTGATCCATTTACAACTGTATCATGGCATCATTCATAAACATAGGAATTATTTCCATCACCCCAAGAAAAATTTGTAGCATTTAAAAACTTTGACAACAAACACATAACTTGTTTGAAAAAATTGAAAGTTTATAAAAATTGGATATATTTATACATGCCAAAAAAGTTAAAACCATGTCACAATCAGTTCAATGGAAATTCTAATCATTCAGTAAGTAAAATTCAAAAACCCTATAAGTCCACACTATTTATTCCTATAGGAGATTCTAATAGTTTCTTATAGTAATGCCAAAATCATTCCCCATTTTCTCCCAAAGAAATTTCATGAATTATGTTACATAAAATCGATGAAATAACTTACAATTTGAAAAGTGGGTATACCAAACAAAGTATATTCTCAGATAGTAAAAACCCCACCATTTGTCTCAATTATGCATCTAAACCTTATCAATTTTTAGAAAACCAAGATCAATTCAGTGTTAAAGAAAAACCCAAATGCTTGGTAATAAGTATATATCAAATTAAATGAAATAACTGAAAATCCAATACAACTGTAAGGTAAAATACTATAATCACTTCAGTGGGGACTCCAAATCAACAAAATCCTTTACTTATCAGATGCAAAGTCAAACCCTCACAAAAGTCCAAGATAAAGCATTACCAATTCGTAGGATCTTATTAAAATCAGGTTATTAGGTGATGTGGATGTTTTCTTGGGATAGATATTTCTTTGGAAGCAACAAAAATGAAGTTATTCTTCTTATTTCCCTAGTTTTTCTACTTGGTTGGAGAGATTGGTCCATGCATCTTCAAGTGAGGGTAAATGTATTGCTATCTCTTGCCACTCCTTACTCGTATGGTTTCTTGTGGAGGAATTGTTTCTATTTTTCGATTGAGGTTTCATCTTTGGCTTGCACTTACTCTCAGGACCCTCCTTGTGTAGAAAATTAATATTTAACAAGTAAATTTATATTTTTATAATGATGCTATTTTTGTTATGAAAATGGTTTAACTCCCTTGAAATAATTATATAAATCAAAATATTTAATAACAAAGTGGTTGGGAGATAAACAAACAATAATATAGATTGTTATATATTTAGTATTTACATATATTTTAATATCATCATAAAATTTATATTAAAAAAAAAAACTCAGTTAATGACCATTATTTCATTTCTTTTATGATTGATATAACAAAAGAAATAAAGCAACCAATAGCAATAATCTAAATTCTGGAAGAAACTGAACTAGATATTCTCTAAGCTCTAGAACTGTAAAACACACTTTTCATTCAAGCAGAGCTATTAGAAACTACTTTAACAATGGCTTAGTATGTAGAAATCATGCCATGTCCAGAAGGCAAGGAAAGAGGATGGTGAAGATAAACAAGATAACAATGGCCACAATTCTCCTCTTTATCACTGTAATTCTTGTATCTTCTCTACGACTGACCACCAGTTTTAGAGCCACAAATCACAGAAATCTCCTTCAAAAGTTAGCGAGTGATAAGATAAATTTAGCCTACCAGGCTTTTGAATACCCAGAGCTCTGTAAGTCATCTCTATCGTAATCCACACTAATAACACCCAATTCATCCCCAGAAGAAATAATCACAGCAGCCATGATTCTGTCAGCTGATGAAACCGAGAAAAGTTATAGTCAGTTAATATATCTAGCCCATCTGTAATCTAACGCCAATTATACAGCCGTTGTTAGGGACTGTTTTGATTTCCTGGATGGTTCAAAGAGATACATTGCAAAGAGCAGAGGAGGATTAAAGACCATAAATTAGAAAAAAGTTAAGGACTTGAAGGCCTGGATGAGCGTTGCTCATACCTATCAATATGATTGTAATTCACCTTTAAAATATGTGAACACTACAAAGGAAGTAAGGAGTGCAATGGAGCAGCTGGTCACAGTTACATCGCTAACCAGCAATGCCTTAGCATGTTGGACACCTTAGACACTTATGGAGAAAATATGGCCAATTAATTGCTAACTTCATTTCACCCCAAATAATGTCACCACTCCTTCTCTTCCCCAACTTTAACTGCAAATTTTGATAGACTTCAATATTAAAGGAGAATGCATTGAGCGCATGTTAAAAATTTGATACTCACGGAAAAAAAAAGCAAAGCTGAAAGGTATTTTCCCCACGTTCCTAAAATCGTTGCCAGTCAGATCTAGATTCATTAATTGCTAACTGGAAAATATAATAAAACTTTAAGAGTAGATGTTGAATACCAACTAAGAAATTAAAGACGCCTTGCATGAATAGGATTGAACTTTATGCATTACCACGTTTTCAATAATCTGCACGGTAAATAAGACATAGACATCACGCCGCCCATAGCCACCCAAAGCTGACTTCGATCACCTCATTGCTCTATCCATATTATTCACATGGGTCATATTTCAAGTGCCCCCAATAAATTACAGATCCAACTTGCATACTACAGTTTACAAAGAATTTAATGCATTTTGTCTATAAACCGAATGGAGGGGCTACGTTTCAAACCATTCCACTTCTGTGTACTGTGTTTCAAGGGTGCTCATTGGCAGATTTGTGGAAAGGAGGCGTGTTCCTGAAGATTAGCGCTCAGTTTTGAGCCAATTTTCTCTGTTCTGTTTCTTTCTTCTACAGTTGTGTTTCTCTGATTTTTCTCACAAAGAAAGGGTAAGAAAAATGATGCGATGAAATCTATAATGGTTGGCGGCCGGTCGAGCGTCTGCGAATGAGAATGAGGGGAGTAAGGATATATATGCTGGAAATCGAGTGGTGCCAATGGAGAATTTCTTTTCTGGAAAGAACTCCCGCAATAGTGTTATTCATTACAGGTATGCTTCAAGTCACTCATATTTATCCATCGAATTAGACTGCACTAAGTTCATAATTCTGTAGCATCATCTATAAAGAGTTAAGTGCATTTTGCTAGAACTCCGAGTCATCCATCCTCTTCATGCTTTAGGAATTACATAAGACATTTGAAATATAATCAATTTCAGAAGCCAGCGTAGAAGCTTGCTTATGCACTGATATTGGTCCTTGAATTTCTGACCTTGTTTTGGAACCGTTGAATTTTCCTCTACCATAACAAAGCCGTTATAAAACTAAATCATTTTAGTTAAAACCTTAAGAGGAAAAAGCAAAGCATTTTAAAGTTCTTTCTTTAGTGTTATTCGAAATTCTTTCTTTAGTCTTTGTTTTCAGAAGATAGAAAGTAGATAAGTTAAAGATTTTTAGTTTTTTTAAAAGATAGAAAGATAGATAAAGGAAAAGATGCCTTATGTTTTTTTTTTTTTTAAAGACTCTTTAGCTTTTTAGAATATTTTAAATATTTAGAAAGAAATAAAATCTAATTGATTTATAAATTACATGCAATCAGATTTAGTTATTTTAAAATAAATAGTAAGTATTGAAAAATAAATAAAATAGTTTTCAAAGTAGTTCAAAATAAAAGAAATAAAAGTGAAAAGTTAGGTGAATATATGTATATAATATTTGGGTTAATTGTTAAGATAGTAAAATATTAAATGTTAAATTAAATTTTCAATAATTACATTCATCGAGTCTAATTGTGAGTGGGAACGTAATTTAAATTTTCTAATATAATAATAAAGATAATAGTGTGAATTATCAAGGAAGATCTAATTCTCAAGCAATACCAACTAAATTTTTCAAGTGATTGGTAACATGTAAAAGAAATTATGATATTAACATTATTACTAGTACTATCAATTGATAACAATATTAATAAATATAGATGATTTTAATATTATATGGTGTTTGGAAGGATACTTAATAATAAGGAGATTCACATTGAGTTAAACCCTTAAAACGTGGCGCTTGAAGTACTAAAACCTTGTTATCATGAAAAGATTGTTTAGTCTAGAAGTTTTACTTATGGTATCTATATCTAGAAGTTTTACTAATGGTATGTATATCAATGAGTATTTAATTAACATTTAGTAGAATTGGTTCATCTTCTATTTGTATTTAATAAATTTTACAAAGGACTAAGAAGTAAGCAAGTAAAATGAAATCCCATTAATTCATGATTATATCAAAAATAGAAATATAATATGTGGTTACTTTTGAATTAATCATGATGCACGTTCACAATCTTATAGTTTGATCATCTTAGATAGAAATCAAGATACACTACTTCAAAAATATTATATGATCATTATTATATATTGTTCACAAATTAGGTATTAAAGATTGAGCAAGATAATAAATTCTTTAAATCCCACAATGTGTTGTATTCCATCATCTACAATTATGTCCTACATACATTATGACTCCATAATTTTTTATAAATTTATGTCATGGCAATTTGATAGAGAAGACATTGTGATTCGATTAACTTGCAAAAAGGGTTATTAGAGATTCACTATTCAAATCACATGACGATCAAGAATTATGTAATATTTCTTTTCAAAAACTTGAACTAATGGTGACTTGATCTATATGCAGAAGGGGATGATAGTAACATATCATTAACCTTCATTAGTAAATACCAATGGTACCTAATGGCCATTGCATGGAGGATCAAAAGAGGTATGAGTTATAGTTAAATTCTTCTTGGTAATGAGTATTTCGTTCTATGATCATTACATATGAACCTTTAGATTTTGGATTCCTAATATGGCTAAATAATCATTTGCAGAACTTAGATAATTGTTAAAATTATTAATCAATGGTAAGTTGGTGACTTGGTAGAAATAATCTTTGCAAAGAATAGAATAATTTCAATAGGTACTTATTTTACCATATTGTTTTTTTATCTTACCGTTAAATTACTAATTATTTAATTAGTAAACAATAGTCAAAATTTTAGGTAATCAATATTTTTGTTAGAAGAAACATTCATTAGAATAGTTACAGTTCCTTTTCGAATTAATGTGTTACTCTTATCATCACATTCCTAGTAACAATTAATTTTATTTGTATATGAAGCTTTGTATCAAGTAGATCAAGTGAAATTGTTTATTGAGTTAGTGAGTAATCTTGAGTTGCTTAAGGATTGTGAAATATTAATGGTGAGTTGAGGAATTTCAAGGAATTCAAGTGACATGGCATGGAATATCTTCTAAATAATTTGGTATCCAGCTAGGACATATTGGGAGTGTAAAGTGCGAAATTCTTAAGTTCCAAGAAGCGACAATACTTTAAATAAAATTCATTTATATTCAAAAGAAAGTCGACACTTCATTCATTAGAATTCATAAAATCCAAATGACTTCATAACAACAACTTAAAGTCAACAAATTGATTCATAATACTTCCAGTTAAATTCTTACATGTGTCATCTTACATGACATTGATAATAATACAAAAGTATTTGTAACATAAGTTTACAATTTGAGACTTAGGCATTTTTTCGCCTTAATTTCTACAATAATTAATTCAAGAATACAATAATACATATATGAAGAAATCATCCTTTGATCTTCAATCCAATAGCTTATCTTCAAAAACAAAGACGAGAACAAGAATCGGGCACTTTTTCCGCCCAACCTCGAAGCTTACGCTTCTCTAAAATTCCTTAGTCATTCAAGAAATACCCAACCCTACACGAATCGCTTAGCAAAAAGAAGTCAACTAGCATGATGGAATCTAGTGCGTGCCTACTATAACTAGTAAATCCACAAGCATTTTCATTTTTCTAATTCATTTAAGATACAAGAAAGTTCGATAATAGGATATGGTAGAGAGTTATAAATATTCCATCTATTTCAATGGTCCTTAGGTTACTTGGCCAAGTAAAATTTCATTCATGACAAATAAAAGCAGTTTTGGAAAAGCAAAACTACACTCTCTAATAACCCATATTTGGCACTCATCTCGGAAGGTAACTTTCCAAACACATGTCATGCACTTTCATTTATCAAGCATGCATGGTTCCATTCAGAATCAAAATAATCTTTCTCAAACACATGAAATGCACTTTCATTTTTGGTTTTTAATACAATAATTTCATAGTTTTAAATCACAGATAACGTTATGTTCAAATTTAAAATAAAATAATAAAATAAATTTAAAAGAAGGTGTATCTCAAGTATGTAATCTAAGTACATCTTTAAACAAGAATTAAATGAGCACACATTCTTTTAATTCATTTACTCAAGAAATTCAATCACAATTCACTATAACCTCATGTCCCCATGCGGCTACTTAACTCTATTTTCTGCTTAAATTTAAGCAGGGGTGTTCCCATGTATAAATGTTATTTTTGGGAAAGGATAATTTGGAATCTTTTCCTATTTTCATGGAGCAGCTACTATTTAGGAATTGAAAATAAGCTTTGGAAAAAGAGGGGGGGCTGGAAATAACTAGCAACTGCATATTTCTAAAAATCCACGTGGCTCCACGAATTTATTTCCCTCTTTTTTAATATTTGATTTTTTTTTCTTTTTCTAATTTTTTATTGTAAAAATTATTATTAATACTATTAATACAAATTTAAGCTAGCTACTTAAAAATAAGCAGAAAAACTAAGCATTGATGGGGCCATCAGTTCCACAAATAGCTCCTAAATAAGTTGAGCAATGGCTACTAGCCAAAATAAGCTAAGCAGCCACATGGGGACACGAGGTAATCCTCTTCTAATTCATTTAATTTTCAAGTAATTATAATATTTAAAATTATATTTCCTTTTCTTTTTTGTTTTTCCTATTTCTCTTAAAATGTTATCCTTTCAAAATCATTAAAAAAAAAACACATCATATTACTTCTGTTTTGCAGCAATTTAATATCATTTCAAGAAAATTGTCAAATCTCACTTCCATCCTTCCTATCATATTTAAATGCACAAAAGTTATTTTTATCTTATCCCTCTTAAATTTTTTATTTAAACCAAGAACATTCAGCTGTTTAATTCTATAATAATTTCACTATCTTTTCTATTCTTTTTGTTTTGAAAATTTTATCTCTTGTCAGTTTTGATTGTTTGGAAACTTTTCTAAATCTAGAACTTTATGATTTCTGTGTGAATCTCTAATAAATACTAAAACAAAATTCTCTAATAAAGAAATCTACTGTCTCTATTTCTGTAATATTTGTTCAATATTTTCTGTCCAAGATTGTTCTCTTTCTAAATGGAAATTCAATCTGGTGTTTTATCTTTCTTCTAAATTTAATTAAACAATAATATGTTTTCCTTGATAAAATGTATGAATATAAGGAAATAGTTAACTAAATCATATTAATATTATGAATCTTGTAAATATGCTTCCATTGAATCTATCTGTCATTCTTCTGTTGCTATGTATTTCCTGAATCTGATAGTGAAAATTTTGTCTTTCTGTGAATGTATTTTCTGTAGCTACTCTCAGTGCAATTCTTTTCTATAATCCTTCTTTTTCTTCTTGTGTAGCACATGAACCTTTGCAGCAATCTTCTTCTTTCTGTTCTCCACCCACTAATCCTTCCTTGTCTTTCTTTGATTTGTTGTTCCTTACTTCTCACACACCTATAGATTTATGTTTCATTTCTTTATTTATTTCCTTCTCTCCTTTCTTCCTGTGTATTACTTCTCTAACATTCAACCAAATCTCTTTATGCTTCCCTCTGCCTATGCGCATCACCTCTCCCTATCCTCCACTGGCCACCCTTCACCTGTTGCTTGCTTGCATGGGAATGGAGGCAAACTTTGTTCTATTTATTTCCCTCTTGCTGCATTCTCCTTCCTTCAACCCACGCACTTCCCTTCCCATCTCCTTGTGCGCCTCTACTCCCCTTCTCCCACATACGCCCATCACATTTCTCTCCCCTCTTCCACATGCACTTGGGAGATGTACAGAGCATAATTTGATTCAAAGAAAACTCTCTCTCCAGGCCGCGTGTGTGGTGTTAAGGAGAATGAGAGTAATCAAACAAAATTAAATAAAATCTCTCCCTTCACTCCAATATGCAGCATACAAAAATCAACCCAAATCTCTCTCCTTCTAGTCGCACCTCCCCAAATTAGATGAATCCCATAATGATAAAAATAAGAAAAATATGTGTTTTATGCCCAACTCTCCCCCAAAAATGGATTTTCTCTTCCTCTTTCTCAATTCCCATTTCCTCTCTCCCAATCTCATGCAAAAATGATAGAGTCACCAATAAATTAGATCCACTTTTTATCTTTTGATCTCCAGAACTTCAAGTTTCTCTCTTTGTTTGCATGCAAATTGATTGAAAGGTGTTTGAATTCAAATTGATAACTGTTGTTTCAATTCCAATTTTGAATTTCATCTTTGATTATAATGTTTTTTTCTATTCAATTTCAATTATGAAATAAATTCATTTATTTCTAATTTCCATTTAAACATATATTTCCTTTCTCATTTATCAAATGAGAAAATAACAATTAAATCAGCTAATAATAAAATATTTACTCAAAGAAGTAATTCTTTTGAATAAAAATCAATTTCATCACATCAATAATCAAATTGCCATTTAAAACAATATATTATTTTTCACATAAATTTAAACAATCGAAATTAACTTACTTTAAATTTTCCATAATAATCATCACGAAAATACATTAAAATATTAAGTGGTGTGTGAGATTCCATCATCCTCATAAACTTCTAATGGCTAAAACGACTCTACATGATCCATGTTCTCGCCTTCACTCACGTTCACCTATTCCTGCATTCACTTGCACTCGGATTTTCATCAGCAATGACAAACCCCAAATTTAATAAAAATGCATTTCAAATCATTGCTATTGCATTTCAATTTTAATTTAAATTCCACTTTCAATTTCAATTTCACTTCAATTTAAATAATCATTTAATATAATAATCAACAATCTCATGATTAATAATTTGCATTTAAATAATCAACAAAATCAATACGTGACAGGGAGGAAGGTAAATATGTAACATTATATTATGTCAATCAATCATCTTAGGAGAAGGAAAATATAATATGATCAATTAATATTGTAATTGTATAGTTTCTAAGGTAGTTATTTTTATGCCTATCAAGTTAACATGTACAACTAGCATAGTCATGGATGTTGAATATCACATATTATCTATTGTTATGATCAAATGGCTTAAAAGGAGGTTACAAACCTTAGGGGAATCCTATACTTTGCTTAATCTACATATTCAGATGAGTAGATTGGGAATTACTTATGATATTTAGAATTTTTCCTCATTTGAGGTTAATTTAGACTTTCCATCTAATGTGATGGAGTAGTGAATTATGTTATTATAAAATTATAGATTAATTATGTTGTTGGGGTGTATGGTCTAAGGAATCTCTTTTGGTTTTCACCTTAGTGGGTGGCAATAAATGAAGTACTGTCTAGTAAAAATTGACTCCTAGAAAGGTTTGCATACCCCCTATTACAATACTTAGTTTATTTGACTATTTATAACTAACCAATTCCATCTATAGTCTATTTCTTGCTCGGGGGTTTGGCTAGAGTCCACGCAGCTTCATGATGCTAATACGGTTAGCTGGTAAGCAAGTTTTACTCGTTGTATGCATCATTGTAAAATTCTGGACCTTGATGTTGTTATTCATTCTTATTGATGTTGTAATCAAAGTGTTATGTATTTACATTGGAAAGGTGGTTCTTATATAAAAAAAAGCTAAATTATTTCAACAACAAAAAAATTAAAAGTTTTCAAGCTATCTGACTAGGTTGTTACACTTACTTCAACTTATGCTTTGATTTAGACTACATTCTTAGGAAGGACTCTGAATTAGGAATTCTATGGTAGTATTTTCTTTAAATGCTTCTCATAATTTTATTTTGGATGCCTCATAAAATGGGTTTAATGGGATTGCTAAGGGCTTCTTCTTTATTTTTACTTTACTTTACACCTATTGGTTCCCAAATCTCTAGATTTTGGGGATGAGATTATTTTAAGAGTGGGGTTTTTCCTTTTCTTTTATTTTCCTCTTTATCTTTGTTCTTGGACGTCGTCTATGAAAGTGAATTTGAAGCTGTGTTTTCTCAATTCTATATTGAGAGATTTTTTTTGCACTAGTATTCAAGTAAGTTATTATAAGCATCTTCAAGGAATTATTTCTTTCTCCAAATGTGTAAGTATTCTTTGCACCATTGTGCAAGTAAAAAATTTATCTTCCAAATATAACAACTCTTTGAAGAGTTATTGAAAATAAACAAATACTTCTTAACAAAAAAGTGGCACTTGTTAAAACTAGGCAAGATTTCTTGGCTACTAGAAATTATTGTAATTTCTAAAAACATTAGTGGAAAAAATCAAATTTTAATTAAAAGAAGAAATCATTTTTCTCTTAACAGGATATTGTGAAGGTAGATTTAGTGGAAAACAAAACAAGGGTTGCAAGGTTTTCACATTCGCTGTGATTTTAAGGGTTTATAACCCTTAAAATCATAGAAAAAATCCTATTATTCAGTCATTACAAAATAAATAAACCATTTTATAATCACATAAAAAACCCTATTATTCAGCTATTACAAAACAATATTTGCAGATGCCAATAATGGATAAAACACAAATTATTAAAACTTTTGAATCTCATTTATAAATATTCTATAGCCTTGGCAAATTCGGCTATGCAAAGAATAGAATTTATGGGTATGTGCAAGATCATGATGAGCCAAAAAGTGGTGATATGATGGGTATGTGTAGGGTATGTGGCTGATGACTTTTTTTTTACCCAAAATTGATGAAATGAAAAGAGTTTTTAAAGGAGTTTCTCATATTTCCACCAATATAAATTATGTCTTACTTTGAATTTAATGAATAATTATTATTCATTTTCTATTTGAATTATGACTAAAGCCCTGATTGATAGGTTGATTGAAAAACATCTATAGCTTTCAAATGGTATCAAAAATTTTCAATCTGAAACATGTCACATTCTATGCTTTGCATATTATAGGATTAAAAAAAATTGAATTTCATGAAGTTTTGACCAAGTTAAGGTGGTAAAACATAAGATTTTTTATATTTTTTAGAAGTTGTAATAAAAAAATCATAATTAATTATTTTCTTGGAAAAAAATTACAAAAAAATATGCATCACATTGACACATGAGTCCTTTACTTATATCTAAAATATTATAAAAAAATATTATCAGTTTATTGTGGTTAGGGTGGTCAGACAGACACCTACTTATTTTTTCCCTGAAATTGAAGTGCTATTGCATTGAAATTTCACATTTTCACCAAATAGATTATTTTTTTAAAAATAAACTTAGTAGTTTACAAACTACATTCAGTTTGCTACAAATTCTATTCTTACATATTTTTGAAATAATATAGATAACTTATTCAAATTTTTACATCAAGTTGCCTAACTCTGATTTTTCTAAATTTTTCGCCACTTAAGGGTCTATTTTTTCCATAATGATGCTACACATACCCTTATACCAAAAATTGAATAAATAAATAAAAACCCCAAAAATGGAACCTTTCTTACAGTTGTAATAATGAAAATCATAACTTAACACCCATTTAAAAAATTTACTTTCTATTTATCACAACTAAAAAACACTAATAGAGGAACCAGAACCAGATTCAATTGAGCAAGAGGAACCCAATGAGAAAGAACTTGGATTCGCTTGTTTTTATAGAGCTGACCTACGAGCGAGCAAGCTACGATCGCATATCCTTCGGTCGAATGACCAAAATGCCTATGAGCAGTTTTTTTTTTTTTGCTTTTATTTTTGTATATTTGGACTAGAAGGTATTAGGCCAAGTAGGTTTCAGCCAAAACCTACTCGACCAAAATAGTGAGGCCATGTAGGTGCCATGTCGTCACCACGTGGTTTCAGGTGAAACCAATTTGGCCAATTACCTTCTGACCATAGAATTCATACAATTGGCCCAAAGTGTGACACAAGTTTGTACTTTTTCCTGATACCCTTTTCCATAAAATTCTTACATCTCCCTCGGAGGTGGTTTTTCATACTCAGTTTCATTATTGGTAAATGTGTAGTATGTGTTCTCATTCCTAGAATTTATGGGCTCTTGTTTCTTGGGTGTTTCAATATAAAATTGTGTTGAAATCATTGTAGCACTTCTTTCCCTTTTTTCTTTCATTGTTTCACTTATCTTGTACTCCCCATGAATTTTGATGTAACGCCCTACCGTGTGAACCCCAAAGGACAACCAAACACTGAATAATTTTTTTTTTATTTTTTAATGTGAAACATTATAGAAGATGAATTTGTACATTCATTACATGAAAAGAAATCATGCATTTGCAAGGTCATCTACGTCCTCAGGGCTACATAGAATGGTCATTACAAAACCTATACTTCTATCAAAAATGAAATTGAATAAAAAACAAGATTACATAATGATAACATAGAATCATCCATAAACAATAAAGAGGAAAATGATGCATCATTTTATTACAATTCAATTTATAGATCAATAGTACAATTGTGGAGCATATTTCCACAAATACAACACATCATGAATGTGATAGTACATCTACATAATGCTTCCCTTATATCAACAAGAAGAGTACATCAATTACTAGAATAATACATCAAAGGAGAATAATGTACAAAGTGAGGGATAGTCCTCAACAACGTGAAGCTTTGGAAACTCTGCATCCGCTTTTACATCACGAACACAACCTGGGAACCCTATGGGGTGCATAGAACATTCCACCCGACCACGTGGACCTAAAGGTCCACCCCCATGCTAGGAGAAGACAAGAAATGACCCATGATCAAGATAGACAAGTAGAATGATCATCAGATTGAACAACAAGGTCAACTAAAACATAACATACATCAATATCATGACCACATACAAGGTGACTACTTCTAGAGGCATACAAGGCAAAAGCAAGGGATATTATAACACCAATATTCATATACTCCCAACTGAAGGGTACACAAATACTTGGGTTGCCAAAGAAACTCACATCATAGCTTGGCTTATAAACTCATCAAAATGGAGAATACAATCAATCATGAGAACGTGAAAATCAACCTTTCATCTCCCAACACAATTCCTTGTAATGAAACTTAAAAGAATATTCGATACTCCACTTGTTTATACATTATCATTCAATTTGGTAAATAAACTAACTCAATAAGAACATGAAAGGATTAATCATTTGATAATAATCTAACTTTAATTTCTACTTCTTTGATTATAATACTCAAATAAATCAAAGCTCTCCTATTAATATTTGGATTATTAGTTGTTCAAGAATCACATATTTTAAGACTATTGAAATTATTTAATTAAATAAAGAAATTATGAAAGCCTACATAGGTAAACCATCAGATTTCTCTTAATTTAAGATTCCTAGCGTATGCATATGTTTACTTCAAAATAATTCTAATTAAAATATAACATGTACATTTATTGCTTCAAAGTAATAAATTTACTTAAAATATAGCATATACATTTGTTTTAATTCAACTAAATAAATTTAATTAAAATCTAGCATATATGATTTATACACAAATCACAAATCTAATATTAAAGAATTTGTAAATAAATTTAATTTTAAATAAGCTTGTAATTAAATCTAATTTTTTAAATTTTTAAATGCACTATAAAATAAAAATAATTTTAAATGCACTTGAAATAAATCTAATTTTAAAAGGACTTGAAAATAAACCTAATTTTAAATGCATTTGAAAATAAATCTAATTTAAATACTCTTTTTTTTTAAAATGCATTTGAAAATAAATCTAATTTAAATACTCTTATTTTTTTTAAATGGATTTGAAAATAAATCTAATTTAAATACACTCTTCTTTCACCTAAGAAAATCTAAAAATTTATTTTACAAAAAAATTGTGCAACTACTCATTCCTTTATTAACTAACATTATAATATAATCCTGAATCAATTTTCACAAGGTATTTCACTTTCTAATTGTCAAATAGCAATCAACATAAGATAATCTACTTAATTTACCAAAGCCAAACCCCTAATTGTCTAGAATGTATAATCAATCCCCTTTAAAATTCATAATATAAATAAATTTTTAACTTCCTAATTTATCTATATTACCCAATAATCTTTAAAAATCCACTATCCAATTTGCATCCTTTCTCTCGGGTGGTAAAAACTCTTTCATTTTTCTTATAAGCATTTATTTATTAAATTTATCTGATTTCCATTTTATTACATATTACACCCACTTAGCTGACCTAAATCTTGAAGGCTTAAAAGAAATAGAATAAAACCCTATTTCCCAAATCACTTATGAAATTTTAATGAATTTTAAATAATCTAATTATGTTTAGATACCATATTCTTTATCTAATCTAATAAATTATTTCCACCGTAACTAAACTTTATATTTCACTATGGAGTTTAGTAAAATCAACTTTGTTTTAAATAATATACAAATGCATATTTATATATATAATTATTAATAATTCTATTATTTATGAGAACAAAACACATCTAACAATAAAATACAGCAACATCCACAATATATAAATATAACAACACATAACCATATTTATTTCTAATTAGCATTTTATAAAAATCAAAACCCACAATATATATATAATCAAAACCCATAGCATATATATATGATTAACCATATTCATTATTAAATAACCACTATTTTTTTTATATTTAAATATAATTGTTTCAATTGCTTTAACACAACCATAAAGAAATTTAATAAACTACAAGTAATATACAATGCAAATATCTATATACACACATAATTAAAAAAAACATAAATTACACAGCCATACAAATACATATTATAAATCAAACATTATATAACATATAGACCAGGGCACGATTGCAATAGGGAAGCTAAATATTTTCCATTTTAAATTTTCATTGCAAATCTACGGACTAATCTAGATTGAAGAACAAAATTACCAACCTGAATTTACAATTTTCAAACTAACACCCGTCACTTTACCTTTCTCTCATTTTCCATCTAGAGGTAATTCTACTCTTTGAAAAGAAATAGAAATCTACCTCCACTAATCTTTGATTTTTGTTACTGAAACAAATTCATCTTTAATTTGATATTTTAATCAATAAATACATCATACTTAATTAACTCAAATAAATCTCTTAGGATGGGTGAAATTTGTAATTATGTAAATATATATAAATATATATATATATATATATATATATATATATATTAAAGTTCACCATTTCAATTTTGGTAATGATTTTCACCATCATTTTAATATTTTACTGGAACATCAATTTATCACATTATTTATTTAAATTAAATTAATTTAAACATTAACCTACCTCCATTTTTAACATGTTATCAAGTAGAATAATATATATATATATATATTAAATTTACCCGTATTTAATTATAATAAATAAAAAAATATTTATTTATTTATTTAAACATTAAAATTTGCAACTAATTTAATATTTAATTAAATCTTGATGCTTTTCCACAACTCACATTAATAGTTAAATTTGATGTTTAATTTCAACCGTAATACTAACCATTGTTGAATTAAATTAACCAATTAGCAACAATGATACACATCTAAATAAAAATAATAAACACATTAAAATTTATGACTTGAAATGAATGACATGAAACAAAATAATACCATAAAGAATAGAATATTGACGGACAACATCGTCAAATATTGATAGGACGATAGACACGTACGGGGACACTTTCTTGTCAAATCCCTAAACCACATTATATCCATTGGGTATTTGTGAGGCTCACCCTATCCTGACAATGCAAGTGGAATCGAGGCTTGAGTACCTGTAAACTTGCATAAAACTGAGTGTCGAAACAACATATATCTATAATGCCATGCACACCGTGAGAGAGAATTGCAATGTGGCAGGGTGCTCACAGATGAGTGATGCCACACCATCCCTCTTACCTGAACCTCAATCAATAACCATATTCTAAACAACATCATCATTAAATGATAAGTAAACAACTGCATAAGCATAACATCAAATACATATGTCCACATATCCAAAATAACAATGTTGTAAATAACCAAGTCCATTAAGCAGAACTGTCAACCAACCAAACAACATGATGAGATAATCACCAATATAGTCTCGAGTATGCATCAAACATAAGCAGTATCTGAATGGCATCACACACACTAAAAAAGGTATCATAAGAGTAATAGGAACACGAGAGGCACTACATCTTCCCCCTCGAACTAGGCTTACTCCAGGAAGCCAGAAGACAAAAAGGGAAAAAGTCTCTTGAATACGGAATACATCCTCCCAACATGACTGTTGATCCATCATAACATAACCATAAATCAATAATGTCCTGACCATTAGAATCAGATAGAATGTCATCCAAACCAATCCAAAATTGTGAAACAAGCACCAATAAGGTCTCAAGGTACATAATATATCATAATGAGTATCAGTGCAATAAAAGCAACACAAGAAGCACTACATCATTCTCCTATATGGTAGAATTCCCACAAGATCCTGAGTCAGCTACCTGTCCACTACCTATAGTCTCCACATTTATGCCCTGATGCTCCACCCATCAGTCATCAGCGACTACAATCGCTC
Organism: Sequoiadendron giganteum; assembly: GCA_007115665.2. NCBI lineage: Eukaryota > Viridiplantae > Streptophyta > Pinopsida > Cupressales > Cupressaceae > Sequoiadendron > Sequoiadendron giganteum. Next base: position 367,024,679 of record CM021100.1, on the reverse strand, counting down.
TATGGAACCTGCCTGCATCATCCCTTGTTGGCTCGTTGATTGTTGGTCTCTGACTGAATTTAGGTGTGCTCCTCTGAGGACATTGTCTAGCTATGTGGCCCTATTGGCCGCAGGAGAAACATCTCACATTTTTTCCATTTCCTCTACCATGCGGAGGTGCACTAATCTTTCAAAATCGACCCCTACTAGCTACAATCTAATTGCTTCAGGTTGATTGGTTGAGTCAATTAAGCTGAGATCGCAACCAACTCTAGATTCTCCTAGACATAAGACGACCATCAATCCAGACACCCAACATCCACCTATCATCCTCCCAACCACCACTATGAATATGGAAGGTAGGACAACACTCCCTTAAGAGGTCCGTTATAAGTCCTGCTATAGCTAAAACACCTCTTCTCCTAGGGAACCTTTGTCTTTCCCTTACCATTTGTTGATTTATCTCCTATCTTGGGCCAAGCCGGTTAAGAATTTCCTCAAGAAAGGGACATAACTGAGGGCCTAGGTTTTCCTCACGCTCATCCTTGTGGGAATTCAGAAAAGGAGTGCTCTAATGACCACCCCTATGATCACTACCTTGACCTCTACCATGACCCCTATCAAGATCACAACCTCTAGGCATCATCATTCACAACACCACTGAAGAACAAGTCTCAGTTATTAGGCAAGAACAATAGAAGGGAGGTAAACAAAATCTCTAGAATCTAAGTACTATATCCATGATTAACATACATTCATCACATACACACAAACTCACATCTTCAGGAATCACATCACCAGGCTACACAAGGGTCCATCTAGACGTCGGAAAGTGGAATACTAATCCATGATACAAAATCCATGAGCCAAGAGCCAATATCCATCTCACATAATTCATTCCTCACATTTAGTGGCTTAATGGTGTAAGGCCCCACCATGCATGTGATTAGAAAAGCTCTAATATATTTTGTGTTCCTAAATAGATGGTAATATGTATTATGGATGACAAATAGTGTGATTGTTTGATAATGTTCTTTCTTTTCATTCTAACATTTTATTTATGCTACCATGAAGGAGTTAGGAATCATAAATTGTGAATATGAGTTGAAATTGTATATGAAATGGTTGCAAAATTAAATATCATTTCAACTATTAGATTAATGTGATATATGATTGTCTCTTATGGTTTCATTGGTAATGTGTAGGAAAGGACGAATTAGTACGAGAAGGGAAGACCATCGAGTAGATCAAAATACATCTTCTTGTGGTGATGACTTTGAACCCGTTTTTAGGCTTAGAAGGAAATAATGTTAACAATTTGATAGAGTAAGGTGGTAAGGGTTGATATAAAAGGGATGATTTATATTTTGGGTTGAGAGGGTATTTATTTGTGTGCCAAGTGTTGTAAGCTGGGGGATAAGGTTTAGAAACCATTATCCAACTTGAAATTCGGATAGGTCCTTCAATGGGTCTTTAAAGAGGGTTGTTGGTCAATTTCTTTGGTTGGGATGCAAAAATAAACCCTCTAGGGTCTATTCCATAGTGGTAGGGGTCAAGTAGGCATACAATAGTGCCCCTAGGACATGATTTGACCCTTAAAAATTCCTCATTATGGAGAGTGGAAAGTTTTGAAGAGAGAATGAGATGAAAAGATAGAGGGGACTGCCCAAGTGCATGTTCCTTCTTCAATAAGGAAAAGACTCTCATTGATGGAAGCAGGATACTCCACACCTCACCATCCAAAGGTTGCAATTTGAAACTCCTATATATTTTGGAAAGGAAGAATGAGTGGGGTGTTACCCACTTCTCCTCTTGGAGAACTTGAGTGGAGAAGGTAGGAAGAATAAGAGTGGGAGGAGGAGACCCTCTCTTGGAAAAAAAAAAGAGAGTGATGAAGATGGTTTGGCTTGGGGAGGAAAGTTGGATACATGAGTTTAGTCCCTTCATTGAATACGAAAGAGATAAGTTCATCATATTTCTACTTACCCTTGTTTATTGGTTGCAAGAAGGTGGCATAGTGAATGGATTATGGGTGAAAATAGGAAGCAAAAAAAACTTAGATGCATGAAATTGGTGCTATGTTAGTCTTATTCTTGTGTAAAAATGAATAAAGACTCCATTCATCATCTTGGAGTTAGCATATTTCCTTGCTCGAGGGTATGGCTAGAGCCCATGAGGCTCCACAATGCCATTACGGTAGGGTGGAGAGCAAGCCCGAATCAGATGTGTCTTCATTGTATTTCTTTAAATTTGTTCATAATATGAAAAAAAATTTAAAAAATCTTTAGTGTTACATGAAAGAGATAGGAAAATAAAAAGGAGCCAGCCTAAATTCTTTCGCATGAAAAATCCTTGCTTATTTTGTTTATTTAATATTGGTAATGCTGCAAATTAGAAGATTGGTTGCTTAACTATCTGATAAAAGGATGAAAAGGGCAAGTTCTATTACTATTTTTGCTCCATCAGAAAATTTGTATTAGTCTAATTTGGTTTCATTATGAATCAGTATGCATTAACTTTCTTCAAGAATACTTTCATACTAGTTGTTCAAATTAGGTTGCAAATCTGAAAAGTTAGGCCTGATATTTGAAATTTAGTGCATCACATAAACAGATTAGCACTCAAGCAAAGATAAAAATAAAAGAAATAAAATGGACAAAAATAGTGGATAATAAGCGTGGAATGTGATTCCATCACTGTAAGATAGTGTAATAAAAAACCTATTCATAGCTAAATTATAACTACACATATCCGAGTAAGAAGGAGAAATATTGTATTCTTGAAGCCTAGTTCAAGTGAAAGTAACGATCAAGTTAGTCATGTTTAAGAGGCAGTAGTTGTATAATAACATATCCATGCGCTCTTTACAATCTAATCTCTATTAAACTTATGAAGCAGATTTAAGAAAGAATAATAATATAAACATATATATATGAACAAAAGAAAAAAAGTTAATAAATGCTTGCAGGCTATTCATATCTTTCTGGTTGCGAGATGTTACGAAAAGAATACTGGTATGTAAAATTTCAACCGGTTGGGGCCATCAATACCTATTCAGCCCCATTACACTCTTCCCCTCATCCAATAGCCGGAGGTACTAAACCCAGGTAGTGGAGGAATCTAGCAGTGGTCTAGATGAAGAACAAATATATATATAATTGCATAATTATCAAATCCCGCAGCGAAATTTTTGATCTGCAGCAAATTTTTGAGCAAATATGTTTCAAATCTATACTGCACCCTATAAAAATTAGAAACTAGATTTAAATGATTGAACCAACGGGAGAAAAATATGCTTCATTTCCTATTCTTGACTTATCGGTGAATTCATCATTCAGATCATGTTTTGAATCGAATTCCAGCTGTATTATTATCACCAATTGTGCCATGTGCACACCCAATATAACGTACCAATTGCAGGAATCGATATTGAAAATGTCACGTCCCTCATAACCTGTTCATACTTGATATTAATGTTGCATATCTGCCACTTTATTTCATATAAGCAAGTCATTTCTTGCATAGATATTTTTTTCCTAGCAGGCTGCGCATAGCCATGTAGAATGGGTTGGCTTAACCAACACACTCTAAGCACTGACTAGCTTAGTTGGCTGGTGTGGGCCCATTAATTTATCCCATTCACCGTTTCTTATCACCGTTCCCGTTCCCTGTTAATCCGGCGTAAAGTTTTGAGTTTTCTAAACCATTTTCTCCTGCCGGTATTTCCCCATATGCAACAAATAGGTTTCCGTACATGCCGAATAGACTTCATTTGCATCCCTACTCACAGCCTGTGCCAAAATAGGAGCTTTGGAATAGGGTATAGACGTCCATCATCACTGCTGGAAATGCTCTGGTAGACATGTCTACAAGATGTGTAAGCATAGACAAGGGATCTGAACTGTTTGACAGGATACCATAAATAAATGTGGTCTCATTGAATGCTAAAATTGTAGGGTATGCACAAAACGCATTTGTTGAAAAGGATTTAGAAACTTTCAGTCGAATGTCATCGGCAAGTGTAAACCCCGACTCTGCAATCTTTGCCATCATCATCTCTGCCTGTGACAAAATGGGAACTTTGGAACGATGTAAGGACATCCACCAAATGATAAAGGAAAGCAATTTTGTCAGATGTTGTAGCTACAACTGCCCTGGTAGACATGTATGCAAAATGTGGAAGCATAGACAATGCATGTGAACTGTTTGACAGAATACCCAAATAAATGTGGTCTCATGGAATTGCATGATTGCAACATATACGCAAAAGGGATTTGTTGAAAAGGCTTCAAAAACTTTCAAGCAAATGCAATTGGCAGGTGTAAAGCTAGATGCCGCAACCTTTGCTAGCATCCTTCTTGCCTGTCCCAAAATGGGAGCTTTGGAACAACATATGCAATCAATCAAAGGATAAAGGACAGGGATTTTGTTAGATGTATAAAGCTTAATGGAAGGGGGATTTTGGTCAGATATTATCGTTGGGATTGCTCTGGTAGACATATATGGAAAATGTAGAAGCATAAACAAAGCATGAAAATTGTTTGACAAAAATGCTTCAAAGAAGTGTAGTCTAAGGGAATGCAATGCTTGTGGGATATGCACAAAATGGGTTAAAAAAGATGCTCTCAAAATATTTGAATTAATGAAGCACTTTGGAGCATGTCCTGACACTATAAGCTTTGTTGCAGTCATGCAAGTTTAGTGAATGTGAGCTGTACATACTTCAATCACATGGCTAACCCCTACTGCATTACATGTATAATTGATCATTATGTGTGTGCTTGAGCTACTTGTTCATGCTGGCTATTTTGAGTACACCTTTAACTTTAACATCAAGATGTCAGTTGAACTTGGGGTGGATGTGTGGATCTATTTTCTTGTTGCCTGCAGATCCCATATGAATGTAGGCTTAGGAGTATTTACAACAATGCTATTTTTTTATTTGGATTTTAAAAAAGATTCCATTAATGCTTTTTTCTCAAACATTTATGTAGAAGTGGGCAGGTCGTGTGAGCAAATTGTAAGGGGATTGATGAAAGATAAAGAGTTAAAAAGCTCTTCAGATGTATTTGGATAGGTGCTTCTTGTGTAGGTCACCGTAAATCTATGCAAATTTGGAGAATTTGGCTTGGGAGATGAAATTAGCAAGGTATTTTTGAGATGCAAGACGCTCAGTAGTGTGGAAAGGGAGGGAAAAAAATTATTTCTCTATCACCATAGTGAAAAGTTGTCAATTGCTTTTGGTTTTCTAGATATGCCCCTTAGAACAACTATTAGACTTGTTAAGAACCTTCAAGTATGTGTTAATTGTCACATTGCAATGAAATTTATCTCTAAGATTGTTGGAATTCCTAATTCTAATTATTAGTCTAGTTGATTTCATGAAGAGGAAATGAACTCACTTTCATACACATTTTTCCATGGATTAGACCAAGGCCTTGTTAATTCACGGAGATTAATTTCTTGTATAAAGTTATTTTGAAAAAAATTAATTATGATAAACCTTAATATACGGGTTCCTATGTTGGTTTGTTTATCCTAGAATGTTTATAAACATTCTCTACTAAATTTTCCACTTCTTTAGGCCTTGCAACACCATCTTTAATTTTAGACAAAATTAGGGAACCCTTTGTTGATGTTTGTCATTTTAAGCCTTTACCTTGCATATCATTCTTATTGAAAGGACTCTAGTGTGCTTCTAATTCTTTTTAAGTTTGATTTTGTTGCCTATAGAGTCCCTCATTGATATTTGATCATATATATATATGTGTGTGTGTGTGTGTGTGTGTGTGTGTGTGTGTGTCCCTATAGTTGTTATGTAATATTCTTGTCTTGCCCCTTTCTAGGTGATGTTGGGGTCTATATTATTAAGTGCAAATTTATCTAAGTCAAGTGTTTCCTTTCTTAATAGAACCATGTTTTGGCCACTATCTATAACCAATCTAAGAATTCCTTCAACATACCCCCTTACTAAACAATGTTCTTGTTGTAGTGTTTTTTCTTTCATTATACTTGTCACATGCCTAAATATCTTAAACTATAGAAATTTCTAAGTGTTAGGGGTGATTGTGTATATTTGTAGCCTTTATTGGGTTTATAGGTTTCCTCTTGCTAGTATTCTTTCCCTCCATTCCTTGAAACCCAACATTTACATTTTTGTTTGAAACCTTTGATTGTTTTAATCTTTTAGACTTCTCATTACATAGGTACTTTTTCATGGCTTTATCTATGATTCCACTCCCTTTGTCTTTACTTTTAGCTCTAGGATTTAGGTATCCATGTAATCATGCACTTCTTAAGCTATAAGACTAATCCACGAACCTTAATTATTCTTCGCTTGCACTTTTCCATGCTTTCTCTCCTTTAGCATTGAGTATTCACCATCCTTAATTCCTAATTTGAGGATTCACTTTTCCTTTAAGTCTCAAAATCTTGAGCTTTTAGTATTTTCCCCAAATGTTTTCATCAACCCACTTCCCATCTCCCTTCCTCCTTATGGAACCCATAGTTGTAGGATTACTTATACCATCATACCAAAAGGTATAAGGTATGTGGTAAAACCAATCTCTAAACCTTGAAAGTCTTCCATCTTATTTCCCTTGCTATTTTTTCTTCTAGCATTAGACACACCACATTAATGATCCCTAACCCATTTCCATTCACCTAATGCGTGAGCAAAAAATAAAATAAAATATGGAATATCACAAAAACTAAGGAGGGATCAATAAAATATTATGAACAATGATTTAAAAGTGTGGTTAGAAAGTTGGAAGAAACCTTGACATAAAAGAAATTCAAATTGAGTGTTTTATTTTAGGTTTAACCTCTCACATTATAGCATAAGTAGAAGAGAATATTATGTCTTCGTATAAGGATATAGTAGAATTGATCACCATAATATAATCCTAGTCAAATATAAGGGAGAATGATTTAGTAGGAAAGGATGAAATTGATAATTTGGATTAGAGTCGAACAAAATAATATTGAAGTAAGAAATTATAATGAAAGGTAAGAAAGATGAGACTTCTTCGCCATCTAGAAGAAGTAAATTTTGGTTTAAAAATTACACTAGGGAAGAACATCTAAGGAATCAATATTTGATAACCAAAGGCACAAAGAGGGCTACCATACTAAGAGGGGAACTTGGGAAATTCCCTAGAAAGATAGTAAGTATATATTGTTAAGTATAAAGTGGGACAAACATGACACAAACAGGTGTCTAATGTTACTTCATGAAGAAGATAAATATTATTTTTTGGATATGGGTATGGATAGAACATAGGGTTTAGATATAAAAGCATTGAATGTTTATTTGGCACGTGCCTATTGGGAACTTCAATTGAGAGAAAGTATAAGACCACCTAACAATATACACTATATGGTACCACAAATTCAAGATATATGATCCTCCATGAGTCACCATGATAACTATTGAGATGGAGATGGTAGGGGAGGCTACCATGATAATAATAGAGGTATTGGAGAAGGAAGGAGGACCAAAAGGCCAAAATATTATAACTAAAGTAAACTAGGACATTATGCTAATGAGAGTAAAAGGAAAAAAAGGAGGAAAATCCACATGTTATTTTTGTGGTGATAAATCACATGATATTAATAGTTGTCCCAAATTTAATAGTTCTATAATAATGTGATGGCATCATTGATTAGAAAGTGAATAATTATCTAGTCCAAATGTAATTTATGATGCTAAAGTAGTAATGAGTAACTAAATTAGAGGAGAAAACAAATCAAATATAGAAAATGAATGTAGAATAAGTGAATCCTCATTGACAAAAGATAAATTGGAAAAGAATACAAAGGAGGAAAAAAGAAAAAAGTCAAGAAAAACTTGCCATGTAGAAACTTAAGAAAAGGAGAAAAAGAAAAAGAACTCTAGTAATTACTATGGTTGGATTAATAAAGGCATATCCTAGGAGAATATTATGAAAGTGGAAATGAAAAAATAATATTAAATAGGTAAAATGGAACATGATTTGGTGATAAGGAATTCAAAAGAGCTAATTAAGAAAAAAGAAAAAAGTAGAGGATAATGGTAAGGCATGTTTCATAGCGAATAGGTCAATATACTATAAAGAAATGGAAAATTTTAAATAATAAGAGGTTTGGGTTAAAGGGTTGGATATGATGAAGTTGGATAAGGTTATTCAAAGAAACTCATGAAAGATGGAACTAGGACTTTTTCTAGCTTCATCCAATTACAGTTAGCTTGTGAATGGAGATAGTAAGTTTAGATGACAAAGAGGAGTAAGGAAAATTTGATTATTTTAGTTAATTGTTAGGGTTGGATTAAGGAGAAAATTATAAGTTATTGGTGTTCTTCTTTGTAGAATAATTGGTTTCTTGAGAAGAGGATGGTGTTAAAAAATAGAGTCATCAAGGTCAAAGAGATGACCTTAAGGTGATCTATCACTTATGTATAATCATACAAGGTGGTACAAAGTTATAAAATCTAGATATTTGTGTAAGAGATTTTGATTGTGAAGCTTTGGGAAAACATTCTTAATAAATACTCTCTTGATATTAGAGTCAAGAAGAAGATAGATCTATGAAAGAAGGAATTAATAATAGAAGATAAAAACCAATCACCTTCTCATTTGTACCTTGATAGCAATATATAACATTGATGAAATTGACCTACAATCCTATGCTGACTTCAATGTGTTCCATGAAAATATATGTGAGATAGAGGAAGGAACCCATAAGGTAGGTAGATAAAAAGTATAACCATTTTAAGGTTTTTTTTCCTTAATGAATAGAGGAAAAGCTTAGCTATGAATTGATCATCAAAGTAATAGTCAAAAGACATTGATCTATAAGGGATTGAATGTGTATCTTAGGATCACTTATCCAATTATACATGTAGGTCAATGTTTAGTATGGCGAACTATGGTTCTTGTGGATGATTTATTATAGCCAGATATAGAATTCCTTATAAATAAGTATGAAATGTGGTCTCAAAACATGTCACACACCTTGTTAGATGCTTCTACACTTTTCATGCATGCCTACTGGAGCAGTTGTAACAACAAAATCTGACAAAATCTCTTTATCCTTTGTGCTTTGATGGATGTCCATACCATGTTCCAAGGATTCCATTTTGGCACAAGTGAGGAGGATGCTAGAAAAGGTTTTAGATTTTGGCTTTGGTTATCAAAAATTCATTCCTTAGACATTTTTCCCTATTGTAAGTTTTAAACCAAATTTTACTTCTTCTAGATGGCAGAGAAGTCTCATCTTTCTTAGCTTTCATTATAATTTATTACTTCAATATTACGTTGTCCAACTCTAATTAAAATTATCAATTTCATCATTTCCTACTAAATCATTGTCCCTTATAGTTGACTAGGATTATATTATGATGATCAATTCTACTACATCCTTATACAAAGAGAAATATTCTCTTCTACTTCTACTATAATGTGAGAGGTTAAACCTAAAATAAAACACTCAATTCGTTTCTTTTATGTCAAGGTTTCTTCCAACCTTCTAACCACACTTTTAAATCATTTTTCATAATATTTTATTGATTCCTCCTTAGTTTTTGTGATCTTCCATGTTTTATTTATGTTTTTTTCTCATACATTAAGTGAATGGAAATTGGTTAGGGACCTTTAATGTGGTGTGTCTAAAGTTGAGTGGATCAAACCATCTACTTTTGGATCAATTGCCAAAAATATCCCTAACATATTTCATATCCATTGGAAGCAAGCATCCACCCAAAATTATTACAAAAAATAAGGAACTTGAATCCATACTCTAGAAATCATGGGTTAATCAAGATAAAATTCTTATCGCAAAACCAAGGCACATTCACTAAAATATATGGTCTATACTCTACAAATTGACATAATAAAACAAAAAATTCATGGGAATTTAGATATATTTCTATTTTCCTTTCTTTTTAAAATAATTTTAGTAGTCCATGCTTGAAGATAAACTAAACTAGGTCATAAAGCATTAAATATGCAAATTAACCCTTTGCATGCAAATTGATCTTCCTCATATTACAATACTTCATGACCCAGAGAAAGTATTGGATGTTAACTAGTATAGGAGACTAAATTTTCATTTTCATTTGATGCATTTGATGTACCAAGGCTTCTTTCAGCTACCAATTTTCATCTTGAATGAGTAGAAACATGCTATACTTTATGTATTTTTCAAACAAGTCTCCTACATGTGCCACATAAATGCATGATTTGTTAAGTGTGATTAAGGCTACAAGTACCCTCAACCCTAATAATTGAGGGCCCTATACTAAAACCTCTACCTCTTAGTGGTTTCTAATGACCTAGCCCCCAACCACACTTGTTTACACTTCCAGAACCTACACATTCACATTGGATTACCATGAGGGTCACACTCCTTAGGTGCTATTGTTATATGGACAAGAGACTCATTTTTAAAATCCATCTAGCTCCAATGACAAATTCAATTTCAATTGGTGCAAATGAGTCTTATTTATGTAATTAGTTAAGGGCTAAAACCCCAACCATAGAGTTTTTATACAAATTATTTTATATAGGATCTAACACTTAGCACTATAAATGATGCATTGTCTATGAATGGTTATAAGTATACCAAACACATATGTTACAATCATTTAGGGATCACATTAACTATAATAGATACAAATGAAAGGATAATTATAATTTTTTACGTAGTTTTTATGCTACAATAATTGCACATGATTTAGTTTTTATGAAAATTATTAGTTATTAAAATTCCAATGACTATTTTAATTATTAATGTAATAATATTTTGATGTGTTATGAAAAATTTAGTAGGGAGTTATCCTTAAAAAATTTATTAGTCATGTGACAAAGAGAGTAGCATCAAAATATTTAGTGACAATAATTTTATCAAGATGGTGATTATAGCCTTCATCTATTCTAGAGGAGATATAATTGTTGGAGTTGAGAAGATACAACTTCATAGGAGCCCAGTGACCTCTGCAAGCAAAGAATACCTGTTATAAGGAGAAGCAAAGAGAAGCAACAAAGAGAATGCTCAAGAATGTAAAGCAATGTATTCATCCAAAATGTAAAATGAATAATGATACAAAAGAGAAGTTTATAACCTCATATAGGTCAAAACCCTAAAAAGGAAAACCCTAGGCTTGCACATTAATAATTAATAAAGTAATTAATTATTATGCACCTAATGTTAGTTTAAGTGTAAAAAGAGATAAAAGGGAACTTTAAGTAATTAAACAAATATTGTTTAATTAATAAAGTAAATAACCACTTACTCTAACACCCCCCCTTAAGCCAGACTTAGGGAGAAGCTAAAACTTAGAAGAAGCTACTGAAAGCAAAAGCAATGGGCCCCGGCAACAAGGCCAGATCAGGTACCCAAGTACAAAGAAATCTCTATGAAACGGAGAAAAGGAGAAAACCCAGTGGGAAAAAAACTCCTCTCCAAAAAGATATAAAAGAACATACTGAAAGAAACATGAAGGAAGGAAGGCCTCATAAAGACCCCCCAGGGACAACTTTCTTCACCCCAAGCATAGAGCACAACTAAAGATAGCGCAGAGATGCAAAAGGTTTTGTGAAGATGTCTGCAACCTACTCGATAGTGGGAATATACTCCAAGATGAGAGAACCATCCTGAATCAATTATCTGATGAAATGCATATGAAGCTCAATGTGCTTCGTTAGCTGATGCTCCACCGGGTTGCGATAAATGTGTGTAGCACTCTGATTGTCACACCAAAGAATAGTGGGACTATCAGGAGGAAAACCAAACTCAATCATCAACTGACAAAGCCATAAAATCTCTTGACTAGCGAGCACAGCAGCTAGGTACTCATCCTCTGTAGATGATAATGCATGAGTAGTCTGCTTCTTGCAAGACCATGTGATAGGGCCATGTCAATTACAGATATCTTCAGTAGATGAGTACACAGGCACTTGTTCTTGGTCTTCCACCGATTTCCTGCACTGACGGTGTTTGTCATGGTTGTGTGCTTGGCAAGCATCACAGGGATCCCTTTCCGAAGGGAAGTGCCACTCGTGCTTTGGCACCCTTGGAGTTGATTCATAGTGACCTTATGTCATTTCCCACTCCTTCCTTTTCAAGGGCCAAGTATGTACTCACATTCATTGATGACTTCTCCAGACACACATGGGTGTACTTTCTTAAGTACAAGTCTGATGTCTTTGATTCCTTTCGAATTTTCAAGACATTTGTAGAGAAGCAATCTATTCTTTCTATTCGACGAATACGTATAGATAATGGGGGGGAGTATGTGAATCAGGCTTTCAGATATTTTTGCACTGAGCATGGTTTGCAGCATCAGTTTTATGTTCCCAACACCCCTCAGTAGAATGGTGTCGTTGAGAGAAAGAACAGGACTTTACAGGAGATGGCTAATTGTATGATTCAGTCTAGGTCCATGGATTCATCTTTTTGGGCTGAGGCAGTCAATTGTACCAACTATATTCATAATCAAATGCCTCACAAGGCGATTCGACATATGACTCATGAGGAGGCTTAGTCTCATGACAAGCCTGATATTTCATCATTTCGAGTATTTGGTAGTGAGGCATGGGCAATTATTCCTGATGCTCAGAGGAAAGCCATGGAGCGGAAGAGTCGAACCCTCATTTTTGTCGGCTACTATGAGGATGTTAAGGCATACAGGTTGTTTGATCCTGATTTCAGAGAGGTCCTGTTTCGACGGGATGTCCAGTTTGATGAGCACCTTCCTACAGTTGATACCCTGTCTCCAGTGTCTACTTCACTACCTACTCCACCCATTGTAGCTCTTCAAGATTATTTTGAGGATGATTCTAATGAGGATATTGATGATCCCCCATCTCCACCTCCACTTGCTCCACCTCAAAGGCCCAAATGGGCTTGCTTTACTATTAAGGCAGTAGGATCTATGACCGGTGATCCTTCAGACACTTGTCGCACCCATTCTCATACTACGGGTTCTAATCTTTTGAGTCATGTTCTTTCAGAGGATCCTCAGAGGTTTTCAGAGGCAATAGGTCACCCTGAGTGGGATAGTGCTATGGAGGAGGAGTATTCTTCTTTGATGAGGAATAGTACATGGGATCTATATCCTCTTCCTAAGGGCAGAAAGATGGTTCGGTGTCGATGGTTGTATTGCACCAAGTATGTTGCTGATGGTTCTATTGATAAATACAAAGCACATCTTGTTGCGAAGGGTTTCTCCCAAGTTGAGGGTATTGATTACTCTGAGACATTTTCCCCTGTCGCAAAGATGAATTCTATTTGTTTTGTACTATCACTTGCCACTTCTAAGGGATGGCCCATTTTTCAGATGGATGTGAAGTGTGCATTCTTGCATGGTGACCTACAGGAGGAGATCTATATGGAGCAGCCTTAGGGATTTGTGCATGATGCTTCTTTGGTTTGCAGACTTCAGCATTCATTATATGGTCTCAAACAGGCCCCTCGGGCTTGTTATGAGAAGATGGACTCTTTTTTGCTCTCCACTAGTTTCACACGCTGTCATTCTGATCCCACAATCTATATTCAGCATATTGAGGGTGAGATCCTAATTCTTGTGCTATATTTTTATGATCTTCTCATCACAAGTAGCTCATCCTCTATGATTTAGCATGCTCAGCTAGCTTTGATGGAGCAGTTTGAGATGACAGATCTCGGCCTTCTGCACTATTTTCTTAGTCTTCAAGTGATTCAGTCTTCAGAGGGGATCTCCATTTACCAACAGAAGTATTCTCTAGATATGCTTCAGCGCTTTGGCATGCTTGATTGCAAGCCTGTCCCCACACCTTTTTAGTCAAGGGTTGTTTTGACTACTACCTGCCCCACTCCTTCAGTAGATTCTACACTTTACAGGCAGTTGGTTGGCAGTTTGTTGTACCTGACTCACACTCGTCCTAATCTTTCCTTTACGGTTGGCCTTGTCTTCGATTCTTCCATGATCCTCATGAGAGTCATTGGCAAGCTGCCAAGCATATTTTGAGGTACATTCAGGGCACCACTTCTTATGGCATTCACTACACATTAGGGGATCCTCACATTGTTGGCTACACTGACTCAGATTGGGCTGGTGATGTTAATGATCGGAAGTCTACTTCTGGCTTTGTTTTCTATCTTGGCTCTGGTCCTATCACATGATCTTGCAAGAAGCGGACTGCTCATGCATTATCATCTACAAAGGCTGAGTATCGAGCTGTTGTGCTCGCTAGTCAGGAGATTTTATGGCTTCGTCAGTTGATGATTGAGTTTGGTTTTCCTCATGATAGTCACACTATTCTTTGGTGTGACAATCAGAGTGCTATACACATTTCTCGCAACCCGGTGGAGCATCAGTAGATGAAGCACATTGAGCTTCATATGCATTTCATCATATAGTTGATTTAGGATGGTTCTCTCATCTTGGAGTATATTCCCACTATCGAGCAGGTTGCAGACATCTTCACGAAACCTTTTGCATCTCCCTGCTTTCTTCAGTTGCGCTCTATGCTTGGGGTGAAGGAAGTTGTCCTTGGGGGGTCTTTATGAGGCCTTCCTTCCTTCATGTTTCTTTCAGCATGTTCTTTTATCTCTTTTTGGAGAGGAGTTTTTTTCTCACTAGGTTTTCTCCTTTTCTCTGTTTCATAGAGATTTCTTTGTACTTGGGTACCTGATCTGGCCTTGTTGTCGGGACCCATTGCTTTTTCTTTCAGTAGCTTCTTCTAGGTTTTAGCTTCTCCCTAAGTCTAGCTTAAGGGGGGGTGTTAAAGTAATTGGTTATTTACTTAATGTTGGAGTTGAGAAGATACAACTTCATAGGATCCCAGTGACCTCTACAAGCAAAGAATGCCTGTTACAAGGAGAAGCAAAGAGAAGCAACAAAGAGAATGCTCAAGAATGTGGAGCAATGTATTCACCCAAAATGTAAAATGAATAATGATACAAAAGAGAATTTTACAACCTCATATAGGTTAAAACCCTAAAAAGGAAAACCCTAGGCTTGCACATTAATAATTAATAAAGTAATTAATTATTATGCACCTAATGTTAGCTTAAGTGTAAAAAGAGATAAAAGGGAACTTTAAGTAATTAAAAAAATATTTTTTAATTAATAAAGTAAATAACCAATTACTCTAACAATAACCACTAAGAATAATTCATCCATTTCTTCTTGGAATGAGATTTGATCATTCAAGGTGGACCCACCTTCAAAAAACTTTACTTGTACCTCTTTTGAATGTTTCATGGTGGAAAAATATGTTAAAATATTTACCATGTAAGGTTTTTTTACAAGTTAATAACCACTCTATATCTTGTTTGGTCAATTACAAGGGCACCCCCTTTGATTTACATGTTGCTTCACTAATAAGAACTTGTCTTTAGATTGTCTTCATATTATTCACAAGAAATACTTCTCAACTAGGTGGAATTTTTTTGTTCTCAATCATCTTATGTTGTTTCCTAAAGATTCAATAGTTGATTTAGGGGAATTAGAGCCACTCTCCTCTATTCTAACAACTTTACCCTCTAGTTCTTATTAGGTTCCTTCAGATATTTTGGCTAATGTTCTTAATACTCAACAACTTATTTCTACTATTCTTTATTTTCCTTTAGCTTCAAACTACTAGTTTATTGTTCTTGATATGGTAGTTTTTCAATCAAAAACTCCATTTTATCCCTTAGTAATGCCCTTAGATGAGCCCTTGGGGGGGATCCCCTCCCTCTTCTCCCAGGTCTACAAATTTGGAAGTTAACACTTCATGAACAATTATTCAAACCTGAAAGAATGATATCTCCTAATTGGTTTCTCAACCACACAAAAAGTCTAAGGGTGTGTGGGTTTATATTTGTGGATCAAGAATTATTTGGGCTTGATCTCTTGCATCACATTTTTATTTTGGGAAACTACGTTGCTATGGTTTTGTGTGATTGTTGTTTTGTTGTTCTTTTCTAACAAGGTTTGGACTTTGTCAAAAATTTAACTTACCTCAATTATAAACAAACCCAAAATTAAAGATTAATAACATATATTATAAATGTTTGATAAGTATCGAAGTCCACAATAATTAAAATAACTTACAGTTGAATAAGGAAGAAGTAGGAAAAAAATAAAATCAAGAATCATAGAACAATAAACAAAAAGAACAAGTGCAAGCATCGACAACCATTACAAAAATTAGAATTATGATTTCATTTTAGAAGGAATTTTGAAAATTCTCAAAATATTGTTCATAGTACCTAAATTTTTGAATTTTTTTAACATGTCTTATAAATTTTTTTCATGTTATCTTGACTTTATAAAATGTTAAAAACTTATCTTGCAATCTAAATTTTATATATTTTTATAGGAAAGAAAATTTCAAACATGTATAAAGGATTCATAATCACCATTGTCCCTAAAATACTATGAGATGCTCATTTTCTAATAGATTAGTAAGAGAAATGGAAAGATTAAAACATAAATTGTTTGTTAATTTGGCTAATAATAAAGGATTTTTGTGAAATCTAATTTCTTTATGGAGCAACAACATGTGTTACATCTTTCTCTCTCTAACTAGTATATGGGTAGATATTTGGGGTCTAATTGCCTCCTAACTTATCCAATATATTTAAAATGGGGAACAACATTCATTTTAAGAATCATTATTAGTTGTTAATCAATCTTCTTTTGATTTTTCATATGCATATTATGAAGTGGATGACATGTATTCACAATGGAAAAAGGTGAAAAGTACAAATAAAATAGTTAAGGTTTAGCTCACTAGTCATATAGTGGTTAAATTACATAGTAAAATATAAAACAAAAAATACTTAGCAAGTTCTTTTATATAACTAAAATATATAATTTTATTATTATGTATTGTTTTTTATATCTATTATTATTGAATAAGAGATCCCATATATAATTTTTCAATAATTTAATTAAAAAATTATTTACATCATTACATAATATAAAATATAAGTGTAATTAAATATTAAATAATGATCAACCTTCAAAATCAAACTTATATATATAAATGAATTTATCTATACCTAAACTTTTAATACAATTATATATAATGTGAGAAAATGCTAAATTTGTTCTCACATATAATATAGTCATTATAAAATATTAAATTTATTTTATGACATGTGAATGATGAAGTGTTTAGATTTTCATGGAAATAAGTACTTCATAAATATCGATATTATAATTTTTATAAACCTGTGCCCATACTGACATCACCGAAACCTCTGCAGCGTAGTAAATTTGACAATGAGTTTGAGCTTGGCGTGGGAGGGAAGGAGAAACGGTTTTAAACTGGGCGCGACAAATTTAGACGTAAAAGGTTTGAAACTGCACGTGAAAAAGTAGCAGCGGCTATCCAGCCCCGAAAATGCACCGGGGCATGGATGCATGCCGCATCATGCCCATTCACATAACTGACAATCTCGTACAGCAACAGCAGGCGAAATATAAGTGTTTGTGTACAAATATTTGAACCCGTCAAATGCAATTTAAGTGAATAGTAAAACAATTTATTTAAATAAGTTTACTTTTAAGAATCATTAAATATAAAAATAAGTAAAACAATTTTAAATAAATTTATTTAAATAAAAATATGATATTTTAATAAGTATTAAAAGATAAATTTAAACATTATTAAGAATTTTAAAAAAATGTTTAAACTATTATTCTTATTTAAAATTAAATTCAAATATTATATTAAATCATTAAATTTATAATATAAAGTTTTAAATAATTTGATATAACAATAAGTTTTTAAATAAACAATTAGATCACTATTAAATCAATAAAGATAATTAATTAAATAATTGTTTAAATATATAAATTTATTATATTATATTAAATCAAATAATAAATAAATTAGTAAATTATTAATTGGATATAATAGATTAAACTTTCAAATATAAATAAGACTTAACAATTTTTAAATATTATTTAGCTATTGTTTAATTTATTGTTAAGTGTTTATGCTCCTTGGTTTGTCCATCCATCTGCAAGGTGAGTTTTGTGTCACTGAGTCTGAATAGCTCCTGTCAGAAATGACTCATGAATTTGTTGTCCAGATCACTCACTATATTCCGAGGTAGCCCTTGCAATATGAATACCTCTCTGAAAAACAAATAAACAACCTGGACTGTTGTGTAAGTAGTTGAAATTGGAAAGAAATATGCAAACTTCGTGAGTCTGTCAATCACAACATATATACAATCCCTATCCTAGGTTTTGGGCAAACCCGTGATGAAATCCATGGATATGCACTCCCACTTCCGGTTAGGAATGGGTAGGGGCTATAAGAAACCTGCAAGGAAAGAGTGCTCCTACTTGTTCTGCTGCCATGTAGGACACTCTCTCACATACATGAGTACCTTTGATTTGAGCCCTTTCCAAGTGAACCGCTCCCTAATCTGAGTGACCTGCCATAGGGATGTAATCAAAGGCTCTCATTATCCTCTTCTTCATAGAGGATCTGGGCATTAAGGAAAATCCTTCCTTTGTAAATGATGAGGACATTTACAAGGGTATACCTGTCATCTGCAATTGTACCAACAATGAGGTCGAAAGCCCATTTATTCTTAGCATACTCAGCTGCAATCAAATTGCTCCAATCATCTGCAACCTCACCTAGAGAGAACAAGTAAGGTCTCCTCAAAAGAGCATGGACAATTACATTTTTCTACCCTTGACATAAGCTATGTCAAAATCATATGCTTGCAACTTGCTGACCCCTTGTTGCCGATCATTGAGGTTACACTGACTTAGGAAATGTTTCAAACTGTTATGATATGTTTTCACTAAAAATTTGCTGCCCACCAAATACTATCCGAATTTAGCCAACGCATGCATTATGGCTAGCATTTCCTTATCATAAATGTTGTAACTTCTCTCAGGACCCTAAAGTTTCCTTCTCTCAAATGCGATTGGGTGCTTATCCTACATCAAGACAACACCAATGCCTTCTCTTGAGGCATCACATTGTAGCTCAAAAGGCCATGTGAAATTTGGAATAAAAAGTACCGAACATGAGCTCATCAATTGTTTGGAGTCCAAACAAATGCCCCCTTCTTTATCAAGTCCATAAGTGGGACTGCCTGCTATGGAAAGCCCTTGATGAAGCGATGATAGAACCCACACAGCCTGAAGAAGCCCTTAAGTTGCGTGAGATTCGTAGGAGGGGTACAATCAACTATAGCCCTCACCTTATTTGGATCCATCTTGACTCTCTCAGCACAGATGATATGCCCCAAGTACAACAATTCTCTCATGTCGAAGTCACATTTTGATTCCTTGGCATATAGAGAATCTCTCTCCAACGTGCCCAATACTGAATCTAGATGTGCTAAATTGATCATCCCAATTCTTGTTGAAGACTAATATATCATCGAAGAAGACGATAATTTTCTTCCTCGGGTGATCCTTGAAGACCTTGTTCATACAAGACTGAAAGGTGGTGGGAGCATTGGTCAGACCAAAAGGCATGAAAAAAACTCGACCCATAATGGCAATGAAAAAATATCTTCTCCACATCCTCCTCTCTAACCTGAATCGGGTGATAGCTGGATTGAAGATCTATATTGGAAAAAAAAACATGCTCTGTGCACCTCATCAATCAACTCATGAATCCATGGAATTGGGTACCTGTTTTTTATAGTTATCTTATTCAATGCTCTGTAATTGATACACATTCACAAAGTGCCATCTTTTTTCTTCACCAGAACAATAGAAGATGCAAAGGGACTTTTAATTGGTTTGATGTGACCCATCTCTAGGATTTCCTTTATCATCTTGTCAATCTCATCCTTCATCCTCTTGGGATGCCTGTAGGGAGTGATAATGACTAACTTAGCATCGTCCTCAAGCTCTATAATGTTCTCAAACCCCCTATCGAGAGGTCTCCCATGTGGTAAACTCCCAAACAGCTTACTATGTTTGTCTCTCAATGCTTGTATGTAAATACATTTATTTAAATAAAAATATGATATTTTAGTAAGTATTAAAAGATAAAGTTAAACATTATTAAGAATTTAAATAAATTGTTTAAACCACTATTCTTATTTAAAACTAAATTCAAATATTATATTAAATCATTAAATTTACATTATGAAGTTTTGAATAATTTGATATAACAATAAGTTTTTAAATAAACATTTATATCACTATTAAATAAATAAAGATAATTAATTAAATAATTGTTTAAATTTATAAATTTATTACATTATGTTAAATCAAATAATAAACAAATTAGTAAATTAATTGGATATAATAGATTAAACTTTCAAATATAAATAAGACTTTTAAACAATATTTAAAAATGATTTAGCTATTGTTTAATTTATTGTTAAGTGTTTATGCTCCTCTTTAATTGTTTACTATTAAACATGTGGTTAAGTGAATAAACTTATTATTTAATAAATTCTTAATATAAACCACTATTATTTAAACACCACATGTTTCAAATAGTAAAATTAATATTTGAACTTAATAAATTCATAATAATTTAATATAGTATTTAATTTATCTAAATTCTTATTACATTCTTAACTTTATGTTTAATATTTTAGAAAGATACAAGTAATTCAATAAATTATTAAAATAAGTTTAAATAAATTCTTAATAGTGATTTAAATAAATTATTTAAACCATTATTAAGAATTTATTGAGCATACAAATAAATTATATAAAACAATATTAATAATTTATTTAAACTTATTTAAATAATTTAAATCACTATGAAGAATTTATTTAAACATATTTAAATAATTTAAATCACTATGAAGAATTTATTTAAACTAATTTAAATAATTTAAATCACAATGAAAAATTTATTTAAACTTATTTAAATAAATTATTTAAACCTTTATTATTTAAGCCATTATTTACATTTTTATTAAAAATTTGTGTCTTTCTTTGAATTGTTTGTATGCTCAATCAATTCTTAATAGTGGTTTAAATAATTTATTTAAATAAGTTTAAATAAATTGTTTAAATAATTCATTCTTATAAATTTAAACTTAAACTTATTTAAATAAATCATTTAAATCACTATTTACCACTTGTAAACTTTATATCCATAAATTTAAATTATATCACTGTTAACATTAAATTAAATAATTTAAATAAATTTAAGTTATATAAAGAATGTTATATAAAAAATTATTTTACTTTTCACTTTTAATTAAGTTTAAGTTATATAAAGAATTTTATATAAAAAATTATTTTACTTTTCACTTAACTTGCATTTAAGAATATTACTGTATTGAAATATTTGTACACATGGACTTTCATGTTAATTATTCACCTGTTGTTATTGTATGAAACTGTTGTTGTACAAACTGCTAGTTAAGTTACGTGGATGAGCATGATGCGGCATGCATCCATGTCCCAGTGCATTTTTGGGGCTGGATAGCTACCCAGCCTACAAAAGGCATGGGCATCTACATGGCTTATGCTGCCGTAAAATGGTATGTTAGACATTTCATATCAATTAACTACTGTGTATTTTCTTATGTCTTCTCGTTAGTTGTGCATGGTATGTCTAATATAATTTCTGAAAAAAATTATTCTCTACTTTTCTAAATTCTTAAAAACTGTTGTATATTAAAAGTATAATTTTTCTCTTAAAAACTGTTGTATATTTAAATTCTTAAAAATATAGAATAATTTTTTGCTGATAAAAAAATAATTGTTTTAATTTGAATTATTTTATTAATTATAATTTTAAAAAATTGAATAAAATAATTTTAAAGTAACTATTTCATGTTTTGTTATATATATTTAATACTAAAAAAATTGATATATGTACATATAATAAATATATCATTTTTTTAAAATATAATTAATAAAATAATTAAACAAGGAATGAATATTATATATATATATAATTCATTAATAATTATTTCATTCTATTTCACAATTATTTTATTAATTATATTTTAAAATTGATATTTATTTTATTTTATTTATTGAGTATGAAACATTTTTTATTTAAAAAAAAATATTCTATTACATGTATTTATAACTTGATATGTTATTATATTTGATTTATTATATGTATATATCATTTTTTTTTAGTGTATAAGAACTATTTTATTAATCATATTTTAAAAATAATTGTCTAAGTTTCATAATTGTTCTTTAAAAAATAATTTTGTTTTAATTTGAATTATTTTATTAATTATATTTTTAAAAATTGACATATAATAAATCAAATATAATAATATATCAACTTTTAAAATATATGTAATAAAATAATTTTTAAAGGATATAAAATGTTTCATATTTAATCAAATAAATATCAATTTTTAAAATATAATTAATAAAATAATTGTGAAATAAAATGAAATAAATATTAACGAATAAAAAATTTAAAATAATTTTTCAAAAATTATTCATTCCTTTTTTAAAAATTAAAAACTGCTATAAGTATTTAATAAATAAAATAAAATAAATATATCAATTTTAAAATATAATTAATAAAATAATTTAAAATGATATATATATATATATATATATATATATATATATATATATATATATATATATATATATATATATATATATATATATATATCAATTGTTTATTCATTAATAATTATTTCATTTTATTTCACAATTATTTTATTAATTATATTTTTAAAAATTGATATATTTATTTTATTTTATTTATTAAATGTATATAATAAAATATGGAATAGTTACTTCAAAATTATTTTATTAACTATATTTAAAATAATTCAAAGTAGAACAAAAATATTTTGTAAAGAGCAATTATGAAACTTAGGCAATTATTTTTAAATATGATTAATAAAATAATTCTTATACACTAAAAAAATTGATATATACATATAATAAATCAAACATACTAATACATCAAGTTTTAAAATATATGTAATAAAATAATTTTTAAAGGATAATTTTTTTTTCATACTTAATAAACTAGCTTATTTATCTTAATATATTAAGATATATATATTATATGTCGAGAGATATCATTATCTAGGCATTTTTTTTCTTTTTTTTACTTTTTTGAATTTAAAATATACTTATCGATATCTCTAGGCGTATAATATATATCTATATCTTAATATATTAAGATAGATAAGCTAGTAGTAGTCACAACGTGCATAACACATTGAATAAAGTAATATATTTAGGGTTATGATTAGAGTTAGCATTTAGGATTAGGGTTTATATCATGATTAGGTTTAGCATTAGGGTTAGGGTTTGGTTTAGATTTATTATTATGATTAGGATTAGGGTTTAGTGTTAAGGTTAGGTTTATGGTCATAGTTAGTGTGAGAATTATGTTAGGGTTAGGGGTAGAATTACGGTTAGGGTTAGGGTTTGGATTATAATTATAATAGGTTTTAGGTTAGGAATAAGGCTTTGGTTAGTGTTAAGGGTAGGGTTGGAATTACTATTAAGGTTTGGATTGGAATTATAATTTCCTGGGTAGGTAAAGATTTATATTTGGTCAAGGCTATGGTTTGGGTTAGGGTTAGGGTCAAGGTTGGGATTAAGGTCAAGATTAGCATTAGGGTTAGGATTTGGTTTATGATTATGATTATGGTGAGGGTTAGGGTTTAGACTTATGATTAGGGTTATAGTTAGCGTTAGGATTTAGTGTTAAGGTTTAGTGTTACACATTGAATAAATTAAAATAATTAGGGTTATGATTAGGGTTACAATTTATATCATAGTTAGGGTTAGCATTAGGGTTAAATTTTATATCATGGTCAAGGTTAGAATTATATTTAGGGTTAACCATTTAGGATTAGGTTTTAGCATTTAGGTTTATGATTATGGTTAGGGTTAGGGTTAGGGTTAGGGTTTAGGCTTATGGTTAGGGTTATAGTTACATTTAGGGTTTAGTGTTAAGGTAAGTGTTAGCATCAAGTTTATGGTTAGGGTTAGAATTTTGTTCTATGGTTAGGATTATGTTTAGGGTTTACATTAATGTTTAGGTTAATTCTAACACTAACCTTAATTGAGCCTTAATTATAATCTTAATTGAACCTAAACCTACCATATGTTAACTCTAACCCTAATTAAATCTTAATCCTAACCCTAATTGTAATCTTAGTTGAACCTAAACCATTACCATATGTTAACCCTAACCCTAATACTAATTGTAACCATTATTAAACTATACTACTAACCTTAATTAATCTATAACCTTGATTAAATCCTAACCCTAATTGAACCATAAAGGTAACTCTAATTGAGCTATAACCTTGATTGAGCCCTAATCCTAATTAAACTAAAATTAAAACATAATTAAAATTTAACCTTAATATTAACCCTAATCGTAAATCTAGGTGAACACTAACCCTAATTGTACCCCAACCCTAACAAAACAACCCTAATGAATCCCTAATCCTAACATTGATTGAACCCTACTCCTAATTGAACCCTAACCCTTATTAACCTTAACACATATTGAACCTTAACCCTAACCCTAACTGAAAAGTAAACATATTTAACTTGTAATCCTAACCCTTAAACCCCAATGCTAAGCCTAACTCTAATTGAACCCTAACCCTAATTTAACTCTAATCCAAACTCTTTTTGAACCCTAACTAAACTATAATTGAGCCTTAACCTTGCCAATAACCCTAACCAAATTTGAACCTTAAAACTAACACTTATGCCAATGCTAACCCTAATTGTAATACTAACCCTAACCCAAATTAAATTCTAATTAAACTCTAATTTAACTCCAACATTAACCCTTATTAAAACATAACCCTAATTTAACACTAATAATAACCTTAACCCTAATACTAACCCTAATCATAATTGTAACTAAATGCTAATCTAATTCAATCACAACCCTAACCATAATTGAACCCTAATCCTAACCCTAATGCCAAACTTTAACTCTAATACTAAGCCTAACCCTAACACTAACCCTGATTGAATTCTAATTCAACCCTAAGCGGACCTTATTTAAACCCTAACCCTAATTGAATCATAGCCCTAATTTAACATTAACATAAACCTTAACCTAATACTAACCCTAACAATAATTCTAATTGAATGCTAACCTAATTTAAACCTGACCATAACCATAATTGAACCCTAATCCTAACCCTAACATGCTAACCTTTAACTCTAATACTAACCCTGACCCTAATTGAACTATAACCCTAACACTGACCCCAATTAAATTCTAATTCAACCTTTATTGAACCCTATTTAAACCTTAGTCTTTATTATACCTTAACTAGGTTATTAAACCTCAACATAATTGAACCCTAACCATAATTGTACCCTAACCATATTTGAACCATAGCCCTAATTGTAACCTTAATTAAACCTTTATTGAATCTTAACCCTTATTGAACCCAAACTGTAACTCTTACCCTAACCCTCTTTGAATCCCAACTCTAACCCTAACCCAAAGATTTTTCTCAAAATCCTAACCTTAACCCTAACTCTAATCACTAATCCTAATTCAATCCTAATTGAACCCTATTTAAACCTTAACTGTAATTGCACCTTAACCATTATTAAACCTCAACATAATTGAACCTTAACCCTAATTGTATCCTAAACCTAATACTAATTGTAACCCTAATTAAACCATACTAATAACCCTAACTAGGCTATAACCTTGATTAAACCCTAACCCTAACTGAACCATAAAGGTACCTCTAATTGAACTATAACCTTGATTGAACCCTAACCCTAATTCTACTATAATTAAAACATAATTGAAATTTAACCTTAATACTAACCCTAACCCTAATTACAAACCTAATTGAACCCTAATCTTAATAATGCTAATCTTAACATAACCCTAATACTAACCCTAACCATAATTAATCCCTAATCTAAACCGTAACCTATCTCTAATACTAAACCTAACCTATCTCTAATACTAATTGTAACCATAACACTAATACTAATTGAACCTTAAATTTAATTGAACAATACCCTAATTATACTCTAACCTTAATTGAACTCTAAATTTAATTGAACAGTAACCCTAATTATACTCCAACCTTAATTGAACCCTAATACTCACTCTAACCATATTTGAACCTCAACCCTAAATCTTTTATAGAAATTATGAACCTCTTATTCCCCAATCTTTTGTTTTCCTTTTATTTAAAATCTCTACTTAGTGCATATTAAGGTTGTATAAATATGACATCACATGTATGTAAGATGTTCCTTGTGTGAACATTAGGAGAGTTATTTGTGAGTGCTAAGAGTTATGAAATAGATAATTTTGTTATATGAGAGTCTTGGTTGATATTTGGGTTAATGAACAAATTAAAAGAATTAATTTATGTAATTGAGTTATGTAATAAAATTTTCCCTCTAGATTATGAGGAATTATACATTGTTTGATAATGTCATTTTCTTCACAAAAGTTTCTAGAGTGTATTCCCCCCTTGATTAGATGTAAGAATCTAAATATATCGGAAGTTGTTTGTTTTTCCATCATAATTATAAATTCCTTGAAGCATTCAAAAATTTCACTCTTATTTATTAAAATAGACCCAAATATATCTAATGGTATTAAGACAAGAATTTGGTCCTATCAGACCCTGTCCTTCTACCCTTTCTAAAGATGCCCATGATATGAGTTTTTCTCAAAAAATGACCCCTAGCATTCAAATTAGTTTCTGCAAAGAAATGTTGTGCATTGCAAGGGAAAGAACTATGGTTCCTTCCATGTGACCATACATTGAACGGATGTACAATTTTGCCCAAATCCATGGTACTTTCAAAATGCTCATACGTAGACAAAACCCTCTGTAGACTGCACAAAGCCTATAGAGGGCCAGAATGAGAAAGAAAAGATATAAAATGTGAAAGTTACTCAGGATTTCCATGCGAAAAAAATATACAAAGGTCGATCATGCCAGCATATCATAATACAGCCTTTGTCCTCAAGAAGGCGGTAAGAATCACAAGAATAAGTGTGCACCAATCTCTGTGCGTGCATGACTGTGGTGTAGCTGAGAAGAACCAGAGAGAAGCCCACCCAGTGGAGTTGCTTCATCCAGCGTTCCAGTCTCTCATGCCTCTCCACGCGCTCAACCCCCTCGTAGGCCACAATATTCTCTATCTGCTGCCCAAACATGTGCTTCTCCAGTGTCACCCTTTCTATGTAGTGTTGCAGGAGCACCAATTCCAAGCAGTCAAACATGGAGGCCTAGTAGTTGAGGGCTTCACTCAGCTTCTCATCTAGTCGCCCACTATTGTGGTTGGACTCTTGCTCCACCACCACCATCATCTTGGGCGACAACCCCCTTATCATTTGCAGAAACCGGTCCATGTTGCCTCCCATGGCTTCCTCCACGCTCACATTCGACCTCTGACTGTTGATTGAACAACCTCGATCTCCGAAGGGGACAACATGGCCATGGCCATCGAGCTCGAGCTTTTTTCCCTCTCTAGGAGGTCTCCCAAGGTTCGATCTGGAGTCGTAGTTGACTGGGGAGGACTACGGTACTGCGTGAACATGGATCACAGCAGATCTTCGTTGCAGGCGACATCGTGGGGTCATTTTTTGTTTAAACGACCTTCTGTGTGAGGATGAGGTGAGCGTCGGCCCTGGCCTAGAATATAAGAAGGGATAGGGCTAGGGCTCAGGCTCGGGCTGGGCTCAACATTCTTGGGCAGTCGTCCTTCGCCAAGAGCACATGAAGCTGCAAAACAAAGCTAATCAATCACGCAAATCTTTTGAGGAAATTTTTCTTCCACTTGAAATTGATTTTCCTTCTCTTTGTCATCATCCTCCTTGATGATATTCAAGGATTTAGCAAGGCCTGAAATACAATCGAGAGTCAGAATTCATCAGAATAAAATTCTTGTAATCAGAAAGATTTAATTGTAAAGATGTCTCAAGCATTGCAAACATATCTAGTCTTGCTTACCTGAAGGGGTTCGAAGTTGATGCTGAGAGATTAATTCTTCTTCTCCACTGAAATTTTTTGTTGCAGGTTGTATAATCTCCTCTACTTCAAATGGTCTGCATTGTTGTTGGAATTCAGAATCCATATCTATTATTCTTTACAAAGCTGGGTTGCGTAAAAAATTTATCCAAATTTGCTTCATTTCTTGTCATTGCTTCTTCTAACTTTGCCCAAAATTTATAGAACACATTCTGAAACACTTAGTAAACCAAGAAGCCAGATGGTGTCGAATTAAGCATTTTGACGGTGCACATTTCTCTTCCTTCACCTTTCTCGCCATTTTCTTTTTCTCAGTTACATAATGGCAACCGATGCTTGCCAACCATCCGTTGCTTGCCAAACTACCGTTCACCTCTAGCGATGACCATGATGGTGCTTGTCTTCCACTATCTATTCTTTGTGTCAATAGGAATACAAATCAATTCTTTTTGCTAAGATCGTTACTTGTGGTGGTTTCTCATAGGGGTTGTGCTGTCATTGTAGGGTTACGCCTCTCGACGTAATAAAATAAAATAAAAATCAATTTTAAAATATAATTAATAAAATAATTGTGAAATAGAATGAAATGATTATTAATGAATAAAAAATTGATATGTATATATACACATATAATAATATTTTTAAAAATATTCATTCCTTTTTAAATTATTTTATTAATTATATTTTCAAAAGTTGATATATTTATTATATGTATATATCAATTTTTATTATTATTAAATATATATTGTTACTTCAATATTATTTTATTAATTATATTTTAAAAATTGATATATAAATTAAATATCTCAATTTTTTAAATTACAATTAATAAAAAAAAATTAAATTAAAACAAAATCATTTTTTAATCATCAAAAAATTATTCTATGTTTTTAAGAATTTAAATATACACCAGTTTTTAAGAATTTTAAAAAATAGAAAATAATTTTTTTAAAGAAAAAAAAACTATATTAGACATACCATGCACAGCTAACGAGAAGACATAAAGAATACGCAGCAGTTAATTGATATTGTTATTACGGCAGGCATAAGCCATGCGGATGCCCAGGCCTTTTGTAGGATGGGTAGCCATTGCCAAAAAGTTGAAGGTGAACGGAAAACGGAAAGTGAACGGAAGAGGGACGGATTTAAATGGGCCCACACCAGCCACTTAGAGTGTGCTGGTTAAGCCCAGCCGTCAGGATTGTTGGTGTCTCGACATTCCCCCAAAGGAGCAAGTCAAAGTTTCTTGGGAAGAATTACCGAAATATTAGAACCATTAAGGAGGTTCAAAAATTGCCTATGTGGATGTTTCCCAGGTAATTATTCGTATTACCACTGAAACCCTTTCAGAAGAGAATTTGACAGTATAAACATAGATAGATCCTTTAAAATTCTAACTGATGGTGGAAGGGGCGTCTGGTATTTCATCAGACCAGAAAAGCACAAAGGGGAAACTCCGAAACGTGCTCTTTAATATCCAGATAATCAAGTCAAATTACAGCATGGAAGAGCGGATAGCACTAGAGTACCTGAGCAATCGGGCCACAGACGGTCAACGGCTTCCACGAGAATGGAAACGATTTCTTACCTACTATCGTATAGCGTCGCACATTCTTTACCAAAGGGAGGAAGTGAAAAATACTCCAGTCTGGCAGGCACAACTGGTTGTATGGGTATTTTTTTGCTGGCAATGGAAACGCCAAATCAATGATGTAATCCAGGTAGTATATAGTTTAGATACCTTCATCTCTTCTCCATGTTAATGTAGTGTTTTTGGCGCATATATATACTTACACATGGCTCGTGTGCTTTGCAGAACTGGAAGAAGCTTAAGCTTGGGCTCGAACCGTCCAAATCCTCACTTAAAACTATTGTTGACAATTGTTTTAAGCAAATATGGTTACCTCACCATCACAGAGAAGAGGAGGAAGGTGTACCCACAGAAAACTCGGGGCAACTGGGACGCTCCCCGGCAGAACATATGGAGAAGCTGAAGCAAGTGGAGGAGGAGAAAGAAGAGTGGCTCTCTTTAAGAAACACTCTCGTTGTAGAAGAATACGATGTCTCTATGGAATGTATATTATATTTTCAAAAGTTTAGGGGAAGCTGCAAGATGTGGCATCTATCCTAGCAATAACATATCTTTTCGAGTAAAGATTAATGTTAGTATACAAATGTCGTCTTTGTAATCAGTATGACTGGTATTAATATTGTAACACTAGCAATTGCACCTTGCTGGGCAATGGGTATGCCGAAAGAGGTGTGGAAGGTCAATAAGGTAAAATTTTGGGTAATTTTTTTCATATATTTATGTAGTAAATGAGGTGAATTGGTAGGTCATTTAGCAAATGATTTTGTTTATGGGAAAATGGTCTTAATGAATTAGTGGTAGCTTTAAATCAACTATGCATCCATTTACAAGGATTCAAACATGGGTGAAATAAAGCCTCTAAGATAGTTAGGCTCCATTACCAACAAGTTCATGTTATGTTTGCAAGATAATCAGACTTTTAGAATGGTTTTAAAGGTCTAGCTTCATTTTAGGTTCAAGACCCCAACATATGCGCCTTCTCAATGTGCTCCATATTTTCTTTGTATTCAAAGATGATAATATGCAATTGAATGCCTTTAGATATACAAGTACACATTAGTCAATTAGATAAATATAAGTGTGTTTAATCACACTAGACATGAAATGTGAAGTTTTTGAAACACTGAAATGATAAAATCAAAGTAGATAGCAAATATATATTCATAATATTTTATATTTGGTTGTGTTTATCAAGATAATGGTTCATGCAAAATTAGCTTTCAATTTATAAATGTAGTTAACCATTATCTTGAAAGACAACCAAATACAAATTATAATGAATATACAAATATCACCCTTGAATAGTTAATATGATATCTACAATTATTTACAAATTTAACTTTAATTAAAATAAAGATTGTATAACTACAAAATAATCTTAAATCAATCTATAAAATATTATGTAATATTAAGTAGAACTTAAATGATTATACATTGAAACTACTGAAGCAAACAAATTTTTACATGCTAAAAGAATGAAGCATACGTGAAACAAAGGGATGTACCCTAGGAGAGACAACATATCTCTCCCACACCTAATATAGAGATATAAAGGTAAATAGAGAGATATGATGAGATAATGAGATAGAGATATGGGGACATATGGAAGAAGAAATATGGAGAGATAGAGATGGAAAGGAAAAGAGATATAGATATAGAGAAAGGGAGGGAGAAACAAGGAGTCTATGTGTTTGAGTAAGAGAGATATATGGAGATATATAGAGGGATATATATGTATATATAGGAAGGGTGAGAGGGATATAAATAGATAAGTAATAAAGGAGAAGTAGAGAGATATAAAAAGGAGTGATGGGGAGAGAGAGGGGGAGATATGGATTAAAAAAGGGAGACATAAAGAGATAGATATAGTGGGAAAGGTAGAGAGATCAAGGAGATGTAAGGAGATATAGGTAGAGAGGAATATGGAGAGATAGGATGGGGAAGAGGGAGAAACAGAGATAGAAAGAGGGAGAAAAAAGGAGTGAGCAAGAGAATGAGAGAGGGAGAGATGGAGGGATATAAAGATAGAGATAGGATCTTTAAATTTACTTAGTGTGCCTTTGATCCTTTGACTACCAAACTTATTGCCAACTCAATTCCATTTGTGCACTTTTGACCTCCAAATGACTACCAAGTTATTAAGGACAAATTTATAGTTTTGTTAAAATAAAAAAACAAATTCCATCAAAACTATTACCACTTGAATAATACTAAATTATCTTGAGTTACACCAATAGGAGTTAAGAAAGAGTGTATGACACTCCAAACTATACATTATACTAACATTTTATGCTTTAGTTTATTCATGATGTTGCATCTATTTAGTTGCTTCTGATTCCCAGATGAAACAAAACTTTGGGAATCTGAATTTTAGTCATCACAACAATGAATGAGAATTAGACCCCAGTCTATAAGCCAAGTGCTCAATTTCAAAACTATGTAATTTTTTTTATAAAAGGTTCTCAGTTAGAGTAGTACGACCAGTGTATACCAAAGCTTGGAGCATTTGGAACTTATAGTACATGATGCCTGCATGATCAACATCAAAGATACATCAAAACATATCACTAGTTATGTTATCCGAGAAAAAAAAACACAATTCATCAAAAGCATTACCACTTTAGACATAGTGATCTAACTCCCTAAAAAATGTATTAAATAAAGGACCTACAGTAGGATATACCCAATTTATCAACACCAATGACACTTCAGAATACCATTCCATTCAATCTCATAACAGTGGGCTTCTTGTGAACTATTACTCATAAATGATAGGGCATGAAGATTGATCAATATAGCATCAGTTGATTCCCAAACAATGATATTATACAACGTAGCCTATTTTAGGAATTCTTCTCTTGTTGACCTCGGTTATTCAATTATCTATCCAATATTCATGAAAGACATGTCACATAAATTGCCTCATCCTAAACACGAACTTCATTCCCAAAAAATGATATCTAATAATAATTGAATTCAAACATGTGCCAACTGACTACAAGATAAAATGGTGCAAGAAGAACATCTTCAACAGCTTCAAGGAAACTGTTAATTTCAAGAAATAGCTTCCTGAAAAGCATATGATGGCATGTGGGATTCACTTTTTGAGATAGATCAAGTTGACAGAATAGTTAGCAACTTAGCAATGGTGACCAGTTTCTGAGATAGATCTTTTTGAACACCTTTTTTTTCAATGATGAACATATGAAAAGAATTTGATCACATGTGGGATTCACCTCCTTTGCAAGATTCCATGGCTTTATAGAGAGGTATTATAAAAGTCATGAAGTCCTGCCCTTCTTTGAGAGGTAGAAAAAGGGCTTTCTAGTCTAGTGCAAACTTGATGACAACCTATTTAACAGCTCATTCAGGAAAAGGAGAAATTTCTTGTACAATAGTTGATGCCCTCACTTCATTAAAATAAGGGTTTCCATGGGCAACATCGATTGTTTCCAACAGAGAGGCTAGAGAGCTACAACAGAATGGGTAAGCTTTATTGGCTAGTAACTTGCAAAAGTCCAGAAGAATAGGAACACAATAGCAGTGAATATTCCATGGGAGCATTCCATGGGAGTTTGTCCCTCTTCCTCATCAGTCAACAACTCCATAGTGTTAGTTTTGGTTGTGGAAGATGAAATTTTATGTACATCATTAGATGTTGTTCATAGAAATTCCAGTTCAGAAACCTCTCTTTGAGGCATTATGTCAAACAATTTACGTGCCTTTTCTATGCTTACAAATTTTGCATACATGTCTACCAAAGCATTTCCAACTATAATATCTGAAAAAAAATCCTCCTTCCATGAAGCTTTGATGGTTGTCCATACCATGTTCCAAAGCTCCCATTTTGGCACAGGCAGAGAGGATACGGGTGAAGGTTGTGGAATTTGGCTATACACCTGCCAATTAAATTTACTTGAAATTTTCTAAAGCCTTTTCAACAAATCCATGTTGTACATATCCTGCAATATTACCTCTCTCTCCCTCAACGGTGTTCTGTGGTAAATGAGAAACAACAAAAATCAAACGGTGCAGATGGTTTTCATCTTGCATCCCATCTCCTAATGTCTACATCGTTGATATGAAAATCATCTCGGGCTTTGGTCAATGAGTGTACAAAAAAAAATCAAGCGTCACCAGGAAGTGACAAGTTTGACTGGTAGTTGTGTAGCTCCAACGAACTTAATATAGTCACTTCTGTGAGATAAAGCAGTAAAAGCATCGAACGGAGGAAACCATTTTAATCATCTCTAGGGAAATATGAATCATTGATATCCAATCTTAGGTTTCTCTTCTTCAAATTGAATACGTCTTCACGTAAATTTAATTTTTTTTAAATAACAAAGTTGAATTAAAATGGAGGACAAGTTAAAAAAATCATAATTTATAGTTTATTTATAAATATATATTTTTTCAATGATCACATTTAATTTCTAATTAATGATTATAGAATTAAAATAACAAAGTTGAACTAAAATGGAGGACAAGTTAAAAAAACATAATTTATAGTTTATTTATAAAAATATATTTTTTCAATAATCACATTTAATTTCTAATTAAAGATTATAGAATTAATGTAGAGTAATTAAACATTTTAACATTTGTTGTATTTGTGTTAGAATAGAAACTTGATTTATATTCATATTGGATAAATTAATCAAATTATAATATTGACCAGATATAATTTAGACTAATGTGATTGAATTCATAGAGAAACTAAAATTGATCTAGAATGCAAATAAATTAGATTGGGTATTTAGCTTTCGCATGAGAGGAGGAATATTTTACAAAGATGTTGTGAACTAACTCAATAATATATAGAAAATGTCAAGTCGTGTTAGATGAACACCACCAAATTTATAAAAAAATCATTACAATGTTGCAGTTAAGATCTATGCTTATGAAAACTAATGTCTACCTTTACAAGAGTGAACATGGCATGTGGAAATGAACCTATCCTATAGAATAGAATTGAAAGAAATCTAATGACTACAAAACATATACATTAGTCTAGTACCCCTATATATTTAAGAGGGTGGTGTTAATAGACACCTTTAATAAGCATGCTAGAGAAGTATTAATATCCATTTAGATGAATCTTTAGGAGGTTCGATTTCACAATAGTGAACCAAGTTCAAAGATAACATGAAATCATGCAATATGCCTAGAAATGATGATGCAAGAAAGTTATTTATATTTGATACTCATTTAATTTGTTGGATCTAGGCGATCTTGCACATTTCGACATGATTTGAAATGACCAAGCTGGAATTTCAAGTGAAATGCAACAACATAGAACAAAACTACACACTAAAATAGCTCATAATGAATAGTATGAAGGGGTGATTATTGTGATCATATGCACACACAATTTTATTCCTTATGTTATAGTCTCTAATATGAATATTATTAGATGGCAAAGGGTGTTCGACTAAAGAGACAATTTATCCCACGTGTATTTTATAATATGACATGTTTTAAGAATAATCTAATGACATGTAAGATGTCTAATATCATCTATAGAATTGTAAGATGTGTAAGAGTTTCTATGACATAAGTAAGAGTGTGCAAGAGGAAGTTAAGAAGTAGATTAGAAAGGTTGTATATGGATTGTGATGAACTTATTATGGGTAAGAATGACATATCATAGAGTATCCTTATAAGGGAGGATTACACCCAAATTCTAATTCCCTATTTTGGTTGGTGTTTATGACATTGGGACTTGCATTCCATGTTATAAATATTGACCTATCATGTGATAGGATTTGAATTTGGGCATGGAATTTAGATGGCACTTTTGGCCCATAGTAATTTCTCATGGTTTTTGAAACCATGTGTGATTTCTTATTTTTTCTTGATATTTTAATAAATACATTAGATGGAGATGGAGGTGAGATTATATTTGTAAAGGGGTTATGTTGTTGAGTGTTCTACACACATAGTTGGTGATTAAGGTTCTAAAGAGTGGATCTTTTTCCAAATTTATCGTTACCCTGGTTATTATCATAATGCATTGATTTCTCATTTGTTTCTATTTATTTGGAATGGTTTCCTATAGTATATACTACTGTTGTGGTGTAAAATTACACCCCTATGCAATTTCCCATAATACTACCCTTACTTTAGCCTTATAAGTCAATAATGAAAAAAATCCCTCATCCTAAGCTTATATTTTCATCCATGGCTTATCTTTTTTTGTTAATGGGCGAATTTTCATTTTGGATGCCCTTGCACTATGTAGATGACTGCACACCATTCTAGTATCCTAACAAGATTTTCGGGTCAATGGATGATGGGAAGTTACACTTCCTATCACCCACAAAGTGTAATGCCCCCTGCGACTATTGACCTACTCGAAATAGCTGCTTTGCCTCCAAACTCCCATTTCCAACTTAGATTCTCATTCCTTTCAACTTGAACCACATTCTACTCATTTTACTCTTACTTCTCCAACTTCATTCTTTATCACTCTCACTTCTTATCACTTCTATTATTGATTCTTTCTCTCTATAGGTCATTATTCTTGCAAGTTTCAAGCTCCACATCACTTACATGATAATCTCACATCTACGAATATCTCACTCTTCCTATCACCTTGTCCACTCTTGTAGAAGAGAGGGTAACATTTACTTTATTAAATTATCTTTCTTATAGTTAGCATATTGTTGTCTTTGCTTAATATACATCTCCTCTACTACATTGTTTATCTATATTTCTATATTATGGTCTATCTCGCTATTAGTGGAGGTGGAAACACCAAAGAATGGGTTTGACTAAGGAAAACTCCAAAAAGTAGCCACAACATTTTCTTATCTCCATGTGTGTAAGTGTTTTTTCGTGAGGAGCTTGTGGGAGGTTGAACCTATTGTGAGTTGGATATCTCTCTCTCCTACTCATCATTTTTCTTAATAGATTAGCTTATTTATATTTAAAGTATTCTTATTATTATTGAACCACCAAAAATGTTACAACTAGGGAAAGAGGATTCCCCAATTAGGATCCTAGGGTTTTTTACCTAGGAGCTATGCTGAGAAATGGCTCTCTTTCACACTAAAGGATTCTTGGTGAGTTCATCCAAGATTAGGGTTTGGAATGGTTGTGATGTGTGTGTCTAAGTGTTGCAATGTAATGAAATAAACTAACTTTGAAATGTAGACTATATGCAATGTCTTAAGAATGACCTAAAATGTATGCGAGTTGTAAAGAAACTGGAAGAGACAAAAATGGTGCACCTAGAAACTGAAGGCTTATGAAGAGTAGCTCTGGAATCTTCTAGAATCTACTGAAAAATGCTTACTAGGACACTTACGCCAAATGGGGCGACTTACTCCTCCTTCTGGAAAACTTTTTCGAAACAGGTTTTTGACAAAAAGGTATCCAAAAACACAAAAACCACTTTTCAAATCTCGTATAGGGACTAATTCACCAATGATGATGACTCAGTCCACCTAGAGATTTTAGGAGCTTCGAGGTTGGAATATGTAGGTTCCCACTTCTACTTATATTTCTGGTAAAGACCCATGTCCGAATCTTCTGAATGTGACCTGCAAGTTTTCTTTTTTCTCCTTCTAAGGTTTGGTTGACTTGGAATGATGTGGATGCAATGATGACACATTTTCAACACTTTACTCCTTAACTAATCTCCATACAAACCTGCAAATCACACATGCAAAGAGCAAGAAAAGGTTATGGTTCTAAGTCAAACCCCATGTTGGTAATCAAACTCAAAATGAAATAGAATGTAAAGGGAAAGATGATTGAATAGAATGCAAGTACAATCACTCGCCAAGACCTTGTTGAAAAAGTCTAAAGATATGCAGTAACTAGCTCCAATGGATGTTATTTGAAGTGCTTAGTGCTTGAATGCTTGCTTTAGAAGATCGGAGATGTTGTGAATGCAAGAGTGTATGAGTGAAAGAGTAAGAGAAAGAGAGGTAAAATGAGGAGAAAATTCCTTATTTATACATGTGATGCCCTAATTCCCCGAAAACAACACATCACAGGTCGAGCTTAGGGTTTTGGAGGTAAAGTCTCGTAAGAATTTTGATTTGATTTTAATTTTTATGTCAAATGGGGACTAAGTCACCCAAGGTGGTGACTTAGTCCACTTAGACAAATTCAAGTGGTAGTCAGGAATTAAAAGGTGTTTAATGTTGATTAATGGGATTGTCTCCCAAAACACACTTAATTCGGGCCTATAAGTGCATTAAGGGGCCATTTTATCATGAGAAAGGGTTGAATTAGTGATGGAAAGCCTAGGAAAGTGTGAGGGTTGGTTACAACACTTTAGACTAAGCCTTCGAAGAGGGTTATTTAGGTGAATTATTGTACAAAAGTCCTAGAAAAGTGAGGAAATGTGTTGCAACACTTCACAATACCCTTGTAAGACTCTATTAGGTTTTTGTTGATTTGCAAGCTTTCAAGGCCTAATGTGAATGTGTTGGAAACATTACAACATTATATCTAAGCAAAATCAGGCCAAAATCCAAGGGAAAAGGCCCAAATGAGTGAAAAGTGTCAAGGCTGCACTTTTTTGCGACATATTTAACGCCCACTTTAGTGAGAGGATGAACTTCAAACTCACACTAAAGTAGCCAAGACATGCATATCGAGAGGGATCCAATGTATTCATGCTAGTAAGATGAGATAACTATGATCAAGAAGGATGATCAAGCCCCCAGGATGAAGATCCCATGGCAAACCAAACAGTAGCAAAAAATATCACACAAGGTGTGATGCGAAAGAGTGAAAAGAAAGGAAAGTCAAATCAAGCTTCGGTCGTTTGTCCAACTAGTTGTGGATCAGATCTACATTGTTTTTCTGAAAGGAAGTGTACTCACTTTAGGGCGACAAGACTTTCAATTATTCATCGAGTGAGAAGGCCCAAAAGGTGAGAAACATATGGTTGGTATGTACCCACACACACATAGGTGGCTATGGGGAAAGTCATGTCATTGGTTGGGCTTTCTGCTTAACCATATCAAAGTTATACCTCCTGATAACTTTGATAAGGTTGCACAAAATACAAGGGTTTTTGGTTCATGATACAAGCAAAGCTTCGTATGCTTGGAACTCATGAACAAGTGTAGGATGGCACCACAGGCCTCCAAGTTCTATTATGCAAGGTGGCCATATATGCAAAACGCAAAATGCAACATGTAAATTGCAAAAGGTAAAATGGAAAAAGGATGTTCAAAGGAGTCTTATTTATTCCATGCAAGGTATTTAACTTAGGGAACATTGTGTCTAATGTCTCCAATAGAGGACCAATCAAAGAATAGAAAATTCACAACTTAGGGGATGTAGTGTGTCACATTAGGCCACTAAGAGGAATGTAATATGCTAAGATACATCACTTTCATGAAGTAGATTATACCCAATGTCATCCACAAAGTGAGAAACTTGTTGTATGAAGTAATAAGGTTGCACTAAGAATGAAGATAAAGAAAAATAAAAATGCAAAAGGAAATAATTCCAATGTATGCCCCCACTTTAAAGGAATTGTGAAACACCATACTATGACCAATTACTTTAAAGTGGGAAAAATGAAAGATGCAATAAGAAATTAAGGACATGAGAGCCAACTTGGAAAGCCCTATGCCAAGTGATATGTTTCCAAGTGAGGCTATGTCATGCAAAGGAAAAGAAAGAAAGAAAAAAGAGAAAAGGGGTTGCCTCCAAAATTAAAATCACCAAACACATAAGGGATCTATAGAATTGGGGTCAGTATGTTTGTTGCTGCAATGTTTGTTTAGAGAGCACAAAACTATCATCATTCTTGGGAAAATACATAGAACTGGAAGGACACAAATAGAGCGAAAACAAATAAAAAGAAAGAGTTGTTTTGGGTCAACATGGAAGAGATAAAGGGTGTCTCAACACTTTGGATCATCCCTAAAAGGACAACAAAAGAAAAAGAGAAAGAGATACAAAAAGAGACTTTTGGGTCAACATGAAGGAGACATTGCGGTCTCAATGCCTTGTATCATCCCCAAAAGGAAGACAAAAGAAAAAGAAAAAGAAAAGGCCTTTTGGGTCAACATGAAGGAGACATTGTAGTCTCAATTCCTTGCATCATCCCCAAAAGGAAGACAAAAGAAAAAGAAAAGGAAAAGACCTTTTGGGTTAACATGAAGGAGACGTTGTAGTCTCAATGCCTTGCATCATCCCCAAAAGGAAGAAAAAAGAAAATAAAAATAAAAATAAAAGGCCTTTTGGGTCAACATGAAGGAGACATTGCAGTCTTAATGCCTTGCATCATCCCTAAAAGGAAGAAAAAATAAAAATAAAAGGAAAAGAAAGTGAAAGTGAAGTCATGACATAGAGAAGAATGAAGGTACAAATAGAATAATGTCACAAAGAGAGAAAATCAAACATAACAGTATGAGGGAAACACGTAACACACAAACACACCAAAAGAAAAATAAAAAGACTAGTAAGGAAAATTCTTGTCAACCGGCAAGCAAGTCATCTACCTCCCAATCTTAGTTGTATAAGTGAGAGGTGAATAACATGGCTAAGGGACAAAGACAAGTGCATTACTAGGGAAAGGATAAAAACTTTGTGCCCCCACTTAGTGCAAGGTAAGTATGAGCCGAGTGAGGTGATGGGAAGGATCATGTAATAGTGAGAAGAGAATGTTCTACAACCATTACATGATGGGGTGTGCAATAGGGGTTTATGGCTTGATGGGGTAGCAATTATCGTCATCAAAATGATACTTGCTCAGTATCTCTTTCAAATTATGACACTCATCGCTTCTATGGCCGAGAACACAATGGTATGCACAATGTGGGACATTAAAATCTCTAGGGCATATTACCAACCTATTCCTAGGTGGCAATGTGATGAGGTCTTTGTTTAGGAGAATTTTCATTTTCCTCTCACATTCAGGTGGGGGATGAAGAGGAAACTTGAGTTTTTGTAATTTATAAGGCCTCTTGCATCTACTAGATTCTCCTACTTCATAGGAGGAGAATAGGGTGGGAGGTCCTGATATGATCTTATTATTGTCCACGTTAGTGTTAGGAGATGGTGGGTTCTCTTTAGGAAGAAGGACATTCAGATCAGGGGGGATCTAAGATTACCATGTCATCATCACGAAGCCAGAGATAATCCCAAGTAGGCATATGGTGATGAGGGGGGTCTTGATAGCCTATCCCCTTGGTAGTTTCATCAGGTGAGATTTGTTCATAAAATTTATCTATTTCATGTTCATTTGTTGCATCACCACCTCATTTACTTAGAATGATAAATACTTTTAAATAGGTTTGGTGAAGGTTGATTGGGGTGTTTGTCATTTGGTTATTGTAAAATGGTTTAGTAGTACGTTTAGACGAACTAGGTTCACCTTGGGTAGGGAACTTAGGTTGGTTTTGTGTTTAAGGATGTAGATAACCAAAATTTTCAAGGGGTGACATAGTAGGAAGCTACAGTTGTTTCATGGATGGGAAGAAGGCTGCATTTTCTTCGAGATTATCAAGGCACTCATTAAGGAAATGGTTCATTCTAACATCATCATCTCTAATGATGTCAACATCACAAGAGGACATGCATTAGGAGGTGATTGAGCAAGAATGGGTTTAAGGTCATTGGGATCAGTGAAAAAGGTGCAGTTTGACATATCCACTAGGAATTTGAAGGACATTCAAAACTTTTTGAAAGAAATAGCCATAATGAAAACAAACAAATGACAATAAATTGACTAAAACAAAGAATCTAGAAACAAAAATAGAAAGGTAATGACAGAGAACAAAGGTGTAGATAATGCTCTGAAAATGATAGAAATTATAGTGCAAATGGTGCAAGTGGACTAAGTTGCCCAATGTGGTAAATTAGTCCCAACAGTGATATTTTTGACATTGTTCAGAATTTTGAACTAGCTTTTATGTTTTTTATGCTTTTCTAATGCAAATACAAATCGAAATGCAGATTTTTTTGTACTTTTTCAATGAAAATTCAATGCAAAGTGCAAACTAACATGAAATTTTCACTAAGGCACTTTTAAGAACCTTAGAATGTGAACAATGCAAAAACCTTAATGCAATGCAAGCTTTTTCCTAAGATGCAAATGCAAAATCAGAAGTGAAAAGAAGTGTTTCAAGGATGGGTTCACCAAAATGAACCACCAAAAATGGTGCAATTAGGGAAAGAGGATTCCCTAATTAGGATCCTAGGGTTTTCACCTAGGAGCTAGGTTGAGAAATAGATCTCTTTCACACTAAAGGATTCTTGGTGAGTTCATTCAAGATTAGGGTTTGGAATGGGTGTGATGTGTGTACCTAAGTGTTGCAATGTAATGAAATAAACTAACTGTGAAATATAAACTAATGTAAATGTAAACTATATATGCAATGTCTTAAGAATGACCCAATTGTATGCAAGTTGTAAAGAAACTGGAAGAGACGGAAATGCTGCACCTGGAAAGTGAAGGCTGGTGAAGAGGAGCTTTGGAATCTTCTAGAATCTGCTGAAAATTCTTATTGGGACACTTATGCCAGATGTGGTGACTTAGTCCTCCTCTTGAGAAACTTTTTCAGAACAAGTTTATGGAAAAAGGGTATCCAAAAACATAGAAACCACTTTTTAGGCCTGGTACAAAGAGTAATTTTCCAATGATGGTGATTTAGTCCACATGGAGCTTTCAAGAGTTTTGAGGTTGGAATCTGTAGGTGCCCACTTGTACTTATATTTTTGAGAAAGACCCATGTCTGAATATTCACAATGTGACCTACAATTTGTATTTTAGCTCCTTCTAGGGTTTGGTTGACTTGGAATGATGTGGATGGAATGATGACAACTTTTCAACACTTTACTACTTGACTAATCTGCATACAAACCTGCAAAGCACACATGCAAAGAGAAGGAAAAGGTTAGGGTTAAAGAGTAAGGGTTTTCCTTAGTCAAACCCCATGTTGGTAATCAAACCCAAAATGAAATAGAATGTAAAAGGAAAGATGATTGAATAGCATGCAAGTACAATCACTCACCAAGCCCTTGTTGAAGAAGTCTAAAGATATGCAAGAACCAACTCTAATGGATGTTGTTTGAAGTGCTTAGTGCTTGAATGATTGCTTGAGAAGATGAGATATGTTGTAATGCAAGAGTGTATGAGTGGAAAAGCAAGAGAAAGAGAGGTAAAATGAGGATAAAAAACCTTATTTATACATGTGATGCCCTAATTCCCCGAAAACAACACATCATAGGCTAACCTTAGGGTTTTGAAGGTAAAGTCCCATTAGAATTTTGATTTAATTTTTATTTTTATGTTAAATGGGACTAAGTCGCCCAAGGTGGCAACTTAGTCCACTTGGAAGAATTCAAGTGGTAGTCGGGAATTAAAAGGTGTTTAATGTTGATTAACTGGATTGTCTCCTGAAACACACTTAAGTTGGGCCTATAAGTGGATTAGGGAGCCATTTTGTCATGAGAAAGGGTTGAATTAGTGATGACAAGCCTAGGAAAGTGTGAGGGTTAGTTACAATACCTTACAACACTTTAGACTAAGGCTTGGAAGAGGGTTATTTAGGTGAATTATTGTAGAAAAGTCCTAGAAAAGTGAGGAAATGTGTTACAACACTTCACAACACCCTTGCAAGATTTTGTTGGTTTTTGTTGATTTGTAAGTGTTCAAGGCCTAATGTGAATGTGTTGGCCACATTAAAACATTAGATCTAATAAAAAATAGTCCAAAATCCAAGGGAAAAGGCCCAAATGAGTGAAAAGTGTCAAGGCTACACTTTTTTGCGACACAATTATACTACTTTATATTTTGTGCATTTCTTGCATTCT
Organism: Sequoiadendron giganteum; assembly: GCA_007115665.2. Classification (NCBI taxonomy): domain Eukaryota; kingdom Viridiplantae; phylum Streptophyta; class Pinopsida; order Cupressales; family Cupressaceae; genus Sequoiadendron; species Sequoiadendron giganteum. Next base: position 366,981,421 of record CM021100.1, on the reverse strand, counting down.
ATTATTTTTATTGAAATTGTTATATTTCAGTATTTAGGTTGTTAGTAGAATCCCAAGTGTTTTTGGTTATAGACTCTATTCTCAATATTTATGAGACATTAGCATGTCACCAAGACTCTAGTGTACTGCGTTGTCATCCTTGACTCACACTATCATCCTTTTGATGAGAGCCTATCAGACTGTCTCCCGAGAACTATAAACTTTGTTCACCTAATTGTTGAATTCCTCCATCCCAAAAACCTAAAACATAGATTAGTATTTCCTTCATTTGTCACCCCATCACTTGAGCTTTTTTCATTGAGGTAACCTAGAGAAATTTGTTCCCTATAGACTCTTCCTAGTGATAAATTTAAGAAATCCCCTTCAAAAAAAGATATAAAATCCTGGTGAATCTTTCATTTTTTTAGGAAAAAATAATAATTTATATTGGAAAATGTTTCCTTTCTTTTGAAAAAAAATATTAATTTTATTGGTGATTTTTTTCACATCACAAAAAATTTGTAGAAAATTTTAGTGAATCTTAAAAAATAGTGGGAAAATGCATTAATTATGATGGTGAAGCCATCAAATCTAAAAATGATTCTCATGGAAAAGTAGGGGCTCGAGAGTGGAAATTATTGATGGGTTTAAGGGATAGACTATAATATTTACTTTCCATCATTGTTTTAAAATATAGTATAATGGACCTCATTGTATTTTGCAAGGTAAAATGTACCCACTTGGATTTGTATTTCTCATTGGGCTCAAAATTTATTTTAGATCACTGATCTAATGAACCTCATTGTACTCTATGAGGTAAAATGTACCCATAATCTATAATGCTCATGAAACCTAAAATTGTGGGCCCCATGAGCATTATAGATTGTGGTTACATTTTACCTCATCGAATACAAGAAGGGCCATTGGATTATATTATAAATCAATGGTGGAAACTAAAGATTAGAAATATGGTCCTAAAGAAACTAATAATTATTATATACTATTAGCAAATTAATATAGATTTCTACTATAATTTATAAAATTTTGGCGAATCTAATCCAAACATGTATCGAATATTGTGGTAGATTTTGGAGTTAATTATTTTTAAAAATTAAATTCTTTGGCAATTTAAATAAGACTATGGTAAAATTTTGTGAAAAATGTGGCAGTTCAAATCACATTGTAGCTCAAACTATTAGCCAATTTTGGACTCCCAAATTTCAACTATTAGCCAATTGGCAAATATTAGCCACTAAAAAAATCACTGACTCTTCCTATCCTAGAGACTTAGGTGCGGCAGATCCTCTTTGTTACATTTTTGTGAACTTGACTTGAACCTTCCTTTTTCCTTCTCTTTGTTTCAAAACTTTTTCTTCTCTCATTTTTAGTGTGTGTTGTAGATAGTGTGTTTTTGAGGCTTTTACGAGATTTAAAACCCAATCTATGACCTTAAAACATGTTGAAAGGAGTTATTGAATCATAAGAATGGGTTCTAAAATTACTAGTCCCCATTGAACTAGTCTGACTTTTGAAGAGATCATTACAGGGCTCTCTACTAGATTCACCTCTCCCTTTAATGAAGTTGCAACTCATTGTCCTCCCACTCTTACCTCACCCTCTACCTCTTTTGTGGAAGAGGAATTTTCTTTCAAGGTCCTTGCAAAGAAAATTTACTCCCTGGAAATGAGACTCTGAGAGCTTGAGGCATTTTTGGAAAAATATGATGGTTTTACCCAAGAAACTCCTATTGTTGAAAGTGTAAGGACCATGTTGGATAAATATCTCTAAGGTTTAGAGCTTCTTTGAGGCATAGTAGATATTGTAGATACATATGTCCCCTCCTGTACCTCTAACTTGGGTGCTACCTAAGATTTCGAATTAGAGATCATTGGAAGACAATAAAAAAAATTCAATGTGCGGGGTTTCTATGAGCATGGATAACATGAGTCCCTCTACAAACATCAACACCATGCCTGATAAGGTTAATACACTTAAAGTAAATAGGGTTCCTCTAAGTTTTAGTTACTCTACCCCTAAGGTTCTGAGTGTGCCTATTTCTAGTGTTGGTGCTTATATTGGTGTTGGTGTTGGGGGCTTTGGTTGGTGCTGGTGCTGGTGGTTCTTCTATAGGTTTTCCTAATCATACTTTATCTATTGATCTAGTCCTTAATGCTCTTCTACAAAACATTGATACATGTGCAAAATTAGTTGGAAAACTTAGCTATCTCTTCCTCCCAACCTATGTTTCAACCTTTCTACCATCACAATCCTCTATCTATTGATATCTTGAACACTCCTATCTCTCAAGGGGTGAATATTCTAAAATTTTAAAAGTATAGTGGTCATGGAGATTTGCAAACACATGTGTCATCCTTTAATGCTATGTATATGGAATTCTTCCACCATGATGCACTGATGGCAAAAATATTCTCAATTCCCTTAAGGATTTTGCTTTGGAATGGTACTACTCTCTACTTGATAATTCTATTTTCTCTTACAACCAACTTGTAAACCAATTCCTTTGTCAGTTCCAGACTAATATCGAGCCAAAGATCATGCTTGTTGATCTCATCTAATGTAAGAAGGGATCTTACGAGAAATTAACTGACTTCATAGCTCGATATCAAGCCCTATTTTCTTAAGTTTCTTATCCTTTACCTGGTTTTGATGTACAAAAGGTATTCATTTGATACATACAACCTTCGTTGCAAGAGAAATTTATTGTAATGAAGTACCCATATTATGAACATCTATGTGCCACCTTGTGAGAGTACCATAAAATGGTTTCCTAGTATGAGGATTCATCCTTGCGCTTCCATTAGGATGGGAGATTACTTGTGTTAGTTTCTGGCGAATCTAGAAAGAACAAGGTTGTGATAAAAATGGTCTATGTTCCACACATAAGAATGTTACAGGATGAAACTGAATATTTACCAAATTATCATAATCTTATAATTGTGTCTTGCAAAAAAATTAAAAGATAAAATAATAACCTTTTCAAAAATTAGACCATTATCTAAGTTGTATCCCTAATGGTACGCCGTCAAAAAAATTTGTTAATTCCACCAAGTCTCTAAACATGACATTGAAAGATGTATTTTCTTGTGTAATGTGATTCAAGAATGCATTGGTGACTTTACTATCTAACTCAATGGAAGGAAACAAAATTAAAAAAAATAGTAGCAAATTCGAATAGCCAACTACATACCTACACAGATCCATTCTCGTCACACTCTTCAAACCTAGTTACTTCATCTTCTTCATCATCTAATTTCACCCCATCTAAATGTGTGAATATAGTCTCATTCACTCATATTCCTCCTATAGAGCATGTGAATATTTTTCGTGACATTACATTCACTTCATATGACCTGCCTCTGAACAAGTAGCTCTCTCTGTTATACATTCCCACTCACATTAATGGTAATGTCATAAAAGGCATTATGGTGAATCCTTCAAGCCATGTGAACATCATTATAGAAGATACCCTTTTATAAAAAACTTGCATAAGGAGAAATGTGATGAATCACAGGCTACCCTATGCATGCACAATGGGTTTTCTATTGTGCCTAATACAAGAATAGGGGCTTGATGTGAAAGGGTATTTTCCCCCTGTATCCTTATCCTATTTCTCTTAAGGCTTCCTTACATGTACAGTAGCAAGACTCATCTTTTTCCCCTTCAAAGTTGAAGGATAATATTGCTCTTTCCTTAGAGAAAACCCCCTCTTCTTCTTTTAAACCTTCCACTTCTTCCTAGCCTTTGGTGGATTCTTCTATTCTTGCTACTATGCATAGCATAAGAAAAGGAAAAGTACCCACACTACAAATGTCAAAGCCCCAAATGTTTTAGCTTCCTATCTTACCAAAAATGCCTTGATCCACCCTCTATAGTAAGGGGAAGCATTCTCATGGGGTGGTTCGTACGTATTGACCTGCATGTAGTGTTAGGATAAGGTGACACTAACCTTGTAATCCTACATCATTTGTATTTCTCTATGTTCCTCAGAATGTGTTCAAGGGGACATGAGAGAAAATATTAGTTTTTTACGTGTTATAATTTTATTTTAAAGAGGAGGGTTAATTCCATCTTGGCATTGTTATCCCATGAGAATAATGTTTTATTTCCTCTTTTTGTAGTCATCCAAGACAAGGCCAGTGACCTTCTTCATTGTCGCCATGTTGTAGTCCCAAACTTGAAGACTTCTTTGCCATCACAAATAAAAGCCGGTGGCATGCAAGAACACCAAGATGAAAATGAAGTGCAGATTTTTTAGATGGAGGAGTAGAATTTAGAAGTCTTAAGATTTTTTAATCTTCATATACCAAATACTAGGGCTAGGGTTTAAAATTTACCATTGGGGATATCTAAATTTAGGGCTTTAATACTTGTATCTGGGTGATAGAAATTCAAAATTGGTGATATAGAAATTTTATTCACCTACAATTTTCCTTATGCAATTGAAGGTGTTGTTTATGGATGACAAGAGCCATTGATGAGCCAATACCTATAAAAATACTATTTTATATATAATACTAATATATGGTCTTTAATCTCTTTTCTTAAAAAATAAATTATATTTTAAAGAGAGGATTTATTTTTGGAGGTGGTTACACATAAATATGGATAATGAATCTCTCTTACATGTCAAAAATGGAGTATGAAAGGTTTTGGAGTGGGAATCCAATATTGGAGAAGAAAAGGTGTACGTTGGTGTTCCATCGCGAAGTGGAAAGGTCAACAAAGCATCTGGAAAGAAGGGAATTGGATAGGCTATGGGTTTGGCACCCATGTGAGATCCTTGAATATACAATTAATATTCTATTGTCTTTTTTCTATCCAATAAGATTGGTGTGGGTTTTTGTAGGTGGTTTTGTGCCTCTTGTTTTAGTTTACCATTCGTGGTTTTACCTTACATAGTTTCTATAAATTGGAGCCATGGGATGGTAGTTTCATATTGAGTTCTTGCTAGTAACAAGGTGTTGTCAAGTTTATTTGAGATTATTAGTGAAGTGTATTATTGCGTACTCTCATTGGAATATTAATAATATACTTGAACTCCTTTCTCGGGTGGAGTTTTTTCTTGAATGGGTTTCTCCACATAAATTTGGTGTCTCATTTTGGTTGTTGATTTTTATATTGTTATGTTTTCTACAATCACATGTTTATTTATGATTTTTAATCTAATTTTCATATCTAAATTCAGTTGCAAAATTTTATATTGTAGCTTCCTCTCACCTTGTTTCCCAACATTTGGTATTAGAGCTAACAATTCTATTGAGAAGGGGATGCCTTTCTCTTAAGTGTTGGAAGGTTTTTTGGCTACATTGGGATCTTCTTATTTCTAGTATATTGTATATTTTTGAAGAGGGTTGTTTCTCATGGATTCTACTTATCATCAATATATTGAGAAATTCAATGGCACAGAATACGATATGTGGAAACTAAAGATGGAGGATCTCCTTGAAGAGTGAGATCAATGGTTGCTAGTTTCACAAGAGACCAAAAAAATTATAATATCTGATGAAGATTGGAAAACAATAGACAAGAATTCACAAGGATTTATATGCTTATGTCTGACAGATTCTATCATCTTGAATGTCTCCACAAAAGATATTGCATATAAGTTTTAGAAGAGGATAGGTGATATTTATCAAACTAAAAGTTTTTCTAAGAAGTTATATCTCTAAAGACATTTATATTCATTAAAAATGAGATATGGTGATTCTATCATAGACCATTTAAAAAAATTTCTATGAATGTTGGCTCCCAAGATGCATTGCATGTGGAAGGAAGTTCTAAAGAAAAAGGGCCTAAAGGGGATTAAAAAAAGATAAGTCTAAAGGATGTTCTAAGACCTTTGAAAAGAAAAAAGTGTTGGAATTGTAGAAAAAGAGGGCACGTGAAGGAGTGTAAGAACAAGAAAAATAATGTTGATTCCTCCACAAAAAATTCTTCTGATGATGATTTTGATGATTTGTTTATTTCAGCTAACTCTATTAGTGACGATGCTTAACTTATTGATTCAATTTTCTCTTACCACATGACTCCTCATAGGGAGTGGTTTACTTCTTACAAATAATATGATGGGGGAGATATTTTCCTTGGAGATAACAACACTAAGAAGATTGTTGGTAAGGGAATGGTAAAGTTAATTTTCAGTGATAAGAGGATTAAATACCTTGATGGTGTTTTACATATTCTAGGACTTGCGAGAAATTTATTTTCAATTCTGAAATGCATGTGACATTTGACAAGTCCAAGTGTAGGTTGGTAAGAGGGAGTTTGGTGATAGCCAAAGAATCTCATATAGGGACTTTGTTTAGGCTAAATGCCTCTACTTATTGTAACTCTTCCAATGTAACTATCACTAAAAATGCATGTATGTTGTGGCACCATATATTGTGTCACATTGGTGAGAAGGGTGTTAAGACCATTCTTAATCAAAAGTTGGTTGATGATATTTCTAATTATTTTATTGGAAAAAATGATTCCTATGAGCATTGTGTGTTTTCATAAATAGAATAGATCTTCATTTCCTCATAGAACTAATAAGGAAAGGAGACTATTAGAGATAATTCATTTGGATGTATGTAGACTAGTGGATGATGACTCTTTGGGTAAATCTTAATATTTTGTGGGTCACTATAGGATCATGGGGGTCCAAACTAGGCCCTTAAGTGGCAATGAAAGTTCAAAAAAATAGAGTTGGGAAATTGAAATAAAAATTTGATTTCTTTTAAATGCAAATTTTAATTCAAACAATGCACTAAATTTGACGAACTGACCTTAATATGAACAATTTTAGTAAACACAAATTCTAGAAACTAAAATAGTAGACTAAATGCAGAAAAAATGTTTTTGATGCTCAAAAATTTAGAAAAAGCCCTGATCAGGGACTCATTCCCCCATGGGAAAATGGGTCTCACTTCAAGGATTTTAAAAATTAATTTACAAATTTTTGAGGTGATTTTTATGTTTTTTAGATTTTGGTTTCAAATAGATGATTATAGTTTCAATTTTTTGGAAAATCGGATCTAAATGCAAGTGCAAAATGATGTTAAATGACAAGAAAAAAGACCTAATTTTAGATGCAATTTTGATTCAATTTTTTTATGTAAATGACTAATCATGAAATCTTATGTAAACACTATCCAAAATGAAAGAGATTTTTTGAATTTTTTAGATTTTAAAGCATGCAAAAATGCAAACCTGAAATCCTAAATAAGATGCAAAAGTTCTAATGCAAGTGAACAACCCTAAATGAGATGAAAATAAATGAAGTGCAATGCAAATTAATGCAAATCTTAGATATAGCATTGAAAGTGGACTCCAAAATTAGAAAGTTATGATGCTCAAAAGTTGGGTTCACTAAAATGAAATGAAAAAAAAAAGAGGTGGTTCACCAATTACTATGAAATGATAAAAAGGGTGTTATGATGAACCTATTTTTCTTTATTTCATTAGGAAATAAGATCCCCATAAATAACTGACTAATAAACCTTAGGTGAATCAAATCAAAGTGAGAATCTTCAGATTTTCATATGCTTTAAGGATGGGGGTCAAGGTCAAACAAAACTTTTGGGAGAAAGACTAAAAATAGAAAATCAACAAAAGTATTCCAATTTAAACTCGAAACAAAAATATGAAACTCAATATTAGTAGAACCAGAAAATAGATTGTAGATCTGAGAAGGGAAAAAAGGTGTTTACTAGTCACCAAAAGTCAGTCTCTGAAGGAAAACTGGGACGCATTCGCCCATGGGTGAATGGGTCTTTTGTCACGATTTTCAAGCAACTTTTGACAACCTCTGATGTTGATTTGTAGCTTTTGATTTGTTCAGGTTTTAGTGTCGAAAAGTCATAAATCATATCTTTAGATGAGATTCCCTTATTTGACAACAACTTTGACAACTTTTCCAATCTTGCTCTTGAAAAGGTCTTCAATTCTTCTCAACCCAAATCTGCAACACATATTCAAGAGAGAAAATTGTTTATTTTGGGTGAATGGGGTTTTTCCTTGGCCAAACCCCATTTTGGTAATCAAAACTTGAATTGAAATGAAACATGAAAGAAGGAATGATGAATGAACAATGTTATGTTACCACTCAACAAACCCTTGTAGAAACTTTTAAAAATGGAGATCTTGGAAGTTCTGCAACTTACATGAAATGGCTTCAATGGATGTGGATCTAGATGACTTGAGTAATACTTTGAATGCTTGAACTTGATCTTGAAACCTGCATCACAATGTTAGCTCCAAAAACATCCATGATGCAAGAAGACTTTGATATGATGAATGAATCTTGAATGCTGCAATAAAGCTCTGATATATTTATTCTTAAATGCTCTTTATCATCAAATTTTCTCTTGTGAAATTTCTCTTGAAATTGTTAGCTAGGTGAAACTTAGTGAAATAACCTTGTCTTTGTAGGTATTTATTCTTAATTTCTCAAAATTCAAATATCACAAGCTGACATTGAAATATGGATTTGAGGACATTAAAATACTGTCAAAAACATATTTTAAATTTGGGTGTAAAGGTCTAGGGAGGATGCATTCGACAATGGGAAAATGGGTCCTAGGTCCCTATTCTCGGAACACACATAATCACATTGCTCAAGGTAAAGTGTTATGTATTGCATTAATTGTTGAGATTCCACTTTTAAAAATATATAACTTATTAGGCTTGTAAATGAATAAAAGGGCTTATTAAGGCATAATTAAGCTTAATTTAATTAAGAGGGCCTTGTAGTGATAAAAATGTACCCCTTTTATATTTTCTCACTTTTTTGGTCCCTCTTGGTTAAATTGGACTTAATTGTGCCTTAATTTAGTGTTGTAAAATGTATTTATTTACATTTTCACACTTATTTATGGATCCTTTAATTAATTGAGCTTATTTTTTCCTTAATTGGCCCCTTAATTCATTTACCAAGCCTATTTAATTACAATTTCTGAAGAGGAAACCTTATATTCATTAATGCATTAAGATAACACTTTTCATGAGTAATGTGTTTTCTAGGTTTAGGGACCTAGGACCCATTCTCCCATGGGTGAATGGGTCCTCCCTTGACCTTAGAACCTAATTTTAAATTATGTTTTTGGTGGGATTTTAATATCTCTAAGTGTATATTTAGATGTCGTCTTGTGATATTTGAATTTCAAAAAATTAATTATGCATATCTATAAATATAAGGTTATTTCATCATTTCAACATCTAAGAACCTAGCAAATTCAAGAGAAGATTTCAAGAGATAAATTTGTGATCAAAGACATTCAAGAGAAAATTTATAAGAGTGTTATTGCAGCAATCAAGATCTAATTTTCATATCAAAGCCTTCTTGCATCATGCATGTTTTTGGAGCTAATATGGTGATGTAGGTTTCATGATCAAATCAAGCATTCAAAGCACTATTTCAAGCAAGATTTCAAGTTCAAGATCCACATCCTTAAAGCCATTTCATGCAAGATATTGATTTACATTCCAAGATTTATTCAAGGGTTTGTTGAGTGGTAACATTGCTTTATTCATTATTCATTCCCTCTTTCATGTTTCATTTCATTTCACACATCTCAATCTCTATCAACTTACGATTATGGAAATGTAAAACCATGTCATTTCGAGGTCATCTTACCTCTACATATTCTAATGATGCTATGATGGTGGCACAAGAGTAATATGTGATTAATGATTTAATTATATCTCCTAGTTAAACATCAAAGGATTACATTTTATATGATGAGGTTAAATTTTTCTTTAGTATGCTATGATTTTCTCCACTATTACAATTTGTTACACGATGATCTTGTATTTTGTGATTCTTTTCAAACTACTCATATTTTCTTAAAATTATATTATAAGATGGTATTTATATTTTTTCGTGAGCATTTTATTTTTCATAATATTGATGATTCTACAAATAAATAGTTATGTTAAAGTCATTTAAATTTACAAGTTATGAGCACATTCATAATGATATATTATTAGTGATTGATTTTAAGATTATCTTATTTAATAAAATAGTAGATTATTTTATTTTATATGATTCATAATCTGTATATAATATTGCTACAAGATTTTATTGCATGCTATGGCTTTAGGAAAATTCACCATCAACAATTAGAAGTTTTGATTTATGATGATAAAAATGAAAACATTTTTCAATACATTTTATTTTATTCTAGTAAACCAATTATACAACAATATCAACCATCTCTATTATTAATGTGGTGGAAATTATTCTTTTGCAAAAAAAATCTCAAGGTCTTGGAAATATATATTAAAAAATGTTAATGCCCTTGGTAGTGAATTTTCCATGAGATGAATTTGTCATGACAATGAATTGTTGACGGTTAATCATTGACAGTGAATTTTCTGGTGATGAATTATTGACCATGAATTTTTCTGAAATTACATATTATATTTGTTATAGAGTGATTGATGATTGTTTATGCATGTTTTTATTTCTCATTTAAAAGTAACTGAAGTGATTTGGAACCAATTGAAACAACAAATCAACTTCCAAATAAAATAAAGCAAATACTCATAAAATAAAAGTTGTCATGGAAAAATATGAAAGAACTAATAGTAATTTAACATTATTACAAAAAATAAAAAATTACAAACAAATACAAACCGTTTAATTAGCCGATAGGCTATCTCTTGTGGGCATTTCTTACCAGAATTCAGCATTCTCGCCCGTGAATAACTTCTTGGTGACTAAAACAAGTTTCAGTGAGGTAAATAAAATTATTTTCCTGAAACACATTTCAGTGAAGTGAATTACTGTTAAAAGTATCATATTCCCCATTCTTTGGGGATGATGTGGCGCCTACCGCAATCCATGAACACTAATTTTATTTTAAGCATTACTCGGTCTTCTAAATGCTTATCATTTCATGGGAATTTTTAGTGTTTTGGAATTTGTTTTTGATTCTTTTCTGATTCTTCCTTTTGGCGGTAATGACATCACCGGATTTTAGCATTCTCTCGCCTGAAATTTTTTTTGGCGAAGTAAATTAAGTCAAATGCCTGAAAATCATTCTGGCTAAGATAATAAAATCAAGTGAATTTAATTATTATTATTTAGTTTCAATATCTTTTTGATTTGAAATGTTCTCGCGCAAAGTAATTAAAAAAATGGCAACAAAGATTTATGACGAATCTACTCAATATCACTTCCGTGTCATGCATAAGTGTTACTCAGTGACTCATAAGCAATGTATTTCCAGCTGTCTTTTCCATTCAGTGGTGAATTGAGTATGCACAAAATTTGACCGCAAAAATCTAATTTTCAGATATTTTCCCTCTGTTATTAATGCATTTACTGCACCTGGCATGTATGCCACCGCCTATACTCCTTATAAATAAAAATACAAATACAAATCTAATGTTGCACATCTCATAATATACAACTACAGAGAAAAATCAAAACCAATTGTTGCACGTCTCAGATTTAACACACTTGAGAACAGAGGTAATAATTCATTTTCAACTTTAAAAAATATATATATATACTACATTTTCAACTTTAGAACTCAACTTTACATCACTTCTTATTTTTGGGAGGATTAAACTTAACCTCAATGCATAGAGTGCTCAATGAAATTGAAGTATGGACATGCTTTATAAACATCATTTTGACTGTGCAAGAAGTTTTAACTTTAAAATTTATATTTTTACTTAGTGCTGGTGCAGTTCTAACTTAAAAAGCATGTGATCTTCCTTTGCTAGGCATGTTCTAAGGCATTCTAACTATAATCGTTCACTTTCCCTTCAAAAGAAATTGCAACTAACGCACACCAATACATGTATTTTTGAAACCTCATACTCGTTGTTCTGTCTGCCACTATGAATGTAATTTGTAAAGTTTTCCAATAATATGTAGTCTACCTTATCTCTGGCCTTACACACAAATAGCATAGACAGTAGGAAAATACAAGATTAAAACCTGCGACGTCCAACACAAGAGCCCATTTGTTGAGTTAAAGTACATTTTTTTGGTGAAACAGGTGGGCTTCAATTGTTTGTCAATCAAGTAAGCGATTAGTTTTCAAGTTCCTATTGGTAAGTTCATAAATGATGTTTGAATTTGTTATATTCATATGATTATGGTAATATTATCTTATATTAAATGTAGTTTAAATTTTTTTAATTTTTTTATAAATTATTCGATGTATGAATCTATTAGCCACCTCTCTTTCTAAACCAATTCAATAATTAAAATTGAAAACCTGACTATTACTTATATTATTTTCTTAACAAAATATTCTTCAAATAGTTTAAGTCACTTTTATTTATTTGCTGTTTGTATTTTTTATTATATGTTTTTTAGTTATTCAATTAAAAATAGGAAATTAGATTTTTTAACCAATAGATTAATTGATCAGTTAGTACTTGTAATTTCAATTACAGACTTCTTGCCATGGAGTTTTATACAAATGTTAGTTTAAAAAACTATTAAAAAAATATATAACCTAAATATATGATCTCAATATTACATAAACAAAGTTCTAAACAATTTTTCATGTTCTTATAATAAAAGATTAAAAGATTAAAAACCAAAGAAAATGTAAAAAAAAAATTATTTAATTTCCATAAGATTAAAATCAATTTTCTAACATAAAATTAAACTCAATTCAATTATATATATACGTATAGCCAGGATCATTCACACCTCCAATCATGAGGCATACCATATTCGATTCTTTAATCTTTGAAAGGTTTCTTCTCGCTTCATTTATGAAAGACAAAATCCACTTGCCTGATTGTATTTATTTTCATGTTCAACTCTTCTAGATCACATTACATGAATGATTTATTTTAATATTTACCACCCTTAAATCACATTATGGATTCGCATGCAATGTGTATATCACTATGAAATTTCCTTATAATCATTATAAATAGAGATGCAAGGGTGTTCCAGTGTGAACACTCTTCCTTCAAATTTAGAAATTAAGACATTATGGACATTAAAACGGCATAGGTTTGATTCCTTTGCACAAATAATGCTTGCATTTTTTGCTAATTAGACTAGGATACAGATATTATAATGGTGAACTCTTTAATTTCCATTGTATTGTTGTAGAGATGCTTAAAGCCATGTATTTGACTGCTAATTTGATGAGCTTAAGCTTCAAATTCATCGCTACTTCCATCAGGTACCCACTAATCTATCTTTGTCAAGTTACGATGTAGAAATATTTCATAGATTTGTGACTCTAATGGTCTTTAAACATGTAGTTTCTAGTATTTATGTCTAATGATACAAGTGTTGGATCAGTCAACTTTTAGAATCTTGTGGCATTTAGACATTGATGTGTGAAAATAGGCAGGTCATTGAATCTCCTTCTATGAAGGAGTATAAGTCTAATTTTGATGAGATGTTGCTTTTTGAAGGAAGAGGTAGAGGAAAAGAAAACAAAATACAAAACATAATAGAATAGGGTAGAGAACGGGAATAAAGAACATAAATTCAAACATGGAAATGAGTCAAACTGAGTTTCTAATTCATATAAATTCAAATCTTATAAAATTTGATGTCATAAACAAAATACAGAGTTGCTGCTCTTTTTCATATTATTCAAAAATATAATAACATAAACTCCCCTATTTTTGGTTGTTTCTGGCTGTTGCTATAGCAAAATACTGACTACTTCTACAAGCTACTACTATAGAAATATTGGTTGCTTCTACCCTTTTTTTCACATTCACTTCACCTTACAAAAATCAAACTGCATTCATCTATTAACAAAATGCTAAGACCATTATAGAACCTACTTATGACCCAACAAAGGAGGGAAAAGAAAATGCATTTAATTCCATTGAATTAAGATAATTGAAAAATCTTGCCAAAGAAGATTCTACTTTTGAATTCATATTTAATTATGTCTTGCACTTGGAATTTTTTAAAAAATGATTAAATGGATTGAGCTAGAGAAAGAAATCTCACTCATGTGAGAATATTTGGAAAATGTGTTGGGGACCAAAATTGAAAATCTATGGTGGTTGGAGTTAATGTGGCAATTGGGATTAATTTTCCAACACTCCCCCTTAATCACAACTACTACCTTCTATGATGCCCAAGTTGTCTCTTTGATGAACAAAACTGTCCTTTCCCAATGGATTTGTAAAAATATTTGCATGTTGTTCTTCAACCCTGTAATGCTCCAAAACAATTTCACCATCATTGATTAATTCTTTTATAAAATGATACCTTGTGTTAATATGTTTGCTTCTCTTATGGAAGACTGTGTTCTTGGATAGTGCAATTGTTGAATTGTTTTCACAAAACATTTTTGTTGCATCTTCTTGTTCATTCTTTAGATCTTTTAAAATTCTTCTCATCCATATGGTTTGGCATGTTGCCTCTGTTGCAGCTATAGACTCGAATTCAACTATAGATAGGGAAACAATTGGTTGTTTCTTGGAAGCCCTGAAATGACTCCCAAACCCAAATGAAATGCATAGCCTGATGTACTCTTTCTATCATCTAAATTTCCTGTCCAATCGCTGTCGGTGTATCCTACCAACTTAAATTCATTTGCTGCACTATAAGATTCCATATCCCTTGGTTCCATTCACATGTAATACCTTAAAATTATTTTAGCTACTAGCAAATGTATCTCCTTTGGGGTCTCCATAAACCTTGAAATTAATTTCACTGCATACATTATATCAAGCTTTGTTGTAGTCAAATACATTAAACTTCCAACCATGCTTTTGTATAGGGTTGGATTTACATTGTTGCTACAATCACCCTTACTTAATTTCATAGCTATGGATGTTGGTGTTATATAAGACTTGTTGTTTTGTATTTTAAACCTCTTCAAGATCTGATTTGCATACTTTGATTGATAAATAAAAATACCATTATTCTTTTGTTCCACTTCTATGCCTAGGAAGTATCTTAACAACCCTAAATCATTCATCTCAAATTCATGTTTCATCATTCCTCATGAATATTAAGTTGACCATCTACATACAAAACAACAATTAAGATCTTACCATCACCTTCCTGGATGTAGAGAGTAGGCTCACCATTACTTTTGTTAAAGTCATTTCTCAAGAAATATGTATCAATTCTATTGTACCATGCATGTGGTGCTTTCTTCAAACTATAAAGTGTATTTTTCAGCATATAGACCTCGTATTCTTGTCCTTGAACCTCATATCCAGGTGGATTCTCTATAAACCTCCTCTTTCAATACTCCATTTAAGAAAGCTAAATTTACATCCATTTGATATACCTTCCATTGGTGTTGAGTTGTTATTTCTAAGATTGCCCTTGTTGTTTCCACTCTTGCAACGAGAGCATATGTTGCATCATAGTCTCTACCCGGTTGCTGTTTGTATCCCTTGACAACCAACCTTTCTTTGTGTTTCTCAATCCTTCCTTATATATTTCATTTTAATTTATACACCCACTTTACTCCTATAACTTCTTTTCCTTTTGGAAGACTCACTAACTCCCATGTTTCATTCTTTTCAATCGCATCAATTTCTTCATCCATTTCATTTACCCATTTTTCATCTTTAATTGCGTCTTCAAATTGAATAGGATCATCAACATGTGAATATAATGAAAAAAGAGAATTCAAACAAGTGTTATTCTCCCCTTCATCTTGCTCATAAATATCTCATATACTTCTGATTTTTTGTTTTCTCATGCTTTCCAAAGTTTGATTTGACATGTCACTAGAGTTTGAACTTGTAGAATGTGGACTTGACGGGCCTGCATTATGAGTTCCTATTTTTGTTGGTGTTTGTTTTCCACTTGAATATGTGTTTGCTTGAATGTGTGAGGTTGTCCTTGTGCTTGTTGAAGGTGTTACTTGAGGACCATTTTTTAGTGCTTGAATGGGAGTAGGAGGAGTCACATTTGGAGGGATACCTATTGGTATTATTTCTTCTCCATCTTCTTGTTGTATGCTTGCTATTACATTTACTGGTTTCCCTATGTTGTCATCCCATGCTTCCTCTTCAATGAACTGCACATCTATGTTGATTATTACCTTTTTGGTTATTGGATTGTATAGCTTATATGCCTTTGATTCCTCATGATATCCCACAAATATGCATCTTTCTCCTTTGTTGTCCAATTTATTTTCAATTCATCAAGGACTTGTGTATATGCCACACATCCAAATACTTTCATGTAAGAATTTTTTATTTTTTTCCACTCCATGCTTCTTCTGAAATCATATTCTTTAGACTCTTGGTTGGAATTATATTCACTATATAGAGTGCACATGAAATAGCTTCAACCCAAGACTCATTTGCCAAATGTTTTTCTTTTAACATGCTCCTTGCCATTTCCATGATTGTTCTATTTTTCCTTTTGAACAACTACACCGTTTTGTTGAGGTGTGTACCTTGTAGTATTTTTTTTGTGAATATCATTACCTTTGAAAAATATTAGGAAGTCATTTGAGATGTACTCTCCTCCTATATCCATTCTCGATGCTTTGATATAATGCCTACTTTGCTTCTCCACAAGAGCCTTGAATTGGTGAAAGTAATTAAATGCTTCATCCTTATGCTTTAAGAAGTAGACCCATTTTTTTCTTGTGTAATCATCAATGAATGTCATGAAATAATATCTTCCACCAATTGATGTTGTTTGTATAGGGCCACACAAATCTAAATGGACAATTTCTAATGGTGTTTCTGCCCCCATTGACTTTCCTATTGGAAATGATTCTCTATGTTGTTTAACTAGAATTCATCCTTCACAAAGCCTTGCTAATTTCTCTATGAATGTCAATCCCTTTACCATGTTCTTCCTATGCAATAATTTTAAGCCTCCAAAGTTTAGGTTTCCAAATATTAGATTTCATAACAAAATTTCATCTTTAATTTCAGCTTAAAATATTGTTTGTGTGACTGCTACACCTTTTCCTTTATCCACGAGTTGTGTTTGAGAAGTTTCTGCTTTCAAATATGGTTGTATCCTAAGGGGGGGACATTCTATTGTTTGTCATTTGGACTTTTGAAATAAGCTAATTGTTGGGATACTTATCTAAGATTGTGCATTCTCCATTTTTGAAAAATACTCTATATCCCTTTTGAACAAGTTACCCACTCATCAAATTATGTTTTAATCCAGGGACATAATAAACATCAAAAATAAACTTGTTATCCCCCTTTTTGGTTAAAATGTCAATTTTTCCTTTCCCCATTACTGAAACTTTGCTATCATTACCTAATGTAACATCGGATTTTACATTCTCATCTAAACTAGAAAATAGTTTTACATTCACTTTCATATGGTTGTTGCACTCAGAATCTAAAAACCATACATCCTTTTTCTTTTCTTGTGCAACATTATAGGCTAAAAACATGTTGCCCTAGTTTTCATTTTCTTTTGTAAAATTTGCATTTTGTTGCCTAGAGCCATACTGTTTCTTTCTACATTCATTCAAATAATGCCCATATTTTTTTACAATAATGACATTGGACTTGTAATTTATCATACCTTTGTCCTTGGGGATGGATTTTATTTGAACTTTATCTATTTCCTCTTCCACCTGAGTTTGATGGGCTACTTCTTCCACCTCTATACGAATTTCTTCCTCTTCCTCTTGAGTTTGATATTTCTCTACCTCTACCATGGCTAATTGAAGCTTGTGTCTTGAAATCATGTTCTAATGATAAGTTTATTGTTCTAATTAGCTTATGCTCATGTGAAATAAGGGATGCATGTAGTTCATCCACTGATATTGAGAGAGATTCTTAGTCTCTTCTATAGACACAACAATGGACCCAAACCTTGTAGGTAGACTTCTCAAAATCTTCTCAATCACTCTTCTTTCTTCAAGTGTTTCACCATGAGATCTAATTTGATTTACCAATCCAATAATTTGTGTGAAAAATGAGTCTATAGATTCAGTCTCCTTCATGTATATTGCTTGAAAGTCTCTTCTCAGCATTTATAGTTTTGTTGTCTTCACCTTGTCCATTCCTTGGTATGTTGTTTGTAGAATATCCCAAGCTTATTTTAAATTGGTTGATGTTGCAACTCTTGGAAATATGCTCTCATGCATTTCTTGGAAAATATAGAAGAGAGCTTTGGAGTCTATCTTCTTGTTGTCTCATAGAAAACTCTTTTATGCTTGTGTAAGTACATTGTATGTCATTGCATCTGTTGGTTTTGGGTAACCATTTTCAATAAGCTCCCAAATATCTTGAGAGAAGAATAATGCCTTCATTGTAATTGACTCGTAATCATAATTCTTTCCATTGAACTAGGGAATTTATGGGTTTTTCAGACTGGTGCTTGGAGCTTCCATTATTTACTGTGAAACCTTATTTGAAAACCTTCTTTTATGATAACCTTCAACTCTGATACCACCTGAAGGAAGAGGCAAAGGACAGGAAAAAAAATAAAAAATAGAATAGAAAAGGGTAGAGGACAGGAATAAAGAGCAGAAATTCAAACACAGAAATGAGCCAAACTGAGTTTCTATTTCATATAAATTCAAATCTTACAAAATTTGATGACATAAACAAAATACAGAGTTGCGAATATTTTTTATATACTCAAAAAATATAATAACATAAACTCCCCTATTTGTGGTTGTTTCTGGTTGTTACTACAACAAAATACTGACTGCTTCTATAAACTGTCGATGCAGAAATATTGGTTGCTTCTTCTCTTTTTCTCACATTCACTTCACCTTACAAAAATCAACTACATTTATCTATTAATAGAAATCTAAGACCATTCTAGAACCTACGTATGACCCAGCAAAGGATGGAAAGAAAAATAAGTTTAATTACATTGAATTAAGATAGCTAAAAAATCTTGCCAACGAAGATTGTGCTTTTGAATTCATATTTAATTTTGTCTTGCACTTGGAATTTAAAAAATATTAATTAAATGGATTGAGCTAGAGAAAGAAATCTCACACATGTGAGAAGATTTGGAAAATATGTTGGGGACCAAAATTTAAAATCTATGGTGGTTGGAGTTAATGTGGCAGTTGTGATTAAAATTTTCTAATACTTTATTCATAGCAGGTTTGATAGAAAATCTAAAACTCCCACTAAAATATTTAGTCAAGTGAAAATACATAGACTATCCACTTTCCTATAATTTAAAAGTTCATTAAATAATTTATAAAAATCTCATTTTAAGTGGTTTTTTTTCTACTAGAAATTTCTAGTTGGAGATTGATGTTAGCTTCATATAACCTAGCAACAGATTAATTGCGCAATAAAATCATAGAAAATAAATCTAATTTATAACAATTAATACAATTGGGTTAATTAACAACTAATAATAGCCGAAGCAAAATAACAAGAAGCCAATCACAAATAGACAATAACACAGATATACCCAGGAAACCCTAATGTGGGGAAAAACCTAAAAATGTTGGATCTTCTATTTAGCATAACAACAAACTTTTCTTTCAAAAATACAATATTGGTTTGCTATACCAATCTTACATATATAGCCTCAACAGTTTTAAATCGATGTGCAAGAAATGAAATTTTCCTTACATTACTCAGATTTAAATCACATAAAATCACTTTCGGTCTTATCTCAACCTCACAAGCCCGAAACATTTTATTAATGAATAAAAAATTATGTTATTGTTGAAAATACAACTCAAATTGCTTTAAATCATATCCAACTCGAGTTGCTTTAAAAAAACTCCACACTCCACCTTATGAGCTACTAAAAATCAACACTCCCTCTTAGCAAGGAAGGTGTTCTACACAATACCCAACTTATCCTTAAATAATTCAAACTTACTCTTCATCAAGGCCTTGGTCAGGATATCTACTATTTGTCCATTCGTAGGAATGTATTAAAGCTTCACTATCCCCTTCTCCACATAATCTCTGATGAAGTGGTACTTGATCTCAATGTGCTTTGACTTGTAATAAAACACTGGGTTCTTAGAGAGTTTGATACAACTCTGATTATCACAATAAATGACTGTAGGGTCTAGCTCTTGATCAAAGATCCCAGCTAGAAGTTTTTGAAGCCGGATAGTCTCACATGTAGCCATATGGGCTGCCATATAATTGGCCTCCATAGAACTCAGTGCAACTAACTTTTGTTTCATGTTGTACCAAGAGACTGCTCTTGATCCCAAACTAAAACTACACCCTAAAGTGCTCTTTCGATCTGCTATTTTTCTTGCCCAATCTGCATTAGTAAACCCTTCGAGCTTCACTCCATCCTATTGAACATACTTCAATCCATAATAAACTGTGCCTCAGATATACCTCAAAACATGCTTCACAGCAATCTAGTGTGTAATACCCCTCTAGTCTGGGCACCGCTAACAGGTACTACGAAACTAAACCCTACTTTAATGATGAAATTAACTATAGTCCTTCTACTTAATTCTTACGGTGTGTCTTCTATTCTAGGAGTGTGATACTTTGATGTTGGATGTTACTTATGTGACCTTATTCATGATAGAGATTAGAATATAGTGTGTAGTATGATTATGGTGCATATTTCTATTAGATATGTTCATTTCCCTAATATATATATTGTGGATTACGATTTGATGATGTGCTTCATGTATCATGTGTGTGACCTATTTGTGGCGCGAGGGGATGGTTTCATGTCACTCTCTTAGGAGAGACACAATAAATCATGATTCTCTTTCACCAATGTGTGAGTGTGGGTTATAAATTATGTTGGTATATATGTACATGTCCTTGGTTTGTGATGCAGGATTGCAGGTACCACACATCAACTCCACCTGGTCTCATAGGTCTGAGCATTCCTAAAAACAATCTTGATGGTGGTATTTGGAGATAGCATAGGGCCCTAAATATCCTAGCCTTGAACCATTACCTCATAGGAGGTGATGTTGTCAGTTGTAGTCACCTATTCAATATGCCATTAAGGCAATATCCTTACCCTGGTTTGTGAATGGTTTTGGTGGAGTGATTTGTGTTGCATTAATATTTTAATTGTGTTAAATAATTATGTATTTTGATTTTTTATTGGTGAAAATTCTCCTTGAGATATTATATTT
This sequence comes from Sequoiadendron giganteum, assembly GCA_007115665.2. Classification (NCBI taxonomy): domain Eukaryota; kingdom Viridiplantae; phylum Streptophyta; class Pinopsida; order Cupressales; family Cupressaceae; genus Sequoiadendron; species Sequoiadendron giganteum. The sequence goes on along the minus strand of CM021100.1, from coordinate 366,960,431 downwards.
TTGCATATGTATATATGTGTATTATGTTTTATGAAAATAAGGCTATAAATATTAACATATTCTAATGTTATTTATTAAATATCAATATGTTTATTAGTAAATATTTAAATATTAATATGTTTATTAGTAAATATTTAAATATTAATATGTAAGAATATGTTATATTTGTGTTTTGATTTTCTATTTTGGTCCAGAGTGGCTATTTTTAAGGAGGTTCTTTTATCTTTTAAAATGTTTTGAATTTGTTTGGTGGGAAACCATAAATAAATGAGTTAATCATGTGAGTTAATTTGATTATTTATTTTATTTTAATTATTTCATAGTGGTATGAGGATAGGTTTTTTAATTTAATATTTTAATATTTTATTTTATGAGAGGATTTTATTTCCTTGTTTTATTTTTGAAAAAAAAGTCTTTTGGGAAAAAAGAAAGAAAGTTACTTTCTATTTTTTTTTTCTTTCTTTTTGAATTTAATTAGTTTTATTTATGGGAAAATTTGGAAATTTGGTCTTTCACTTTTGTGTTGTGCATGAAATTTAGAGGATTTGGGAAGATATTATTGGGGGTTTTAGAATTGAGAGAAAATGGAGATATTTGACATGGTTTTGAAGATATTTTTCAAAGGTTTTTGGGAATATTTTGAGTGGTTTTTAATTGAAATTTGGAGGAGAGTGAATTGGAATTCAATTATAGTTTGAGGTAAATGGATTTGTTGCTAGATTGTATGGAATTCTGATTTCTGATCGTGCTTTGGATAATTTTTCATATTTTCAGGTAGGTTTTGTACTTAATTTAATTTTTTGTTTTAAATTTATGGATATTTATATGATGCTATAAAATATTTTATTCAAATATTTTTAAGTGTTTCTTTCAAATGATGATATTTTTCTATATGTTGGGTTTCTCATTTTGATGTTTGACTGTAATCAGGTATGTTGAAAAGAATTTTTTTAAGGGAGTCGTCTGTTGTTTCACATTTTGTGAAATTTTGAGAACTTTTTGATGAATGTTTTCCACCTTATTTGAGTATTCGAGGCTCAAATCTGAAATGGGTTTTTGATGGATTTGGATTTTGAGTTGATTTGACTATTTTATGGTTGGCAGACTTGATTGTTGTCAAGAGGGATTCAGCTCTGTTTCAAGGTAGGGGTTTTACACTTCTTGTCCTTTCTTTAGAATTATATTGAATTATAATCTTTGTGGAGTGTTTTCATGTTTTTTTATGCGTATTCTTATTTCTAAAAATGATAGTGTTTCTATGGTTTTATTAGCATATGAATGTTTCTTTTGCCCTCCTCTATTTTTTAGGCTTTTAAGGGTTGTTTTTGGGAATATATTTTCAAAACTCATTAAATGAATTTATTTCTTTATTTTTTGGTCTTTATTTATTGTTTTTGGAAATTTTCTAGTGTATTATTTGGTCCTATATGGTTCCCTAGTGTTTTATTTTCAATTTCATGGAGTTGTGTTGAGTTTCATGAAGATTGGAGTTGTTTCATGCATCGATTGGTACCCTTGTTTTTTATTTGTGAATAACCAAATGAATTCTTTTATAAAATAATGTTATGGATGGTTTATGATGTCTATTTTGGTCCCTTGTGATCTTGAGATATTTACACTTCATTATGGTGCATTTATGATAAGTTTCAAAAAGTTTCATTGGGTCTTGAGCACCTAATGGTGGTTTAATCTATGGCACTTAATATACAGTTATAGTGATGTATCCTTGTTATATGTGAATGGTTGGGAATCATATTTTTATTTATGTTGATGTTGTAACCATGTGTTTTTTTTTTAGAACCTGGGGTTAGATAGGCTCATATCTTACCCATGTGAGTATGGCTTGTAATTTCTGAAATGATCCTTATTTGAATTTTATCCCTTGCATTCCTTGTATGATAGCCCTTTGTTTTAGGTAGTTTCCCTTCCTTGTTTTCTTGTGTGTTTGAGGGCCTTATGTCTATCTCATAGCACAAGGGGTGTTCTTTTGGGTTCCACATGGTCAGGTGGCTACCTACCTCCATCAGGTATCTATGTCCTAATTTGAGTGCATGGATGGATTCGAGTGTCTTCATGTGATGATTATTGTGGTGCTTGTTGCTCATGCATTGGATCCTATATTTCAAGAGAAAATTATTTATTGGATAATCATAGTTGCATATGAGTTTTAAATTACTCCTTGTTGGAGGATAATGCATCAAGATGTAATGTAATAGGAGGTTAATGATTATAGTTGGTTATCTAGGATTATTGATTATGTTGCTTTCATGTGCTCTTGTGGTATCGATATCTTCTCATCTGAATGAATGTTAATCTTAGGTACTTGAGTTGGTTAAGTAATGAAATTTAGATCCTAAATCTTAAATGTGATGTATGCTTTATAAGATATTCTTCTTAAAGGATATTTGATTCTTATGAATTAGGATAAGCATTTATGGGAAAAGTAATAATTGTAATGAGTAGATGGTTAATTTTTATAGGCATATTTTTATGAGGAATGTCTTAAAGCCATAATTCTTATTGGTGCATGTTATAAAGGAATGATGATGTATTATGTTGAGTAATATAAAACTATGTTAACGCAATATGTAGTGATACCTATCATGTTGATATTCACTTTCAAATTATTCTCCTTACATTCTTCATGGCTATGTTGGTATCATCATTATTCCTTATAATAAATGTAGTAAGGTGGAATGATGTGATTAATTAGTGGTGGTTATGGTGTTACTAATTCATGTATAGACAATTTCATTTATGTATCTTTTGTCTATGTCACACTACATAGTGGTGTTAACGAACTTACCTTAGAGTGAATTTAATATTCTACTCTGATGTATTGAAAAAGGGTATTTGGTTAGAGTTGTATGGAGTAGGAGTTAGTATAGGATGAAAAATGATATTTTTTAATCTCATTCTTTGTTAAGATAATCTAGGAGTGTATCATGATGTACCTAAGTACTAGAAAAGTAACTATAAGATGTTCATTTCATTTAGTAATTATGTAAATATTTTTCTATTGTACTTAAATGTTAAATGTTTATCTATTCTTGTCTAGTAGGTTGAAAGGGAAAATAAATTCAACCCTTTCTTGTGGTAGATGTTGTTAGTAACAATGTTGGGGAACCTAGGAGGACTTAGGACTAGAATGTAAATGACAAGTCGTATTATCTTCTGCTACTGATTTATGAGTTATCAATGGTATACTTCATTGTGAATGATATTAGTAACTCTAGATTGTAAGTTCATTGGAAAGTTGATCATTATATTGAGTAGCATTAGTTAATGATAATCATGGTTCTTGACAATGTTAATGTTTTATTTATTTATTTTAAAAATCCATGTCTTTTGCATTCCTCTTTCTTTGTTGTCCTTTGGGTTCCCCGGTGGGGTGTTACACTTGGTATTAGAGCCAGGTTTCAACACTGGCATTTATGGTTAATGTTTTCACCCATGTCTAGTTATAGTAAATTTCCCCATGCATGTGTTGTTGGATGTCTAATGTGTGGCTAGAAGGTCATAGGGACCCTCATGTTAGATACCATGTTTTAATCTAAACACCCAATTGAGATGTTAGATAGAGGATTAGGTGCTCTGTGTATTCTCCTATTGGGTGTGATTCATTGGATGCTTGTAACTGTTGATTTTTCTTATGTGACCTTGTTTCATTTCCATGACTTCCAGTTCTTTAAAAGTACAAATTTAGTCTTGGAATGCATGTGCGGGTTCAAATTAATTAGTTAACAAGTTGGCATGTGGATTTATTTTGTTTGACTAAATGTGCATTGGGATAAGATGTTATTTTGCATAGCTAGGCTACTTATGTGAACTCTATGCAAGTGGGAATGTATGTTATGTGGTTTAAAAGGGAAGTCCTGGCCTAAGTATGTCACCTCTTCATGTGTTTTTTTTTTGTGGTTTGTAGGAGTGTCAACACCCATATGTTGTTTAGTGCATTTTCATAATGTTAAGAATATACTACATGTAAAAGGGTTATTAGAATAGACTATGGAAAATAATGTAGATAGTTTATAAATGAATTATTGTCAATATTTTTTGATTGCTATAATGCATGTTGAGTGATGTAATGGAATTTTTATCATGTGTTTAGTTATGATTAGAAAAGGAAAAGCTTGCTTGATGGTGATAGTTGAGATTTGGGTAGAAAGTGTGACTTAATTTTCCTTTATATAGATTATTTGTTTGGAAAGGTTGTGTTTGCAAGTTGCTTGCATCAAATTAAATTATCTTGTTTCCTATTTCTCTTAATCCACATATAGTTAATAAAGAGAATTAGTCTTAAACCACATTATAATAGAAAATAATTTAGGCCTTAAACTTGTATGCTTAAACCTTGATTGTGAATCAAAGAAATTTTACTTGAGTGATGGATCTTATGTTCTCCTAAAAATACACTTCTTACTTCTGGTTTATGCATAAAAGGTAGACTATGAATGTGACTAAGTGTAGTTGTTCAGTATTTAATCTATGCATTTGGAAGAAAATTTATATGAGGGTGGTGGAAAGAAGTTGAGTCCACTTTTTGGCCAAAAAGTGGAAGTGTTTTCCCTGATTTTCAGAATTTGCAACATTGATCTTAAAACTTGAAGCACTTAGAGATGGAAACTTCAAAAAAGTCACTAATCATAAAATGCAGTACTCAAAGTCTAGTTTCCAAATATGTAATTTATTTCAATACCTAGATTGTACAAATTGAGTTTCAATAGGTGTTTCTAAAAACCACTATTTAAAAGTCATTTTTTTTACCATACCATGCACGTGTACGACATCCATATTTTGACCTAAATTATCGTATTTTTCTAAATCTTTTTGGGAAAATATTTGTGACTCATTGAAGCTTGTTTTCGATATTTTATTGTAATTTTTTATTAGGCATATTTTTCGTTTTAAAAAATAGTCATGTACAACACACATTAGATGACCTAAACTTATCATTTTTTGAATTTTTTTTTTTAAATTGAAAATAATTGTCTGAAGTTTGTTCTCGTGCAATCTATTCGTCAAAATGTTATGTTGATCAAAAGTTATTAAAATAGTAAAAAACTCTGATATTTAAAGTTGATGGACCAGTTTCATCAAAAATTAATTAAAAAATAGAAAAAATAATCCAATTGTAAAAACATTACATATTTGGAATTCTACATTGTCTCATCTAAAATGGGTTTTAATTTCGTCAAAAAATTCTACAAAAAAAGTCATCAGCCATATGTCAAAACTCGGTATTTTTCTCTGACATTGTTAGAAATTTCAACTTGCAGGTCAAACCAGGTTGAAGGCCTAGGTTCAGACTCCCAATGCTTTTCTTGAACCAACATCCGAGGCAAAAACCCAACCACAAAGCAAAACCAATTTCAAATTTTAAAAATTTATTAAATAATCATTTTTTATGCTTTTACAAAATGGGATCCCGTTTACATGCTTTACAAAATGGGATCATGTTTTGAAAATTGCCAAAAATGGAAAAAATTCCATTTTTGGAAAGTTTTCAAAACGAGATCCCATTTTGAAAACTTTCCAAAAATGGATAGTTTCTGAAAACGGAAACTTTTCAAAATGGGATCCCGTTTTGAAAAGTTGCCAAAAATGAAAATTTTAAAAAACAGGATCCCTTTTTTTATTTTAGGCTCGGGATCACGAACCTAAACGAGATTTCGTTTTTGCAATGCCGATTTCGTTTTTTTGGCTAAGGCAAAAACTTCCATGTTTCGTGGACTCAACTTCTTGCACTTACCCAAGATTAAGTTTTACATTACATGATGTGATATCTTTTTATTAGAAAGGGCTACTTTTGTGGAATAAATAAGATGCTAATGCATTGAACTAGGTTTTTATTTTGAGAAATTATGATGACTATATTGCTATTTGAACATCTTGTTTCCTATGTGTAGATGAAACCTATGATGTAATGTCTTTCTCTTTTCATGCTATTGTATAAATAGAAAATATTTATGCATTAGATGTCTTGAATGTTGAATTTTTATGAAGGGGTAACATGTAAAGTAATTAACCTTAGGTATGGGATAGGGATGTTTAAGTAGGCATCCTCACTGTGTAAAAGATTTAGTGTTACTTATACTAGCTTGGGATAAAGTTTGGGAGAATGTGGGATTGTGTCTTGGAAACAAATATGTGAATCCTTTTTGTTTGTGAAAATTTGATTAACTTGTGATGAAGTAGGGGTTGTTTGTGTTTAGGAAAGGCCTACATGAAGTGGTAAGATTTAAGTAGAGGATCGTTACAGTTCTTTTGTGAATATGGATCTTGTGTATAATTTATTGAACTATGGATGTATGAATATTGATGTGAAAGTATTAATGATTCTTGGGTGCATCTAGAAAATCCAAAGTACTTAAGTAAAATTCTTATTGTGTGGAAGAAAAGTTAGTTGACATATGTTGATGTTATGAGGATAGAATATTTTACCAAATGAATAAAAGTGAATGTGAATTTGATTAGAGGAGTTTTTAAGTGATCACAGTGATCATAACACTAACATTTAGTATCATGTGACATATGGAAGAGAGTAGAGTGAAAGAAAACTTGATAAAGGGTTATGGATAATATGTAATGATATAATTTTGTCAAGGGAATCACATTGGTTATGGAAATAAATGTACTCATGGTATGTGATCCTTGAGAAGTAATGGAATTGTGTATGTAATTGTACCCCCTTGTAAATGTGAGAAACTAGTAACTATACATTGGTTGAGTGTTGTGAATACCCCGTAATTGCTTCGTGTGCCCATGGGATGGTGATATTGTGTACCCATCCATGGGAAATGTTTTGTATTTTTTGGTATGGGATTATCCATACAATTTTGTGTACTTGTATGTTTGATACCTGATTGAGGGCCAACCCACATGTGGTTGAAATTTATATATATAAGAGTAGCCAAAAGATAGTTTCACATATTATTTTCTTTTGGTTCTCTAGCCCCTAATTCCATGAAGGGGTAGTAGCAGCCACAAAGTTCCTTGGGTAGAGTGTGTAGTGTACACATATTGTGGCACAGAGTAGTCCTAGATCAACTGATCCCAAGGAAACATACTCACTACTTCCCCTTATGATGGATCATGGTACTTGATCCATATGTGCTAGCCTAAACCCTCTTTTTTTAGTACAGCAACATTGGTTTGTTAGTATATGCCTTGTCATCTCTAGGGATGTTGGTCTAGCATTAATGAGTCAACCTCATCCATATGAGAGGTGAATCTTGGGTAGCCCCATATTGATATACTCATATATGCATTATATATACTATATCTGCATGTGTTCCAACATGATGCAATAGGTACGATGCCACATACCACTAATGTTCTAACATAGTTCTGGTGATGATTTTGTGTTGCTAATGGTAGAAATCTAGGCTCGAGGACACGGTGCCATGTGCATAGATGCATGAAGGTGCACTATGAGATTGTATTATGATAGCTTACTTGTGTGATGAGTGCAATGGAGCCTCACACACTTGTAGGGGGATACTCATGTTTTCTTTTGACACTATTGGGTCAGTTAGCATATGGGTATGTCCTAGCCATGTATACCTCTAGCTATAGTGAGTACCTACATGTGCCTTCCCCATGAGGTATCACTATGCAGGGTGTGTTCTATGCATGCCTACTTTTACGGAGCTACAGACACAGTGTCATGCAACATATGACCAATACGTTCCTTCTCTATCTGGCATATGACCATGACACACTGAGATGCGATGTAGGATGGGATCCAAGGTGCACATCCTGTGTGGGAAGCCAAGGAGTGTGTGGGCCACTTGGCTAGTCCATGTCACATGACAACGTGATGTCAAGTGTAGTTGAGGAGTACACTCTGAGACATGTGGATGGTGTGCTCACTCTGCACCACATGAGGGATACTACTATATCCTGATATTGTTCCATCCTTCCTCATTTGGGGGCTAGTATCTAGTTACGCAGTGTTGTACAATGCAATTTCGAATATTATGGACTTTCTTTATGATTATTGATGATTTTATGTTGATTGGGAAGGCCAACACCTTGTTTATATTTGATTTTGATGGTTCAGCCACACCTTGTGATCTTTTTTTCTTGTAGCTCTTGTGGTTACATTCGATTTAGTGTTGAAATTATGCACATTTATTGCTTTATGGTTGAAATTGAATTTTTATTTGCTCTTCTTTATGACTTTGGTGGCTAAACTAGTTTATCCTTATTATTTTTTGTGTCATCCATGTGTCGTATTGTGATTCCTCTCCAAGGACGTATGAGGCATACTTGGTGAGTGTATACGAGGAAGCCGACACAAGGAACCTTGAGGATGGGGGTATGTGAGGCTATTACACAGCTAGGACCCACTACCCACCTATGTGTGATGACTATCTCTTGGAGGATAACCACCTTATACAATAAGAGATAGGTCATTGTGGTCTTGTTTGGATGGTCTTACCATGTGTGTGTGGCCTAACACCATCAAGCCACTGAGTGTGAGGTATGGATCATGTGAGATGGATAGTGGCTCTTGGATCATGGATTATGTATCATGGATTAGTATGTTTCTTACCAGTGTCCAGATGGACCCTTGTGTAGCCTTGTGTTGTGCAGTTCCCGGTGTTGTGATTGTGTATGTATGTGTTAGATGTATATTTCTTATATTTTTTTTCATATTGATGTAAAAGAGGGATAACCATTCCATATTAAATGTGAGTGTATTGTGAATCTATTATATTAAATGGAGTGGATGTTATTGAAAATCATAAATTGTAATTTGAAATATGTTTTTGAAACATGAGATGGTGTGTATTTTTGAATATCAAGTAATCATTTGATGTGTTTTCCTTGTATAAGATTATGGAGATGTTTGTATTGGGAAAGTAAAAATTTAGTTAATTAGAGTACCTGCTATATTTATTTGTGTAAAATAGAGTATCTTACTATAAGAGATGTATGTATTTATAAATAAAGGTGGTTAGGAAAAATATTACTCTCAAATGGGTAGCCAGATACTGATTTTAATTGTAATGATTCATAAAGAGAAAGTACATCAATTATAGAGTAGAAATGTTTGGGAATAATGTGTCTATGTTTCCATTTTGAGCCTTGTGACTTCCAAGAGTAAGTCATGGGGGCTCAAGGATGTAATACCCCTCCAATCTAGGCACTATTAATAGGTACTACAATAATGAACCCTAGTTTAGTGATGAAATTAACTATAGTCCTTCTACTTAATTCTTAAGGTGTGTTTTCTATTCTAGGAGTGTGATAGTCTAATGTTGGATGTTACTTATGTGAACTTATTCATGATAGAGATTAGAATATAGTGTGTAGTATGATTATGGTGCATGTTGCTATTAGATATGTTCATTTCCTATATATATGTGGACTAACGATTTGATGGTGTGCTTTATGTATCATGTGTGTGACCTATTTGTGGCATGAGTGGATGGTTTCATGTCACTCTCTTAGGAGAGACACATGACATCATGATTCTCCTTCACCAACGTGTGAGTTTGGGTTATATATCATGTTGGTATATATGTACATGTCCTTGGTTTGTCATGCAAGATTGCAGATACTAGGCATCGACTCCAACTAGTCTCATAGGTCTAAGCATGCCTAAAAACAATCCCAATGGTATTATTTGGAGATAGCATAGGGCCCTAAATATCCCATCCTTGAACCATTACCTCATAGGAGGTACCGTCTATTGTAGTCACCTATTTGATATTCCATTAAGGCAATATCCTTACACTGCTTTGTGAATGGTTTTGGTGGAGTGATTTGTGTTGCATTGATATTTGATAACATTTGCATATCATTGGTTTTACTAAGGCAATAATAATGATTAAAATACTGAGCCTCGACTTAACACATAATGCTCTTGAGACTTAGACAAACGCAAGGCATTGATCATTTTGATGTTTTATTATATTCATGCAAAATTAAAAAAACCATAATGATATTTGTGGTTTTGATTGTAAATTGAGAAAATAAATAATGGATATCCGTTGATATCATTTTCCCTAAAATTTAATCATTCTCTAAAACTCAAAGGTAGTTGTGATGGTCGATTTAGGGCTTGAAGAAAACATGGTAGAATGGTGGTATAGTGGTTGCAAGGCATGGTTTCTAGGTAGTGATTGTTTGGTAGTGACTACTCTAGGTGTTATCAACTACTTCCTTGGTAAATGAGAACATATTGGTAACACATTCTTTAAACCTAGTTTGGTGTTCTTCATGTCGAGTTACTATGGTATGAAAATTACCATATAGATATTTATTCACTACATAAGGGTTTATAGGATTTTGTTGCATAATGATTCAATTTTTTATTGTGTTCATGGTTTCCATTTTAAATTATCTAAATGACATTGTTTGTCGACCTTGTTTCTAGGGCATATCAACTTAGTAAATATACATTCTTATGATCAGTTTAAGATATCAAAAGAAATAAAGGTTTATCATTTACTTCATCAAATACTATGATTTGAACATGTGTAATAACATCTTCCTGATGGCTGAATTTGACAAAAACCTAAAGTTGTTTTCACATAGTTATGAAACCATATTGATGCTTGATAGTTTTTCAGTTTTGCAATCAGTTACAAACATGGGTTATTGTAATCAATCACCTGAAATGAAGGTTTTGATTAATATAAAGAGTGACCTAAGCATGAAGTAGAAGGTTGGATGATAATGTGATTTATACTTTGCAAAGATTCATTTTTATTTTTATGTTGAAAGATTTGATGAGAAATGCTTTATGAAATATGGAAAGCACTTTAAGTGTTACTTGTATTTGCATATAGATTCTTGAGTCTCCAATGAAAATGAGAAAATCAAGAAATTATTTGTAATGAAACAGATATTTCACTCTATCTTTTTTATTTTCAGAATCATTTTGATGTGAAAATATTGTTTTCTAGTGAGGAAAATGTTAACTTGAAAATCGAGTGAGATTGTAGCAACACTAAATGCTAGTGAGGTTGTGTTTTTCTAGTGAGGCATTATTTGCCAATGAGGAATATTTTTGTAGCCAATGAGCTTTGTGAGTGAGGAATTATTTTCCAGTGAGGCATATTTTTGTATCTAGTGAGGCTTTGCCAGTGAGGCACAAATAGTAGCCAGTGAGGCTCTATAATCAATGGGTTTTTATTAAGCCAATGAGGCATTTTACCGAGTGGTTTTTTTATCCCTATGAGGGTTTTCCAATCATGAAAAATATTTTTTTATGATTCTTTTGTGGTCCATGTGATAATTATGTTTCATGTAATTTGGTCTTGTTGCTTTCTTTATCTACTTTGCAACATTTGATTTTTCATGTTATTTAAGGAACTGCTATTAGCTATCACATTTGGTTACACTCTTGAAATTGAAAATTCAATGATTACAAATATATTATGTGTTTTGAAAAACTATTGAATTGAAGTTGATTATTGAAACATTGATTCACTCCCCCCCTCTCAGTTTTTCCCATACTCCAACAAGTGGTATCAGAGTCATACCCTTGCCAAAATTTTAACCAACTTAGGTGATTATTTGTGGATTACTTTCCATGGAAAATCAAGAAGTTATTTCTACTTCCATAGCACAATTATTTGATCATACTAGACATTTTTTTGGAAATATAGAATGCAACATCATATAACTTCTCTAGGCTATGAGGTTTTGCATGCAATTGAGTCTGAGTACAAAGCCACATCAGACCCTTGTACTGTAGACTACAAAAAATAATATGAAAATGATTCTAGGGATGCAAAGGATATTTTTTGTGGACTGACTAATGATGTGATAGTTAAAATTATGAACTATAAAAATTCAAAGTCTATCTGGGATAAACTATCTAGTATTTCTAAGGGTGATGAAAAAGTTAAAGAGGATAAATTAAAAAAATTTAGAGACAAGTTTGAAGGCCTAAAGATGACTGAGGAAGAGAAGGTATTTGATTACCTTCTAAGATTCCAAGAAACTATAAACTCAATTCGCGGTCTTGGTGAAACTCTAGAAGAAAAATTTGTTACATTAAAAATGTGTTAAGGTCTCTGACTTTAGATGAACTATAGAAGAGAGAGACATAAACAAACTCACTTTAGATGAACTTCATGGTGTCTTTACAGCTTATGAAATGAGAATCTATAGTGATAATCCCTCTAGCAAAGAAACTGCCTTTAATTCTGTGAAAAAAGACAATGACATAAATTCTGACTCAAAAAAATTAGATAACAATGAATCCATTCTTGTGAGAAAATTGAGAAGAGGGTCAGGTAGATATAAATGGAAGCTACCATTTAAATGCTTCAATTGTGGTAAAATTGGACATTATGCTACTCAATTTCCTAACAAAGACTCTCAAAGTGATGAAGAAGATAATAGGAGATAGGGAAAGAAAAAACAAAATAACTTTAAGAAAAATGTTTTCAAAAAGAAGAAAATATTGTTCATCAAAGATGTTGATGTAACAGATAGTGGTGTTGATGCATTTATTGAAGAAGGAGAAGAAACCCTATTTATGACAATCATTAGTCCAAATCAAAATCATAACGAAAAGATTGCAGATCAATATGAACTTGAGGTGGGTTTTGAGGGTGAGCTAAGAAGAGCTCTAGGTGAAATTAAGAAACTCAAGAAGGAGGCTATGATATAACAAAATTGAATTCAAAAAGACAATGGAAACCTAGTAAGTAAGGTGAATAACTCTAAAAAGTAAAGTACACATCTGAGACTCCAAGTTGGAATTTTAGAAGTTACTAAAATGCAATTAGAGATCAAAGAAAAAGAATGTTGCACTTTAGAGGAAAAGATTTTTAACTTAAGAAAAGAGCTTGACATGTGTGATCGCAGTAAAAAACTAGTAGATATTTTAAGTAAACAAAAATACGATAAAGATAAAACTGGTCTAGGTTTTATGGAATGCCAATGCTTACATTCCATTGAATCTCAACATGACAATGTTACAAATGAATTTTTTTTTAAACCGTTAGTTGGAAAAAGGAATATTCTATTAAGAAGTAATTTGTATTATTTTGGTCATTTCTTCCATTATAATCAATACAAGCATAAGGCAAGTGAATGTAGTCTTTTGTCTAAAATGAGCTCAAGCTCTCATAATGGAGATCTTAGATATATAGAAAATTGGTGTAGATCCAACTTTATTACACAACAAAAGAAAACTAGCACTTTTTCCAAGATATCTTTCAATGCAGATAAAACAAAGTTGCTTTGGAAGCCAAAGAGGCTTGACAAAGAGATAAAAGGCATTCTTGTTCAAACAACTCTACATGCCAAGAAGAAAGAATTGTGGGTGTTAGACAATGGGTGCTCTCACCACGTGACCAGGGACAATAACAACTTCATGAAATTTGAAGATTGTGATGGGCCCTTAAATATAGTTTGGAAATGATGATTGTGTTCAGATCTTAGGGAAAGGTATTTTTTATATGGATGATAACTTACCTTTGCATGATGTGTACTATGCAGAGGGTCTCAAGCATAATCTCTTAAGTGTAACTCAGATTTGTGATAATGGTTTTTATGTTCTTTTTGATGCTCTTGGATGTGAGATTAGAAAGAAAATAGGTGAGGTTGTTGCAGTAGTATTAAGGACCAAAGGAAACATCTATAGTCTGCAAGACATAAATTGCTTGAGAATGGTTGATCAGTTGAGGGAGAGATTGGATGATCTTCCTCATATTTCTCTTCACTAAATATTTTTATGTATGTTTTTAGGGGGAGATTCAAGTGTCATTTTATATCCCTATTTTTTGTTGCTTACATTGTGTTTATGGTGATATCTTTGTAGTATAGTGCATTAAAGGTAGTCAATAGTGTTCTGGGACTGAAAAACTGATTGTGATTACACATTTGAGTGGTATATTGGAAATATTTCAACATGGTGTTGTAGTGTGAAGTCTATCATAATAGATAAAGGTAGATAAATTTTGTAGTGTTATCTTTCCTTGAATAATGAACCTAATGATCTTAGTCAGTTATTGTAAGGGGTGTGATTCTTGACTTAGTTCATGGTTCAGTTCTTAATGTTGATGCTTCATGATGTTGGTGTTTGCAAATAGTTCATGGTTTGGAATCTTTAAGATAGTGTCTTGAAATCTTCTAGCTTGTGCACAATTGTGCACAGTTGTAGATAGTTTCACTTTGATGCTTAACTTGTAATTATTTATTGGATTTGATAGTTATTATATGTTTCAATAGTGATTTTCACTATTGACAGTGGCATATTGCTTGATATTTTGATGACACTAAAGTTTTTGATCCTTAACACAACATTTGTTTAGTCTGTGAACATGTTTTTGACAATGCACAACATGATGATTGGAGTTCTTTGGCACTCTTGTGGAATAAAATTGCTTACACACACCTTGACAATATTTTTCTGTGCCAATATGCTTTCCTCCAAGTAAATTCATATTGTGAAAGGATCAATAGGTTGATTAGAGTTTTTTTTTTGTAAGAAAAATTTGTTTGTTGCTATTGTTGATTGTGTCTCTTGATTGAACATGGAAACTTGAATATGAAGACATAATTACAAGTGTCTTGAAATAGTAATACTTTCCTCTCTTTAATAACACAAAACATATATGCATGGTTTTTGGGGGAATTTCATATTTGTTTTCATTTCATTTATGGTTTCTATATACAACTTTTAATGCAGTGAAGTATTCATTCAGTCAATTTTGATTCATGATTGACATGTGTGATTTGGCATGGATATGTAGTTAAAATTACACCATTTTTCTGATATGGTAGTGATATTCATGGTTGACATATATGCTTTGATATTTTTTTGCACTATGTTAGTCATTATGATGCATTATGATAGTTCTTTTATTATGGCTTACACATTTTGGGTCTAACAGTGTTTTGGTGTTCACTGTGATACCAATTCATAAGGACTGTTTAGTTAGTATTCTGATACATGACTTCTTTACATAGGTTATCTAGCAGGTATTCATTTCTTTCACAATTTCTTTTGTTTCCGCCCTTATTTGTTCTTTGGAATTGTTGTCGAAAGGGGGAGATTATGGTAGTTGGTTACTTTATTTCAATACATGCATGATAGTGCGATCAACTAGTTATTGATAGTGGATTTGGTTATTGGCATATTGTTGTATATTGCTATTTTAGTTTCATGTTACTCTTAAGAGCAAGATGATCTTGATGAGCTTGATGATATTGATATTTCATGCTATTTTTATTTCTCAGGAATTTGGCAGTTTTGATTCTTATACATGTGACAATCTTTGATGGCAGTGATAGGGTTTGACATCAATTCCAAAGGGTGATTTTGTTGAGCTCTTTTAAATTGGATGAGTTTGGCATTGATGTCAAAATGACATTAATCTTGATGCATATTTGGTGAGCATAAGGTTTATGGCTTTGGTTGATATTTGATAACATTTGCATATCAATTTGTCTTTACTAAGGCAGTAATAATGATTAAAATATTAAGCCTTGACTTAACACAAAATACTCTTGAGACTTAGGCAGACACAAGACATTAATCATTTTTATGTTTTATTATACTCATGCAAAATTAACAAAACCATAATGAATAATGTTTTTGATAAAAGGGTAAAACGGGTTTTATAGGGACCCGAAACCACAAAGTTTACAAAATAACAAAAAGAACACCAAAGTTCCACCAATAAAAATAGTTGCCTGAGAAAAAACCAGCAGCAACCAAACTAAAAGGACCAGAAGGGTCAGGAAAGAAAGGACAGTAGAGAAAAAACATAGGAAACCCCAACCATTACTTTAGAGACCTAAGAACAGTCTTTGTCTCTACCTCCATATCCTGCATATCTTTAACCCCCTTTTTAAAGGTTTGAACCATTTTCGAAGTCAGGGGGGTCTTGCACTTCAAGTTGGCACGGGTTTTTCTGGAAATGCCAAATTTTGTGTCCTGGCTTTTGTCTTCAGTATCTTCCAGGTCAACCACCAAAGAACCCTGTTGGGCTTTGTCAAGCTTTTCAGTCATCGCATTAATAATTATAGCATTATGTCTTGCTATATGGTTGTTTTGTTCAGTGACTGTTCTGATGGTATTCCTTAAGTTCTCAGCTTCGGTGTCAATGTTCCTGTTACTATGAGTCACTTCTTTCTTATCCATCTCAGCAATCTTAGCACCCATTTCATCAATCTTATTTTGCAGGGCCCAATTTTTAATTTTTAGTTCATTAATTTCAGAGAAGGTCCAATCCAAGAGTTTGGAATGGGACTCAGAATTGGTTTTAGCAAGGTTGAGATAATCAAGAGAGGGCTCTTTTCTAGTGTTAACAGGGGAATTATCAACAATGTGTATGTTTGACAAAGGGTCAGCACAACACTCAGAAATGTTGGTTTCAGATTCCTCTGACTCAGAGGATTCTTCGGAGTATGAAAGAAGGCTTTTAGCTTGGGTTTTTTTGCCAACAAAGCTGATCTTAGGAGGAGGGCAATCAGACTCAAGCTCAATGCAGATTCTACCTGACTCCTTGGAAGGGCCAGCATGCAAGCTAGGGGCTTTTCTAACCGGGCTAGTGTTAGGGAAATACTCCGAGCCACTAGGCTCAATATCATCACTCTCAGAATCTGGGTTGGTTTCCAAAATAGCAAGAGCGAGCACATGAAGATGTTCAACAATCAGCCTAATTAACCCAATGTGAAGAATGGGGAATCTTTTAGGGTTTTTCTTATTGTCCTCCAAGCTTTTCTTCAGGGAGAAAAAAAGATAATAGGGGATAGAGACCCTTACCTTGTGTCAGAAGTGGTTGAGAAGAGCAAAGTGGTAGCCATAGACTTTAGTGAATCGCCCGTCCACCGTGATGTACTCCATGATGACCCGAAGAACCTTTCTCCGTATAGTTTTTATGGAGTCAACATCGAAGTAACTATTAGCAATTTTGACCAAGCTTTGCTTTTCCTTGTCCTTTTTGGGAAATTTGATAACAGCTTCATCAGAAAAATCCATGTCCCTAAAAAACTTCTTCCCATCAGTGGGTAATCCCGTAACATCAGCTATAAGTTTTTTGTTGAGCTCCACATTTCTGCCAAACAGGGTCAAATTACCATTGTGCCAATTATTGGCGAAGAGGTCCGTAGCCTCTTGGCTAGAGCCATGAAGCTTCTCTAGGAAAGGAATCAGTCCTCCACTTTTAATCTTGTTCCAAACCTTGGCATTTTTCGTATGAGTTTCGTAGCTATCCGACTCAGTTCGCTTTCTGTCTCCTCCCATATTGACTGACACAGTGAGGTAGGTCCAAGTACAAGCCTTTCTAAAATTGGCCCCTCCAAATCTTAGAACCCACAAAGCGTGCGGAGTTATCTTGCAAATTACTCCACTGGGCTCGGTCCCATGCAATCTAATGATTGTGATGTGATGGATCCAACCTATCCTCATTAAAGGGATAACATGTCGCCTTACCATGTGATTTATCATAATTTAATAGGGCACAGACATTAAGATTTAGATCGCTATTATTTAGCCAGGTACACACTTCTTTACTCTTAACTCCTTCATTAGAAAAAAAGTCTGCAACAGCATTGGCTTCTCTATAGGCGTGTGAAATTTTAACTTTTTCAAATTTGGCCAATTTCAATTTGGCTTCATCAATCCACGAATTGATGGTCCACGAGGGTGGAGATTTGCCATGGAGGTAGTCAATTATGTTTTTGGAGTCTCCTTCAAGCCATAAATTTTTAATGTTAAGACTCTGGGCTAGATTTATGATATGGTAAGCGCCAGCCGCCTCTGCCAAGTGATTAGTTTGAGAACCAAGAGGCGAGTTAATCGCACCAATGAAGATGCCATTGGAATCCCTTATAACTCCTCCACAGCCCGCCGCCCCCTCGTAAGATACCAAAATTGAAGCTTCTATGGTAGCACAACATGTTATTGATGAAGTTTATGGAGCCACAAAGTTCTAAGCAATGCTCAAGAGATTAATAGCCACAACATCAAAGTTAGCTTTGATCCACCCGTTAGGCGAAAAAGTCCAGAAAACTCCCTCTCTGTCATTTTTGGCCTTCATAATAGAACAAGACAAATTAGAATTTATGTTCCATTCCTTAGCAACAGATAGATCATAGTTCGAATACTCCACATTCATGGTCTTCCTGTCCTTCTGGGCCATGGCATTGAAGTTTTCCTTCAGGGATCTGACCATAATGAATAATGTTGACACAATGATATTTTTTGTTTTGATTGTAAATTGAGAAAAGGAATAATAGATATGCGTTGATATCATTTTCCCTAAAAGTTATTTTGTGAAACTCAAAGGTAGTTGTGATGGCTGAGTTAGAGCTTGAATAAAACATGGTAGAATGGTGGTATAGTAGCTAAAAGGCATGGTTTCAAGGTAGTGATTTCCTGGTATTGACTACTCCATGTGTTATCAACTACTTCCTTGGCAAATGAGCACATATTGGTAAAACATTCTTTAAACCTAGTTTTTTGTTCTTTATGTTGAGTTACTAAGGTATGAAAATCAGCATATAGATATTTATTCATTACATAAGGGTTTATAGGATTTTTTTGTATACTTTTCAAGGGTTTATTATGTTCAGAGTTTCAATTTCAAATAATCTAAATGACATTGTTTGTTGATCCTGTTTCTAGGGCATATCGACTAAGAAAATATACATTCTTATGATTGATTTAAGATATCAAAAGAAATCAATTCTTATCATTTACTTGATCAAAGGTTATGATTTGAACTTGTGTAATAGCATCTTCTCGATATCTGACTTTGACAAAAACCTAAAGTTTTTTTTGCATAGTTATGGAACCATATTGATGCTTGATGGTTTTCTAGTTTTACAATCATTTACAAACACAGGTTTTTGTGATCAACCACCATGAAATGAAGGTTTTGTTGAATATAAAAGAGTGACCTGAGCATAGTGTAGAAGGCTAGATGATAATGTGATTTATACTTTGCAAAGAGTCAATTTTATTTTTGTGTTGAAATATTTGATGAGTAATCTATTATGAAAGATGGAAAGGAAATTAATTTCTGGTTGTATTTACATATAGATTCTTGAGTCTCCAATGAAAATGATACAATCTAGAAATTCTTTGTACTGAAACAGAGATTTCAATCTACCCTTTTATTTTCAGAATCATTTTGATGTGAAAATATTGTTTTCTACTGAGGTAGTTGTTAACTTGAAAAGACAGTGAGGTTGTAGCAACATTAAATGCTAGTGAGGTTGTGTTTTTCCAGTGAGGCATAAATAGTAGCTAGCGAAGCTTTGTAATCAGTGGGTTTTTATTAATCTAGTGAAGCATTTTACCAAGCGATTTTTTTATCCCTATGAGGGTTTTCCACTCATGAAAAATATTGTGTTATGATTCTTTTGTGTTCCATGGGATAATTATATTTCATGCAATTTGGTCTCACTGCTTTCTTTATCTACTTTGCAACATTTGAGTTTTCATGTTGTTTAAGGAACTACTATTGGATATCACATTTGGTTACACTCTTGAAATTGAACATTTAATGATTACAAAGAGATTGTGTGTTTTGAAAAACTATTGAATGGAATTTGATTATTGAAACACTGATTCACCCCCCCTCTCTGTGTTTCTCATACTCCAACATGATGATACTGGGAACTACAAGAGGGTTGTTTTATGCCCAAGACCTTTCTTTAATTAATGGTTTCATGATGTTTTAGAGATGAAGGAGATGCTTGACAAGATTGGGTACTACAAGAGGGTTGGTTTGTGCCCAAGGCCCTAGTAATGGAAAAAAATTCCATAGGTTCAACTCTAGAGAAAATATCAAAATCAACTAGTATGTTAGCCTCTTTCCACAAAGAGGATTCCCATTTTATCGCTAGAGTATATTATCCCTTATTGGTGGAGAGTCACACCTTATATGGCGAGGAAGTGTAATTTTTAACCAGTTCCTAGACCCTAATGGCAAGGTTTCCATTTGTGATTAAAAACTCTCTTTTGAGAAAATCGCCAAAGTGATTGATAATTTTCTCGATAGTAGAGGCTTAAAGAAATTACATAGGGGTAGAGGACATTGAGAAACAAACCAGGAGAGGAGATATTTTGAGGGAATCTAAAGACATATTGGCCCTCTAGTGAATTTTTTTTATAAAAGTGTTTCCACACTAGAAGGTCCCTTTACAAAGTAATCTACTTTTGATAGTAGCATTTTTAAATAATATTGTAATGACAGAACAATGTCCCCCCAACTTGGCCTTGATTTAGTGTTGTAATATGTCGAACATATTCATATTAGGTCTTGGGCCCTTGTGAACTAAATGAGATTATTGGTGTCTTTTTTTTAGTGTTGTAAAGTTTTGTAACACACTATCACACTTTTCAAGAGTTTTATTTAATAATTGCACTTGTTTATGCTTTAATTGGACTTATTTTGCATCCACAAGCCCTATTTAATACATCTTTTTTAGGATAATCCCAACACAAATCATTACCAAATCATAATCCAGGTATTTTAGGTTGAATGGCTCAGATTTAGTGATCTAGGAATCATTCGCCACCTTGGGAAAATGAGTCCCGCCTAGATTTTTGGGTCCCAAACCTAGTTTCACACCTTTCTAAGAATTTTTTATTTTTATTTTTAAGAATCCACTACTTGCAATTCCAACTTAAGATGTCACTTTTTAGGGATTCAAACATGGATTTCCATCTTGAGAACCATATGGCCTTTCCATTTAAGCACAACCCCACTGACCTTTCTAATCATTTTTAAAAATGCTCCCAAAAATTATGCCTAACAGGATTCATTCGCCATCTTGGATGAATGAGTCTCATATGGCCCAAAATCAAAATTAATTCAAATTTTTGGTGGGATTTTATCCTCCTAGATCTGATGTCATCTTGTAGTGTTGTATTTTCTAGAATTATTGCATAATTGTGTATAAATACAAGGCTCTTTCACTCATTTTAACCCCAACCATTCAAAGTATTCATCCTTTTAGAAAATTTGAGTTCACAAGTGTTTAAAATAGCATTATAGGGTATGTTATCATGCATTTTAGAGAGACATTCAAGCATCAATCATCATGTCAAAGAATTCATGCATCATGTTTTTTTTGGAGCTAACAATTATGATGTAGGATTTTCATGATTCAAGCAAGCATTTCATTCAAGATCTATCACCTTCCAAGAAGATTCAAGATCTACATCCATTCAAGCCATCTCATGCATGTTTGCAAAACTTCATTGATAGGGTTTGGTGAGTTGCAACATCTCATTTTGTTCATTCATCATTCTCCATTCACATTTCACTATATTTCAAGGTTTGATTACCAAAATGGGGTTTCACCAAGGAAAAACCCTATCCACTAACCCAACAACATTTTTTCCCTCTCCTTTGTGTGATTTATAGGTATAGGTTTCAGATTTACTAGGGAGCAAGATTAAAGAAAAATTTCCAAGTCATTCAAAGTTGTGAAAGTTGTCATCAAGCCTTGGAGAACATTGGAGAACACCTAGAGGTTGCAAATCAGGGTTTCAAATCTAGAAATCAATCAAGAAGGATAGAGCAGACAGAGAAGAGCATTATTAGACTTTGAAGCTTTAGAAAACCCCAACTAGACTAATTTGACACTTCTAGTGAATGATTCCTTATTTTAGTCAAAATTTAAAAAAATGTAGATTTGGATACCCATTTGGCAGATTCTTGTTCCCGCACAAAAACCTATATTTTGGATTGATTTGCCTAGCTTGGTGAATGAGTTCCACTCAACATTAAAGGAAAAATTTCTAATGTTTTAGACCTCCATCCAATCATTTCTAGATTCCCAAGTGCATATATTCCTTTGTATATGCACAGACAGAGAAGAGCATTATTAGACTTTGAAGCTTTAGAAAACCCCAACTAGACTAATTTGACACTTCTAGTGAATGATTCCTTATTTTAGTCAAAATTTTAAAAAATGTAGATTTGGATACCCATTTGGCAAATTCTTGTTCCCGCACAAAAACCTATATTTTGGATTGATTTGCCTAGCTTGGTGAATGAGTTCCACTCAACATTAAAGGAAAAATTTCTAATGTTTTAGACCTCCATCCAATCATTTCTAGATTCCCAAGTGCATATATTCCTTTGTATAGTTTTTTGTGTTGTTTCATCTACATGTCTAGGTTATTTTGTAGGTCATTGTATTGAATTACAGTTTAGTGTTGCATCCTTCATTTCATTATTATTTTCAAGTCCTTACTTAGTGGTGAAACCCTTACTAGTTTTCAATCAATCCCTAGGATAACCCTATTGTAATATATCTTTTTCCTTTGCATTGAGATCTCAAGGTTTATCCTTGAACATAGTAGGTGGACAGTGGGTATGCTCTATGTCCTAAGTCATATGATAGCATCTAAACCCCATTTTCCATATACAACATTATGGTGAACCTGCATATAGAACATCATAATTCTGATTTAGAGTGCATCATCATCCTAGATCTTGCTTGCATTGGCATTGCATGAGGATTTTCATTAGTTAATTAGGATCCTAGGGTTTCAAATTTTGCATTAGTGAAAGCTCATATATCTGGAGTTTGTGCATCTCATTTCATTGAAAATCAAACAAAATTTGTATTTGCATTTAGTTTTTAGATCATAGAACATAAAAAGCAATTGAAATTCTCTAAATGTTTTTCAACAAATCCCTACTAGGACTCATTCACCACCTTGGGCGAATTAGTCCCTATGCACATTCTGCATTGCATTTTTCTTAAGTCTATGTTTGTTGTGGTTACCTTTATGTTCTAGTTTATAGACTTTCTATTTCATTCATTGCATCTAGTTTCAATTAGTTCATCCTATGCACTGATTAAAATCCAAATTGCATCAAGAGCATTTCATTTCACATTGTTGCATGGTTCAGAATCTAAAATTAGCATCATGGATATGTGCTTTACAAAACTATGGATTTCCTTGACATCCTTAGTGGATGTGTCAAGTTTTTCTTTCGGAAATGACCTTAATGAAATTGAACTAACTCATTCTCCTTCAACTCATAATGCATGTCCTCCTCATGATGTTGACATCATTGGAGAAGATGATGATAGAATGAATAAGTTTCTGAATGATTGTCTTAACAACCTTGAGGATAATGCATCCCTTTATCCATCCATGAAATAACCAACACCGCCTACAATACCACCTCTTGAGATGTTTGGTTATTTACATCTTGAAACTGCAACAAGAATTAAACCTTTAAAGTACCCTACAATAGGTGAACCTAGTTCCTCTAAGCATGCAAACACTCAACCATTATATGTTAACAAATTGACAGACACTCCTATCAACCTAGAAGAGACATATGGAAAAGGCTTTACCATCATGAGTAAATAGGGATGTGATACAACACGTGAACATGTAATCCATCAACTCCTAGAGGAAATACCAATTGAAAGCACTAAAGGTATAAGATATCAAGATCCTCCTCCTGATATGAATGTCCTTCTTCCTAAAGAAAAACCAATGCTCATGATGATAACAAGGATGATAGGATCACCTTACATCCTCCTCCTCAACATTCAATTCAATAAATTGGTAACATTAGCAAGCTCTTCCAGCTTCACTATCCTAGATTTGAAAATGAGAAAGCAATGCAAATGCTTCTTCGTCATGGCCTCATAAAATTACCACCCCATACTAGAGTCAAATTTCCTAAAGATAACATGAAGTATTTTTCATACCATCAAACTCTTGGGAATAGTACTAATTACTTTCATGCCTTACAAAGTATATTGGATAGATATGATGTTCCTAAAAACATTGAATTCATTAAATAAAAATTATAGGCACTTCACCCCTTGTCATGTAATGGTTGTAGAATTGTGTGTTCTCACCTTTACAAGATCTATCCTATCACTTATCTCAGCTCATTTGTGTCTTGAAAAAAGTGGATTCAAGAAGTAGATAACCTTGTTTTGGTAATGAATTTGTCATTGTCCCTTTACCTAGGTTTCCTTGCATGTTCCTTACTAGTATTTTGCATTAACTATTTTCTATTTTCTTTTGTTTGATTGCATGTGTGTATTGTGATCCCCCATGTTGTTTTGTTTTATGTATCTCTCTCTTTGTGACATTCCTCTATGTGTACCTTCACTCTTCCCAATGCTGTAAATATTTTATCCTTTTACCTTTTTCATTTGTCTTGTGTTTTCCTTTTGGGGATGACGCAAGGCATCGAGACATTAATGTCTCTTCCATGTTGACCCAAAAGGATTTTCTTTTGTTTTATCTCTTTCCTTTTTCTTGTGTTTTCCTTTTGGGGATGATGCAAGGCATCGAGGCACTCATGTATCTTCCATGTTGACCCAAAAGGTTTTTATTTTTTTTCACTCTCTTTGTGTCATTCTTCCAGTTCTATGAGTATTTGGGGAATGATGAAAATTCCAAGCTCTACAAAATCATTTTATCAAATAACATACTAACCCCAAATCCATAGATCCCTTATGTGTTTGGTATTTTCATTTTAGGGGCAACTGCTTGTCCTTTTCATGATGCAACTTTACTTGAAAACATATGAATTGGCATAGGGATTTCCAAGTTGGCTCTCACGTCTTCTTTATTTTTTTCATTTTCTATTTTCTACTTTAAATTAATTGCTCACAACATTGTGTTTAGTAATTTCTTTAAAGTGGGGGCATACATTGGCATTTTTCTTTTTCATGATTCATAGTGCAATCTTCTTACTTTATACAATGCATTTTCCACTTTGTGGATGACTTTGGGTATGATGTCCCTCAAGAGTTTGATCCATCTTAGCATATTATATTCCTCTTAGTGGCTTGATGTGACATACTACATCCCCTAAATTGTGAATCTTTTATTCTTTCATTGGTCATCCCTTTGAAACATTAGGCATAGTTTTCCCTAAATTAAAGACCTTTCATGAACTAAGCAAGACTCCTTTGAACGTCCTTTTTTAAATTTTCATTTTGTGGTTATATGGCCATCTTGCATAACACACCTTGCATGCCTATGGAGCCATCTTTTTTTTCATGATTTTTAAGCATACAAATCTTTACTTGTCTCATGAATCTTGAAAACCATTTGTTGCATGGTTTCTACTCAAAGCTATCAGGAGGTATAACTTTGGTATGGTTTGATGAGAATCTGAACAAGAACATGACTTTCTCTTACCACTCACATTTGTGTATGAGTGCATACCATCTATGAGTGTATGCGTCTCACCTTCTTGGACTTCTTACCCAACAAACAACCTAGAGTTTATTTTCTTAGTTTTTCATGATCAAATAATTCAAAATTAAAGTAATAAAAAAATGCAGCACATAAGACAATTAGCACAGCAAGATACCCTAGGAAAATCCTCCAACCTGAGGGAGAAAAACCCAACCAATATATCTCTTATATATTGAATTGAATAAGAGAAAAAAATTTCTTACAACTCAGGCATAACACAATGCCTATGTAATGTAATGAATATATTTCTCCTTATAGTCGATCTACTACTAAAAATGAAGGTTTGTTGCTAAGTGCGAACTTCTCCTCTTGTTGGGTGCTAACTTCTTCTCCTCAAGAATGCAAACTATTATGAATGAACTTTATGATCAAATGAATGATCAACACCTTTTTTATTTATAGACAAGATGTGTCTCTTAATTTAAGGAGGTTGGCCCCAAGAGAGAGGACGTGTCCTTTCACATGATAAGTTGACCTTGAAAGAAGATGGATTTATTCTGTATAAATCACGTCCTTCTAGAAGGTCAGCCCCAATTAATAAATGATTATTAAATATTAAATATAAATGATGTTTTATTTAATTAATTTGAGAAGCACCTCTTCTCTCTTCAAATCAAATATATTTAAATTGAATAGCCACACACTATTATTCAATTTAATCTCTTCATGCGAATTTTCTCTTGGAAGTAGATGCCCACAACTGCATTTCATCAACACTCCCTCTCAGCTAGGGAGAAATACTTCCAACTATACAAGACATATCACCTCATCATGATTTCTATCAACATGGCTACTCCCATGTGAAAAGAGCTCATAACCTCATTTTGACAGCATATCACCTCATCGTGATATCAGATATCACCTCATCATGATATCAACCATCATCTCTACACCCATGGATGGAAAACAAAGATATCACCTCACCATGATATCAACCATCATGGATACACCTATGGATGGTATGTACAAGTTCTCATCACTCAATGTGAAGTTTCACCATGGCTCTCCCAAAGGTTGTAACAAAAGTACAAGTGAATCATCATGGACTTCCTCACGTGATGTTGTCATGGAGTCACACACATGACATCCACCATGGCTCTCTGAGAGGGTGGAAACAAGGGCTTTCACCTCAAATATCAAAGAGAAATGAATTAACAAGGGCTTGCACCTCAAATCTCTCTCAAAGAGAAATGCATTAAAGAGGATCACTAAAACTGAGACTCCTTCTCAACTAGGTCTTTATTCTCCACCATACCAAGCTTATCTCAAAGGTACACAAACTTTATCCTGAAGAGATGCTTGGTGAGAATTTCTACCATCTACTCATTAGTGTTGATATACCTCAACTAAATTTCTTTCCTCAATACCATATCTCTGATATAGTGATATGCTTAGTTCAGTCATGAAACAGTGGAATGATAGAAATCTTCTCAAATATTTGATTATCACAATGGATGGCATTCAGCTCCAATGATTATCCAAACAATCCTGTAAGGAGCTTCCAAAGCCACACTACTTCTTGAGCTACCACACTAGTTGTAATGTACTCAGCCTCTGTTGTACTTAGTTCCATAGAAGACTACTTCCTGCTGTACCAAGATATCATCACAGACTTCAACCTAAACAACATCTAGAGGTACTCTTCCAATCAAAAACACAACCATGTTCTTTAGGTTTTGTAGGCTCCCTCTGAATCTTCAAGCACTTGCATCAACCTCCTGACTTCATCGTCTAAGATTACCTGCAATTCTTGCCTTAGAGAAATGGCTTCCAGTGTGCACCTCTATAGAGATTAAGGATTTTCTTCTTCGACCTCATTCCATATCACTCTATTCTGAATAGGTTTGTGGATCTACCAATGTTAAATCCAGGTTGACTGATTTGAGAAATTTTTATCTCAACTGCTGAAGAGGTACTTCAAAGGATTTAGCATTTGGCCTTGCAACACTGTAACCCTTACTTATTCTCAGCCACACCTTTCTATTTATAGACAAGACGTATCTCTTCATTTAAGGAAGTTGGCCCCAAGAGAGAGGATGTGTCCTTTCACATCATAAGTCAACCTTGAAAGAAGACAAATTTCTTCTCTAGAAATTGTGTCCCTCTAGAAGGTCGGCCCCAATTCATAAATGATTATTAATTATTATATATATATCATGTTTCATTTAATTCATTTGAGAAGTCCCCTTCTCTCTTCAAATCGAATATATTTAAATAGAATAGCCACAGGATATTATTCAATTTAATCTCTTCATACGAATTTTCTCCTGGAAGCAAATACCATAGTTGTATTTCATCAACATCTTTGTCTCAGAGTGAGTATGCATTTTGTAGACAAACAACCTAGATCTAATCCACATAGTGTTGGACAAACAATCGAAGCTTGATCTACTCTTTCCTTTTCATGTTGGTTTATTTTATGTATTTCTTTGACAGTGCATGCTTGTACCTCATTTTTTCTCTTTATATCATTCTCATGTGTTTTCTTTTGTGCTTATGTTGTTTTCCTATAGGACCTTGGTCCTGGGGGCTTGTGCGAACCCTCCCGATCATAGCCATCCTATCTTACGAGCATTGGTACATGTGAACCCCTCTTGATCATTTCTTCATTTGGTCTACTTTAGTGTGAGTTGGAAGCAAGTTCCTCCTCCCAGTAAAGTAGGGGCTAGATAAAATGATGGAAAAATGTCTCCCTAACTTGGCCTTGATTTAGTGTTGTAATATTCCTAACATATTCACATTAGGTTTTTGGCCCTTGTAAACTAAATGAGCTTATCAGTGCTCTGTTTGGAGTGTTGTATAGTGTTGTAACACACTTTCACCCTTTTCAAGGGTTTTATTTAATAATTAGACTTATTTATGCTTTAATTGGCCTTATTTTGCATCCACAAGCCTCATTTAATGCATCTTTTTTAGGATAATCATGACAAAAATCATTACCAAATCATAATTCAGGTGATTCAGGTTGAATAGCTCAGATTTAGTGATCTAGGACTCATTCACCACCTTGGGAAAATGAGTTTGACCTATATTTTGGGTCTCGAACCTAGTTTCACACCTTTCTAAACATTTTTTAAAATGGTCCCAAAAATTATGCCTAATGGGACTCATTTGCCATCTTGGGTGAATGAGTCCCGTGTAGCCCAAAATCAAAATTAATTCAAATATTTGGCAAGATTTTATCCTCCTAGATTTGATGTCTGCTTGCAGTGTTGTAACTTCAGGAATTCTTGCATAATTGAGTATAAATAAAAGGTTCTTTCACTCATTTTAAGCCGAAGCATTCAAATTACTGATCCGTATAGAAAATTTGAGTTCACAAGCATTTACAATGCATTCAAGAGTATTCAAGGGAAAATTATCAAGCATTTTTGAATAGTATTCAAGCATCAATCATGATGTCAAGGACTTCATGCATCATGTTTGTTTTGGAGCTAACAATTGTAATGTAGGGTTTTCGTAATTCAAAAAAGCATTTCATTCAAGATCTACATCCATTGGAGCTATCTCACACATGTTTGCAGTACTTCATTGATAGGGTTTGGTGAGTTGCAACATCTTTTTTTATTCATTCATCATTCTTCATTCCTATTTCATTATCTTTCAAGGTTTGATTACTAGAACAGGGTTTGACCAAGGAAAACCCCCATCCACTAACCCAACAACATTTTTTCCCTCTCCATTTTGTGATTTGCAGGTCTAGGTTGCATATTTCCCAAGGATAAATATTGGAAAAAAAAATTCATATCATTCAACGTTGTCAAAGTCATCATCAAACCTTGTAGAAAATTGGAAAAAACCTACAGGTTGCAAATCAAGGTTTCAGATCTGAAAATTAATCAAGAAGGACAAAGAAAATAGAGAAGAGAAAGATCAAACTTTGAAGCTTTACAAAACCCTTAGTGGACAGACTCGCCACTTCTAGCGAATGAGTCCCAATTTCAGTCTAAATTCATATTTTTATAGATTTAGATACCCATTTAGCAGATTCTTGTTCCCGCATAGAAACCCATATTCTAAAATGATTCACCTAGCTTGGTGAATGAGTCCCACTCAACATTTCCTGTGTTTCAGGTCTCCTTCCAATCATTTTCAAATTCCTAGGTGCACATATTCCTTTATGTAGTTTTTTTTGTTATTTCATCTACATTTCTAGGTCATTTTGTAGGTCATTGTATTGAATTAGGGTTTAGTGTTGGGGTATGTGCAAGATCATGATGGGTCAAAAAGTGGCGATATGTAAGTGATATGAGGTCCATGTCACTGACAACTTTTTTTTAGCCTCAAATTGATCAAACAAAAGGGGTTTTTAAAGAGGATTCTCAGTTTTCCACCAATATAAATTATTCTTTACTTTGAATTAAATAAATTATTATTACTCATTTTCTATTTGAATTACAACTAAAGTCCTGATTGATAGGCTAACTAAAAAAAATCTATAAATTTCAAACGATATCACATTTTTTGAATCTGAAACATGTGTCACATTCTATGCTTCACATACTATAGGATTAAAAAAAAATTGAATTTCATGAAGTTTTGACCAAGTTAAGTTGGTTAGACATACGATTTTTTATATTTTTAAAAAGTTGTAATAAAAAATTCATAATTAATTATTTACTTTGAAAAAAAATACAAAAAAATATGCATCACATCGGGACATGAGTCCTCTACTTATATCTAGAATATTATCATTTTATAGTGGTAAGAGTGGTAAGACAGACACATACTTCTTATTTTTTCCCTCAAATTTAATTACTGTTGCATTGAAATTTCAAATTTCAAATTTTTTTTCTTTAAATAAACCTTGTAGTTTAGAAACTAAATTAAATTTTCTATATATTATATTCTTACATATTTTTGAAATAATATAGATAACTTATTCAAATTTTTATGTCAAGTTGCCTAACTCTGTTTTTTTGAATTTTATTGCCACTTAAGGACCTATTTTTTCCATGATGATCCTACACATACCCATTGCATCTTTCATTTTATTAGTATTTCTAATTTCTTACTTGGTGGTGAACCCCTTATTAGTTTGCAATCAATCCCTAAGACAACCCTATTGCAAGATCTCTTTCTCCTATGCCTTAATATCTCCAGGTTTATCTTTGAATGTAGTAAGTGGAAAGTGTGTATGATCTATATCCTAAGTCATATGATAGCATCTAAACCCCATTTTCTATATACAACAAAGATAAATAATTGGAAGAAAAACCACAATTAAATAAAAAAATTCATACCATTTGTCTTTGATCCAAGAGCGAATTTTTGAGAGTGGTCGATCTTCACCCCATATTTGAACAAAAATACCATTTTGTTCACAATCTACATATTAAGCTTCTAGATATAGTTGAATTGGTAGGATTGGCCTCCATTTTGGTTCATCGCTAGCCCCAAACCCTTTCTAGAATGTGGATTTGGGTTCTCTAGATTTATCTTGAGATGTCGTCTGAAGATTACTTGGATTCCTCTTCTACCAAGGGCCTTTATCTTCCTCAAAAGAATCAAGTTTTGGGTTCCTTGAAACCCTCACATTAATATTATTAGATTTTTTGTTCCCCATTTCTCTTTGGACATTTGATCTCCTCAAATCCCTATAATGTGATGGGTGAAAACCCATATTTTCTTTGTCTTTGTAATAGGGATTTCTAGAAGAGGGGCAGCCATGTTGTGTTCTTTGATCATGCAGCCAAGCAGGGTTGGGACCCCAATGACCATCATAATGATGGTTCCAAAATTATACCATAGAATGAGAACCTCCATTCTTATATTCAGCTACCTTATGTGAGCTACCAAAGTGGTGAGGTTTTTTATTCTACAAATTTGTCACCCTCTATGAGCCATCCAAAAATTATCGATTAGGGTTTCCAAAATCATGCTCTTGAGGGTTTTTCTCATGATGTAAGTTGCTCTCCCTAGGTGTTTCCAAGATATCCCAATCTTTCTAGGGTGTAAATGTGTTATCCCAGGGATATTGGCACTTGTTAGTCGAAGGAAGGTACTTGCCAGTAGGTAATGGGGGCCAAGTAGAGTTAGTGTCATAAGCCCACCTAATTCATTTTTTTAGTATGCGAGAAGCTAGCCATTATCATTCAATATTTAAAATTTTTATTATTATATATATTATTTCTTGTGAATTTTATTTTACTAAACATCATGTTATTTGTTTCACTGAAGTGAAAAAATAGAATTTAATAGAGAAAAAAATTTAGAAAGATTTGTGCACTAGTTATTGATGTTCTTGTTTTAGAAAAAAATCAATATATACAAAACAACTTATGGGTAACAACATACACCTATGTCTAAATTATAATTACTTTGACTTTAAAAAATAAAAAATATATCCAACAAAAAATAATGAAAAAAATCCATGCACTAGATATTGATGTTAAAAAATTATTTTTAAAACTATAATTTTATCTTTTCAATAAAAAAAATTATTCATGATGGTATAAACGACACCTTTAAAAAGAAATAACTAAAAAAAAAATATTAAAAGATACATAAAATAATTCACAATTTATTTTTAAATTTTTTTAATATATATATATATATATAATCTACACACAAATCCTCACAAATCACTATTTCACATCATCTCCAAATTATTAATGGTTAAGTTTTTATAGGTCTCATTGTATGAAATTTAATCAAAAATATTGATATTAATGTCCACCTTGGCCAAAAAGTGGGACATATTAGTGCGGGATGACGCAACAACCCATAAAACTGAGCTCACAAAACCCTACATGTCACCTCCCAAATTGGCCTCTGAATGATGCAAAATGAACAAGGCCTTGTCAACCTCTAAGCACCCTCATATCCTACAATGAACTACCTAAAACTACTAGCTATGATCAAAAAATTTAAATGCCTTAAAACTACTAACACAAATGATGACAAAGGTATGACCAACAATAAGATTTCCAACACAAAGGGTATGCCCAATAGTGAAGTCTTTAGCAATCCTCGATCTCTCAAAAAATACCTAAGAAACCTTCCTCAAATGTTGATATGGAGCTACTCAAAATGTTAAATATAAAGTCCACAAGAATCTTGATGTGATTCTTGGATGAAACCACCATATAACCCTCCAAATCGGGTCTTTTAGTAATATAGAGGATGTCACCTGCAAGAGATTTCATCATCACAAACCCTCTTAAAGAAACATCTTCTCCAACCTGATGAAATCAATAACCAATATTCAACATAAACAAAATGAAAGACCCACATATTCTTTTATAGCTTTTTTGTTTCTTTTTTGCAAAAGTGTTTTTCTCTTTTCCATTTCTTTTTTGAAATTTTCTTTTTTTTTCTTTTTTGTTGCTTTTTCAAAAAAGTAAAAGAAAAATCATTTCCTTTCCGAAGAAACATTTATTTTTTCCATTTATTTTTTGAAAAAAACTTTTTTAAATAGCTTTAGGTCCCAATTAATTTTCACAACTTTTTTTTTATATTTTCCCTTATGTCTCCCTTGACCCCCTTTTATAAAGAAACATTATAAAATAAATAACATAATACAAATATTTAATTTGACTTTAATATTTTATGTTATTTAAAATAAATGCACTAGACCATTTATGTAGGAGATGCAAAATCCTTCCCAGGCTCCTCAACATATGAAAACAAACCACCCTCACAAATACATGAGAGAAGCACAAAGACTATTCTGCCAAATATCCAAGATGATATTTAGAAATCGAGATGCTAAAATGCATAGTGTACAGGCCTTTTAAATGCATGAGAAATGATATGGGTGAAAAACTACCTAAGTAATTATCCCTAAGTTAAAAACCTAACAATAACACCCAACCTTAAGTGCAAATTTAAGGAGATTATTATGCAAAATGAAATGCAAGATGGCTCCTAGCTACAAGGCCATGTTAGGTAGCCATGCACAATTTTTATGCAATGCAATCTCTCACAACCAAAGAAAAGGAAAAAAACCTTGTGGGATAAAACTCCTCTCCAAAATAGAGAAAAAAAGGTTGAAAAGTGAAAGGAGGAGGACTTCACAAGACCCCCCAATAACAACTCCCGTCACTGATCTCAGCAAAATACAAAAGGAGAGAGACTATGTAGTCCCCCATAGAAAAGAGTAGAAATGTTGAAGATCCCCCATGATGAAGAAACCCATATGCTAATCCTGAAAGTATAAATAATATCCCATGTCTGCAAACAACATGCCTCCCATTAGGGAGAAACAACCACTAATGCAAGAGAAAATCCAACTCTGAAACAAGAGAAGGGAGAGAAAGAATCAACATGAAAGATGCCTCTAAAAACTATCTCAGTGCCTCCACGTAACCAAATGTCACATCATGATCAAGTGCAACCTCAACTGAAGAAGGTGGATCAAAAAGAGCATGTGGAAACTCTAAAGCAACAATCTCCAAAAAAATAAATAGTGTGAAAGAAGTGTAGATACTCTCACAGAAAAGAAGAAATATACCCTCAAATGCTTTAACCAAATCAGAAATGTGGTGATTCACAAAACATCTATGCAAGACCTGTCAAGTGACTATCCTATAAAGAATGGTTTGAAGGATCAAAAACATCCAGTTGTGCTAAAGAACCAACCTCTAAAGAAACAAGAGATGAATCAACATAGGTCTGAAGAACTCCAAAGTTCAAATGACCAATCTCTCCTAAGGAATTGCTATCAAGACTAGCAAGAAGGGTGTGAGGCTCATAATAATCATCATCAAAAAAATGAGAAAATGAATAGAGATGAGACTCATGATCAACTTCACCAAAATAAATGACTTTTCCAATATTATCCTCTCTAATGAAAACAAAATCTGTAGTGAACACTATAGTCTTAGGTACCTCACTATGAATAATCTGATAGATGGAAAGTAGATTTGTGTACAAATCAGGAATACACAGTACATATCTAAAAAAGCCATCACTAATCTTAATATTTCCTATCCCTGTACCATCCAAAAACTTACTATCTCCCAACAAAATCTTAGAAGTATCAATAAGATGAAGATGCAAAAAAGGATAGGGAATAAAACCCATGTGATGAGATGCTCTTGAATCCAAAAATCATCTATCACAACTAGAATGAACTATATAAGTTACCAATGCATGTCCTTTGATTTTATATTCTTTACCTTTCATTTCATTTGAAAATCATGCATTCCTTGACTATGTAGGTTTTGATGAAGGTGAAGATGATGCAAATGGAGAGGTTGTAGAACAAGGATTCACATATGAGGGTAGTCGAATATTATTCTTCTAGAGAAGATGTGAAAAATCATCAATCTTGTTTATATAACAGTGGTTTTCATCATGACCTTTCTTCTTGCAATACATTAAACTAAACTTCTCCTTCTCAGGTTTATCCTCTTTTGAAGAGGTAGAGGAATCACTAGACTTTGTCCTAGCCTTAGGTTTCTTCATCCCTTTTCTTTGAGATTCTTGTGCAACTAATGCATGATTCATAGAGACCCCCTCTAAAAAGGAAATTTTGGCTTGCTCCCTCATCAAACAGTCATAGAATGTCTCAAAAGAAGGAATTTTGAATGCATTTCCCAAGGCATCCATGGTGGAGTATCAAGTAGAAGAAAAAACTATAAATGGACCTCTCAACTTAGACAAAATAAAAAACAATGGACTCCTTATCAATTTTATCCTTCCCACATCCCACCAATTGTAACCTCACAGATTTGAACTTGAGTAGGAAGTCATTAAAGGAAGGAAACGCTTTAGGGGAAAGAGAGGTTAATTATGCCTCTAGTTGCAAAGCATGAAACTCATTCATCTAACCAAATAGGTTTTTGAACTCATCCCATACCTCCTTGGGTATATTACACTCAATGTGGAAAAGAAGACTATCAAAAACATGGAAAGCTATCAGACCCATAGCTTCATCACACTTTTTTGTGAGAAAATGTTTCATACTCATTGGTAAAAGTGGGTTGTTTATCTTTCAGTGTGGACCACAAACCCTTAGATTGGAGAAACCTACGCATTTTAATCTTCTACATGTATGGTAGTTATGGGGGGTTAAAATTTCAACTGAATCAAGAGTAGCCATGACAACAATTTGTACCAAAAGCAAACAAAATACACCAAACTGATACAACTGAAACCTCAAAGATATCAACAAATGCAGCCTCTCGAGATTTATTTTTCCAATATCCAAAAAAATATCACTCAGGAATTAAAAAATATTGAATATGTACATCAATTTCAAAAAAAATGTGACAAAAAATTAACCACTTTAGGAGGAATTTTGTGGCGGGTTCTCGTGCCACATGAGAGCCCAATGAACGCACCAAGATCTATCACAACAAATTTTCTCATAAGTTAATATGTATAGAGATATATATAAATTGTAGAGTACACCTACGCCTAGTAAATGTGGGATAATGTATCCCCTTTGAAGCATAATATTGTCCAAAAAGCATTGCAAGTTGACCTCCATGCCACTTCTACAAAGTCACTTCCACACAGGATGCAATGCCTCCTCTATAAAGTTACTGCATGATCCTCATGTGTTGTCAAGAGATGTCCAACACACTCACATGAGCCTTAGCTCATACAACAATGAGAGTGCAGGGCAATAAAAGGACTACTAATGAAAAATTTCTCACCAATGTGGGATAATTATCTATAGCCAAGTTAAAACTATGAATTTTTTTACATGCCTATCCAGAAAAAATCATACCCAACAAGAAGATGGCAAGAAAATTAGAAACCCTAAATGAATATTTAGTGGAAAACTTAGGAAAAACACCCAAATTTGTCTTCAGCAAACTTTTATGGTTAGCTAACCAAGAAAAATCCCATACTCCAATTCCAATTTCAACTTTTGCAAGAAGAAAAAAACTTAATGCCACCAATGATGCCTATAGCCAACTAGGAACGTGCCACAAAATGTAGTAGAAAACATTCCCAACAAAAGAATGATGCCAAATGCCTCTGGAAAGCGATCTAGGAACTCACGCTTGGAAGAATGAATGTTGGACAGAGAGGATGTGTTGGCCTTAATAAAAAAACATGCCCCTCTATTTTTAATCGACCTCTCTTCAATAGAAGAAATTGGCCCTTTCAAGAGAGGTGCAAACTTGAACACAAAATTATGCCTTCCTGCTACAAGGGAATGGTTAGAAAAAAATAATTGTAAAATAGAAATTTTATAAATTTCAAATACCAAAAATAATCTTCAATAGGAAAAAAATATGCTTGGATCGGGTAAAAGCACAAAGTTGTGTTACACTTTCAGCCAACTTATCAGCACAACTAAATTTAGATATTTCTAACTAAAAATCAAGTTTGGTCAAACATGTGATCTAGTAAAATTCATTCTAGCTAAGTTAGATACTTCCACAACTTTTCACCTAAAATTGTTGGCTAAAAATATATGGAGCACCACTTTAAGTCCAATTTACCAAAAAAATAAAATTCTTTGAAAATTTTAAAGTTTCAATAACTCCTACTAATGTAAATAAAATTTTCTAAAAAATATAAAAAATACCCTTTTGTAGATCCATAAGTGTGGTTTTCAAATATATATTTATTTAAATAGTTTAATTATTATTTTTATTTTTACTAGAAGTATGTTATCACCAAAAAATATTAGGTTTATTACCATGCCAAGGAAAAATACTAAAACTTATTAAAATAATTGGAAAAAATATGATGCACCAGATAAAAGAATCTATTTCATGGTATAATTTTTTTCCATCTTAGATAAATATTTAATTTGAAAGTTTATGTCCCATGGAAACAAAAAAAATTTAATTCACACACATTTATTATTTGTTTAAAAATATATATTTATCATTTAAATAAGAAAAAATATATCCATTCACTAAAGTTTCAAGTTATAAATACACACAAAAAATTTAAAAGAAAAAAATAAAATTTACTATAAAAAGTTTTATGTCTCATGCAACTTCATTTTTCAACAATTTATCAACAACTAAATTATAGTGTTAATTTATTAAAAACTTATTTAAAAAAAAAAAAAAATTAAATTAAATACAAACATAAAATATACTAAAAAATACATATTTTACTAGTTTACATCATTTCAAAATTCAAAATATATATGCCATTTTTTAGTGATTCAAGTTTAAAAGTTGGATCAGTGTTGGTCATTTCCATTACAAAGTGTGACACAACTTTGTGCTTGTACTCAATCTCCTCGGTAGAAACTCTCCTAAAGGGTCATCGGGAGGAGGAGCTTTGATACCATGTAGGAGATGGCAACTCCTTCCTAGGATACTCAACCTATGAAAATAAACCATCCTCACACATACACGAGAGAAGCACAAAGACTATTTTTCCAAATATCCAAGATGATATTCAGAAATCGAGATACTAAAATGCATAGTGTACAAGCCTTTTAAAGGCGTGAGAAATGAGATGGGTAAAAAACTATCTGATATGGGAAAATTACCTAAGTAATTATCCCTAAGTTAAAAAATTAACTCTAACAATTTAAATATTAAAATATTGATATCAATTGCTCCCACCAACACTTATAAAAATAGTAGGATAGACAACTAGCTCTTTTAGTACCCAAGGCCGACTTACTAAAAGAGTGAGTATGGGAGAAATCACCAAAAAAACTCCATAAAATGGTGTTACACAACTATCAACCACTCCATGTTTGATAAAATATCACCAAAGTTTCCTAACCATAACCCCATTAGTGTATGAAAACTACTGAGTAGGCACTCTACTATAATACTAAATAGTCTAGAAAGGGGACATTAGAACATGCTTCTGTTACATTTAGGTATTAGGACATTATGGCATTGGAAATTTATTTTAGAGTTCTTTAGGTCCATGCACGCACTCATTTCAAAAATCTACCTTAGGTACATTTTATTTAGCTTTTTTTGATTTCACATTTTTGTAAATTACTTGGACATCTTTGCACCTCAAAAGGATTTGTTTGCATGATATGACTTCCTTTGATTTTGATTACATGTACTAAGGTTTTTATTCTCTAATTGTCTATGCATTCTTTTATGGTCATCTTAGAAAAGGATAAGTATGACTCTTGGTGAAATGACATCTTGACACATCTCAAATGGCTTGATTTTTTTCTCTTTTGATGTACTCATACTTACACCAAGCACACCAAGGAGTTTATCAACATGGGGTATTATTAGTGACCATGTTGTATGAGATATGTGTTGTAGTATTGATCATCACACTATGTGTGTTATATCAAAAATTGGTTGTCCCTACACACTTAAGACTCAAATTTGGAAGATCCATGGAGAAACTCATATCTCTACATTCCTAGAGTATCCTATTGTATCTTGTCTCATTCATCTTGTAGATGTATATTTTGTACCCTTTGATAATGATACTTTAGAGGAGCTTGATTATATAACAAGTCTTGCATGTTTTGATGGTTTAGAAACTTGTCTTGATATTCCCACTCTTCATATTAAGACTCAATCTCCATATTTTATTCAGTATAGAAGGACATCCATCTTCTTCTAGATATATCTACTTGGGATTCGTATCTTATAGAAATTAATATTTTTTACAAATTCTCAAATTAAAATTTTGGATAATTTATTTGATTACATTCATATCCTCTTTGTTTATAGCCACATCATCATTGTTGGACCATCATCTTCATTACCTTTGGTGCTTATTCTACATCAATCGTCATGAATTTTGGGATTGACATCATCTCCTTACGATATGTGGAAAATTGAGAAATTTTAAAAGACACATCTATTTGGATTTGGATTCCTCATTTTTCATCTTTTGGGAATGGCTTCTCAAATTACTATTGGATCTATTTTTTCCTAAGGGGGGAAATACTATTTGCACGTAATTGATCATGTTCTATCTTCAGGTATTCATCATTAGCGTAGGAGATATTTCTTTATGGGGGCATTCATATCCTTATTTTCTCTCTCTTATTGGGGGTACATATATTATACTTGCATGACAAAATAAGTCCTTAAGGGGTCACATTCAGTCCTCCTTTTATCCTTTTTCACTAGTGTAGTTATTTCATGTTCTTGCTTTTGGAGAGGATTTTTTTCCCCATGTGATTTTCTCCTTTTCTCTAGTTATGATAAATTATTCTTTTTTACACAATTACATCATCAAAAATTGTACAAAGGACCCATCCATGCATCTATTATTACATTTCTTCATCAAGTTTTTAAATTTTTCCTAAGTTGATATTAATGGGGTTTTCAGAGTAGTTAAGATAATCTCATCATTATTAATTAGTCATTAATTAATTATTAGGTCTCTTATTACTTTAATTACTTAAGCTAAACTTATGGGCTTTTTATTATTAAATTAGTCTACTCATTTAATTCAAGTTATCTCACTACATAGAAGTTGCAAGAATGGAAAAAGGATTGAAGGTGTTTTCAATGATCTCAACTGGTCAACTGGTTATCTACTAATTGTTGTTGGTTGTATATGTTGAGGATATTGAGAAAATTGCATTAAATAAAGTTTACAGGTATGCAGTTGTTGCTTTGGTATTTACCCCTATGTTCATGTGATTCAGATATGTTGGTCAAGGTTATTGAAGGTTTTGATATCCAAATGTTTGGTTGTTGGTTCATTGTGAAGTTCAAGTTGTGTTCACCAGTTGTGAACTATGTTTTTATGTGTTTTGATTGAGGTCAGGGAGAAAATTTGTTGGTCGGGATTTCTCTTTGATGAAGTTTGTTGACTTACAGTTCTAGAGTTAAGATGTTTTGGTTGCATTGAAGATATTTTTGGTTTCTACAAGTTTCAAGCTTAACTGTTCTATTTGTTTTACACTGGTTTGGCTAACCTTGTGTTAAGCACTATCTTCAAAGTTTATGAATCATGTTGGATCTATTTTGGGTCCCAATGAAGCATGTGTTTGGGTCACCCTCACGAGCTAATTCCACCCTAGGATGTCTAGCATCAACCTAATTTGTATTTGAAGTTGGATGGGTGACTTTGTATCTTTTTCAAGGTTGGAGATAGTATAAATAGAAGATGAGCTAGTAATGAAAAATGTACAAAAGAAAAGAAGGAATGTAAGTGAACGAGTAGACACGAAATTGATGTTATCTAGAAAGTCTTTGTGATATGTGTGTGGTAGATCAATGCAAACCTTAATACTAAGTTATTGGATGCAGTGAGAAGAAGGAAAACTCTATCATTCATGCAAGTTGATCAAGTGACGGTGGTGGAATTATTTGTTGCATTCACATTGTAGTCTCTCTATAACAAGTCTTCTTTGTATCTATGTGGTAGAGCTACCTCTAGGTTGTAGCCCTATTGGATAGTTAGTCCTTGCTCCAATCAATGAGTCCTTGTTTCAGGTAGTGAGCCTTATCTCAGGTAGTGAGCCTTGTTTTAGGTAGTGATCCTTTTGCAATCGATTTTGATATTCACTATAGTATGAGTTAATCCTCACTGTGGTTTTTCCCTCACTAGGTTTTCCATGTAAATCTGGTGTTATCGTGTTTATATGTTGGATTTGAGATTCTGCATTGGAATTTGATGATTAATCATTTAACTAGTTTTAAGTATTAGTTTTGGTGATTGAATTAAAGGTTAAAATCCATGAAAACTAATTCATGCCCCCTCTCAGTTGTCTTATTCAAAAATTTGTATCAAAGCTTGGTTACTTGGTGAAGAGCTTAACCTCTTGAGCAAGGTCCAAGATCACTAGCAAGATGGTCTTTGATTATCTAAGGTTTGATAGAATAATATCTGGAGTATTGTGGATATGATGTGGAGAAATATTACAAGATTCCTTACACTCCTTCTGCTAATGGTCTGAGTAAACTTGAAGAGATTAGAGCACATGAAGTGAAAAATAAGGTGAATTTCATCATGAAGAATAGTTTGGAACATTTCAAGTTGATTAAGGCTCAAAATTTGAAGATAGCTAAGTCTAGTATGCTTTAGAAAGAGCACATGACAGTGATGAAAGAGTTAAAGAGGTTAAATTGTAGAATTTGGAAACATATTTTAATCCTATACATATGTTTGAAGATGAAAATTTTAAAGCTTATGTACAGAGATTGGATGAGGTAGTGGCCTGAATGGGATCAATTGGCACTACTATAGATGAAACCATGATTCTAAAGAAGATTCTTAGAACTCTTCTTGATGCTTATAGTGAGAAGGTGGGTGCTATTGAGAAGACTACAGATTATAATATTTGTACTAAGGATCTATTGTTAGTAGTTTTGGCATCTTATGAAATGAGAAAGTCAGGTCTAAGAAATGGAGGAAAATTGGAGACTATTTTTAAAGCTGCAAAAGCTGGAGATTTGGATAAAGAGAACTTTGATGAAATAGAAGCTAACTTTGTAAGAAGAATGAGAAAATTCTCTAATAAGTATGAAGGTAAGTTTCCCT
Source organism: Sequoiadendron giganteum (assembly GCA_007115665.2). Taxonomy (NCBI): domain Eukaryota; kingdom Viridiplantae; phylum Streptophyta; class Pinopsida; order Cupressales; family Cupressaceae; genus Sequoiadendron; species Sequoiadendron giganteum. Next base: position 366,918,880 of record CM021100.1, on the reverse strand, counting down.
TTAAATGCTTGAATTTTGGAGAAATAGGTCATTATGCTACAAAGTGTTTGGAAAGAGCTAAAAGGAATAAACAAAGATATGAGAAAGAAAAGAAAGGAAAGAAGATTAACAAAGCTTACTATGTGAATGAGAATGCTAGTATTAGAGATGAAGATTCAAAATATAAAGATCTAAATGATAATGAATGCTTGTTCTTGGTGATTAAGGATGAACCTACTTCTACTAATTCAAAAAAATGGGTGAAGGAAAACCCTTCAGAGAAGGAGGAGAAAGATGAAGGTATAGTTATCTCTGCCCTACATGCTAAACAAAAAAAGGGTATGTGTAGGATCATGATGGGCCAAAAAGTAATGATATCTAAGTGATATGATGACCCATGTGGCTAACAAATTTTGTTTTACCTAAAACTGATGAAACGAAAAGGGTTTTGAAAGGAGATTCTCAACTTTCCACCAATATAAATATGTTTTACTTTGAATTTAATAAATTATTATTATTCATTTTCTATTTGAATTATGACTAAATTCATGATTGATAGGCTAATTGAAAAACATATATAACTTTCAAATGGTATCACATGTTTTGAATCTGAAATATGTGTCACATTCTATGTTTTGAATACTATAGGATTAAAAAAAAATTGAATTTCATGAATTTTTTACCAAGTTAAGGTGGTTAGACATACGAGTTTTTATATTTTTTAAAATTTGTAATAAAAAAAACATAATTAATTATTTACCTTGAAAAAATTACAAAAAAATATGCATCACATCTAGACATGAGTCCCCTACTTATATCTAAAATCTTATAAAAGAATATTATCATTTAATTGTGTTTAGGGTGGTCAGACAGAATCCTACTTCTTATTTTTTTCCCTAAAATTGAAGTACTAGTGCATTAAAATTTCAAAATTTCACCAAATAGAATATTTTTTTAAAAAAACCTAGTAGTTTAGAAACTACATTCAAATTTCTATAGTGTATTCTTACATATTTTTGAAATAATTTAGATAACTTATTCAAATTTTTATGTCCAGTTGCCTAACTCCAATTTTCTGAATTTTATTGCCACTTAAGGGCGTGTTTTTTCCATGATGATCCTGCACATACCCAAAATAATTTTTGGGTAGTTGATAGTGGTTGTTCACATCACATGACTAGTGACAAGAGTAATGTTTTTAAGCTTTAGAAATATGATGGAGGCTTGGTTATGTTCTGAACCATAGATAAAATGGGAAGGAAATGGTTACCTCCTAATCTATCTAGGTCATTCAATTATGTCCTCAGAACCCTCATTGAATTGACTACCAACCTTGCACGGTGAGTAGACTCCAAATTAGGATGACCTAGGAGGGGGTTCTTTTTAGCTTTAAGGGGTTCACCACCAAGCAAATGCTTGGAAAAGAAAAATGTTGGAAAACACAATGTGATATGCAAAATGACCTAAAATGAGCTAAATAAAGATGAAAATGATGAAATTAAGCAACACCAAGTTAGGGTATGTTTACCTAGAAAGTCTAGAGATTATGTGAGGATTCTGGAAATGCAAAGAAGCTACTAGAATATTCCTTGGAGGACTAAGACACCCAAGATGGTGTATTAGTCTCATTGCTATTTTTTGGGGAAAAAACAAAAAAATTGGATGTCAAAACAAGATCTGAAAGATATTTTGTGGAGGAATAAGACACCCAAGGTGGTGTATTAGTCTTGTTCTAAATTTTTGAAGACTTTGAATGTGGTCCTAAGCTCCAAGGTCTGCACTTGCTTCTCCCTGGATTTGAGGTCTTAAAACTTTCAGATCTAGATTGTAGGTGAGTTTTTGTGAAGATGACAACTTTGGAAATACAACTTTGAAACTTTTCAATCTTGAACTCCAAATGATCTTTAAGTCTTCAACCTAGATCTGCAAATACAAACACACAAGAAAGGAAAAACTTGTTCATTGTTAGTGAATGAGGGTTTTCCTTGGTCAAGCCCCTTGTAGTTAATTAGACCAAATAATGAAATGAATGATATGAAGCATGAAACATGAAATATGTAAATGATATCACCTTGTATGATGTCTTGTGAATCAAATCTGCAATCTACCCTATAGTGGACATGAAGTATGTAGATCTTAGATCCTTGGATTTGATGTGAATAATGGTTATAGATAGATGTTCAATGCTACATCCACAATCTTGGCTCAACAACATGAATGGATGAAATAAACCATTGATATGATGGTTGAATATAGATGATGGCTCCAAATGCTTGATGAATTGCTCTTTAATGCTCTTGTGAACTAAAATATGATATTAGGAATTCTCTTGCAACTTTCTTAGATGAAAATGAGTGAAGGAACCTTGTATTTATACTTATTCATGCTTAATATCCTAAAATTACACCACAACAAACAGACATATGAAATCACTAATTAAAGGAGACTAAATCCCATCTAAATTTGAAATTGGGTCCTAAAAATAAGCCTAGGAGGACTAAGATGCCCTAGGTGGCGTATTAGTCTCGAGGCTCAAATTTCAGGGCATAGACTCCAAAAGGGACCTAATTGAGAGGTTTTAAAATCAAGTTCCAAAGACCCATGGAGGACAAAGACACCTAAGGTGGTGTATTACTCCCAATCCACAAATCAGGGACACACAGATAGAAACATTAATTGATCATGTATCTTTTGAGGTTTGTCGAGATTTTCCATTAAAATATAGTGTATTAGGCTTGTGGATGAAAAATAGGACCTAATTAAGCTATAAAGAAGAATAAATAAAGAGGGATGGGCCCAAAAAAGTGTGAAAATGTAAGGTTATGCATTTTAATACACTACATTTAGCCCCCATTTTAGTGAGAGGATGAACTTGCTTCAAACTCACACTAAAGTAGCCAACCACGCAATCAAGAGGGGTTCAAATGTACAAATGTTAGTAAGATATGATAATAAAGATCAAGAGGGATGATCAAGCCCCCAGGATCAAGATCCTATGGTAGACCAACATAGGCATAAAGGAACATGTTGTGGATGATATATGAAGCCAAAATAATATCGCAAACATACGCAATCAAAGACAAGAAAAAGGAAAAAGGAAAAGAACTACAATGGATCAATCTTCGACTAGCTATCCAACATGGTGGACCAGATCTAGACTTGAAGAGGTTTACAAGTTGAACATGTTATCTACTATGCAAACAAAATGCATGCTCATGAGAGCTAGTGGGAGCTAGATGTCCACTAGGTGAGCCCCAAGAGGGACCATATCAAATCCATACCTCCATGACTTTAATAAGGTACAAAAATGCATGCTCACAAGGGCTAGTGAAGCTAGTTGTTCACTAGGTGAGCCCCAGTAAGTCTATATCAAAGCCATACCTCCATGAATTTAATAAGGACAAAAGGAACATGCAACAAGAAAAGAGGGATGTTCGAAGGAATTTTTCTTAGTTCATGTGAGATCTTAATCTTAGGGGACATTGTTCCTAATTTCCCCAAGAGAGGACCAATCAAAGGATAAAAGATTCACAACTTAGGGAATGCAGTGTGTTGTATTACCACTAAGAGGAATGAAATATGCTAAGATAGATCATTCTCTTGAAGGACATTATTCCCAATGTCACCACAAAGCGAAAAAAACATCACATGAAGTGAGAAAATCACATAAAGGAACATGAAAAATAAAATGAAAATGAAATAATGCTAAAATAATGTCGATGTATGCCCCCACTTTAAAGAAATTACTAATACCATACTATGAGAAATTGCTTTAAAGTATAAAAGTACATGAGATTATGTCACATGCAATCCAAATTAAGGCATGTTGTCCACATCCCAAGCTTGCTCTTATATATACATGAAAGGTGATCAACTAGCCAAAGAGACAATGACAAGTGACATACGAGGAAAAGGCCATCAACCCCTTGCTCTCACTTAGTGTAGGACAAGGGTGAGCCCAAAATGAATGATGATATGTTGCTCCTTGAAATAAGGGAATGACATATAGTAGTGAGTATGCTATAATCCTACAACTATTACATGGCAAGGAGAAGAAAATAATGTTATTTATAATGATGAGTAAACAAAGTGTCGACTTGATACATATTTAATGAGATATCTATGAGTTGTGGATGCATCAAAGTTAAAGTTGACTTGGAAGAATCTTTTATGATAGCGTTGACATTGAATAAATGATTTTGTTTTTAGGGTCAATAACCAAGACGTATACCTTGTTCTATAGCATCACATCCTCTCCCAAGTTGCTTCATCATTCTTTCAAGTTCAAGGTTCACCTTAATTGTATACACTTTGTTGTATATGTGAGATATGTCATTGTAACTCAGTTAGTGTGAAACTTTATCATTATCGAGTTTCCTTTTAGGTGGTTCTAAGATGAGAATAGGTTCTTTCAAAATTTTAGTTGTTGTGAGGGTGGATGAATGGTAAGTTGAGGGTTAGGTGTTTTGATAATTAGAGGACTTGAAGGAGCTCTAATTTTCATAACCTCAACACACTTGTCCTTGTTTTCATGATCTCTTAGCAAAGGGGAGTCTAATGTCACTTAATCATCTTCATCTAAGGAGGCCATATTACTATTGTTTGAAATAATTTTTCCAAGGTTGTTGTTTGCTTGCACCATGATACCTTCCCTATTAGGAGATTTTTTAGGAGAACTACAAACTAGATGTTCATGATAGTCAATGTTTGGTTCTTCAAAAAGGACTTCATCGTGAGTAAAGGGATGATCCAGGGTTGTATTTTCTTGCTTATCAATGATGGTGTTTCTTTGTTTAGTAATGTTTTCCTCATGGGTCTCATCGATGAGATCTTGTAACACCCTAATTTATCTTCTTTACCAATAGGATAGATATTAGGAGAGGGGGAAATTTGATTGTTGTCCATGGGTAAACCCACAAAAGTGGTTTACAGTTCGAGTGAGGAAGGAAAATTTGCAAAAAAAGACCCCATGCTAAAGAATTTGGTTTTTGGGGTTTGAATGAACTTATTGGTTCAAGCGAACCAAAAGAGGGCTCACTAGAACCCAAGTTTGAGTGAACCCACTAAATTCCCCAGGCCCACCATTCCCACAGAAAAAACAAAGAAAAACCCTTTTTGAAAGGGGGTTCATTCAAATGCTAGTTTGAGCGAACTCTAGTTTGAGAAAACCCTTGGGGCTTTGCTCAAACCCCCCTTGGTTCACCCGAAGCCCCCTTCTCCCATCTTCTCACCCTCTGGCCCAAAAAAACTCCATAATTTTTCCCTTCGAAGCTCGGGTTGAGGATGAAAATGGAGGAGACTTCACAGACCCAATTGGATGATGGTATTCCTCAAAAAAATCTATCCAATGAATATAATTTTAATATATTTTGGTTTTATTATGTATTTGTTTTTTTTAATTTTATTAAAAATAGGTTTTTAATCAAAAATAAAGCTCTTTGTTTTACACATGTGGAAAAATATTAGATTATCAAAAAAAAAATTCAAAAATATGAGTGCACCAAATATTGAAGTCCTTGATCCAACAAAAAACAATTGAATTTAGGTACATACAAAAAATGTTACGTTGTATACGATTCGCCTATGTCTGAATTATAATTGGTTTGACTTTGAAACTTTATTAAAGAAAACAATTCAATAAAACACTATGAGGCCAATTGGAAGCACTTGATATCGTAGTTACAAATCTAAATTTGAAAAAATAGAATTTTATCCTTCATAGAAAAAAAAAATTGTTACATATGGTGAGCGTCACTCCTTAAAAATGTTGTTTACTAAAAAAAAACTAGTTGTCGAAGGAGATGGAAAAAGAAGTGCAATCTGATTCCAAAAAACTTTAAAAATATATATTTAGAATCTATAAATCAAATGTCAGAAATCATTAGTTCGCATCATCTTCAAATTCCTCACGATTTAGCCGTTATAGGTGCTCGAAAGTGAAGATTTAGTTAGAAAAGATTATTTCAGTGTCTAGTTTGGCCAAAAATTGTAAACCAGTATTGTGGGATCACCCCCATAATGTCATCCTTGTTCTCTAAGGTTTCATTCTCTTGTTCCATATTATTTATCTTAGTACGAGATATTTTAGGAAAATGACAAACAATATGTTCATCACATTTCATGGTTGGATTTGGTAAAATAGCTTCATCGCTCATAGGATAGGCATCAATAAAAGGATAACTAGGAGTTTCATGGTTACTAATGATTGGAATTTTTTGTTCAAATAGGTCTTCCCAAATGGTACGAGCATCAAGAAAGGGAGGAATAAGATTCTCATGAGTCTCAATTAGGATTTATTCTAACACTAAATTATATTATTCCTATCTAGAGAAGATATTAGGAGAAGAAAAGGTTTGATTGTCACGATTATCTACATTTACATCCCCATGTCCTCTAATGTTGTCTATAGTAGTAGAGTGGTGCAAGGGCACCTATACCTGGTAGAGACAAGGAGATGGACCTTGAAGGTTCAACAAATGAATTTGAATGTTCTTAAATTATATGCAATGAGGAAGTTGCAAAATATAAAGAAATAAGTTGCAATGTCATGAGTTGTTCATTCTTATGCCATGTTGGCAATATGATCCAGTTGCATAGGATATAGTGTAGGTTTGGGGTTTTATTTTTTCCTTGAATAAGGTCTCAATTACCACTTGAAAATGTATTAGAGGGCTTAATGGATCAGTTAGGAGGAATTTATAAAGTTAAGTTGTAATGGGATAGTGATTAAAGAGCAAAATTGGCGAAATTGCCATTTTCAAGTCTAACTAAAGGTGGTTAAAGTGGTTTGTCAGTTATAGGAGGCAGTTGGATGTTGAAACATTCCAAATACAATGTAATCCCTCATGAAAATGTTGATGATTCAGTTTGGAAAAGGAATTCAACAGTTGCAAACGCTGATCTCTGCATTTTTGTGTTATTTCCTGAACTTTTCCTTCTTGCACAGGCCCGTACAATTTTGTGATGTATTAAGATAGGGATTACTTAGTCACATATGTGTTTACCTTCCTATACATCCATCTTGGAGGCTTAAATCCATTTTTGGTGAGTGTGGGATCAGCAACTAGGGACTCCTCTATTTTCCTGAGTTAAGGTTTTTGAGAGGTGTCAAAATGGTGAACTAAGCCATCCACCCACTGTGAAGATTTGTAACTCAGTGGAAGGCTTAGATAGGCTAAATAAAAATGTTTGTCTTTTTTGTGCAAGGGTAGATGACTTTCATGACTTTGGGGGTGCTTGTAGGGTGAAAATCATTGGAAAGGTGTGTAATTTGGTGAGGACAGTATTGAGTATGGTCAAGAAAATTTAGTTATGGCCATTTTGTGAACTTTTAAGCTTGAGGGGACCAATTTAGGCATGTATAAGTAGTTGGTATGGTTTTGAGAGATTGGGAGTGTGTATTTTCAATAAGGGTGTCTTAAAACCCTATGTTTCTAGGCTTTGGAGAGGGTTTTGGCATTTGAGGTTAATATGGGCCTTTAGAGTCTTATAATCTGGGAAAACTTGAGTTTGGATACCTTCCCTAAGACTTTTTCAAGTTACCTTTGGTTGGTAGTCAGTTTGTAGAGGGGCTAATTGTGAAGCCCAGATTGAGGGGGGGTGTACTGAAAGTTCATGTCGGTTCAAAGGAGTGACCAATGATTTTTGGGTATGTTGTGTAACCCTGAAAAGGGTATCTTAATCCACATTTTAATTTTTAGGTTTTTGGTGAAGATTGAGTGAAAATTGGCCTACACTGGTTCTCGAGTGTTATTAGATTCCAAGGGTGAAAAGTGGGAAATGGTATTTATGTTTGTTGTCTGACTTGGAGGAATGTTGGGATTGGTCCATTAGGCTATTCTAATATTGTTAGATGCCTCTTGAAGGATTGTTAACATATTGAATGGTTTTGGGTCCACTTGGCTCTGCATCATAGTGGTATCAGAGCAAGGGAGTAGGTCTTTTATGAAGATCAAGATTGAAGTTTGTGAGCAGGAAGATGGTAGTTGGAGGGAACAAATTCCTCCTAAAAACAATGTTGTTGCAAGGAAATTTGATAATCATGAGAAGGATATAGATACATTGAAGCGGGAGATGGCTGCAATAAAGGCTAAGGGCATGACCCTTTTGGATGAAAGTGAGTTTGAAGATAGAGAGACCTCTGGGGAAGAAGAGGAGATGGATCCAGATGATGTGAGAACAATGAAGCTTCTAAAAGATGTGAAGAAGGATGGACATGGAAAAATGGATGTACCTATGTATGGAGGCAAACTTGATAGTGAAGAGCTCTTGGATTGGATAGGAGCTTTGGAGAACTACTTTGATAGTGAGGATGTTGATGAAGGACATAAAGTGAAGAGAGCAAAAACAAAACTAAAAGAACATGCTTTGGTGTGGTGGAATTTTGTGCAAGAAGATAGGGGGAGGAAAGGAAAGAGAAAAATAATTTCTTGGTAGAAGATGAAGACAATGATCAAAGGTAATTTTCTTCCTTTTGATCACAATATTCAATTGCTTAAGAAATTGCAGAATCTTAGAAAAAAGGAGTTAGATGTACAAGCATATATTGAAGAGTTTTATAGGCTAAGTATAAGGACTAAACATGAAGAAGATGAGGAATAAATGATTGCTAGGTACTTGAATGACTTAAGATTCAACATTCAGGATGAAATCAGCTTGATGGCACCAAAATCAGTAGAGCAATTATTTCAAATGGCAATGAGGGTAGAAGAAAAGCTAAAGAGGATACAAGAGAAGGCGGCAAGAGGAAGAGGTAACACCTCTATAGGAAGGGGATTCAATCCTAGTTCAAGGACAAACAATGAAGGCCAAGGAGATGACAAGAAGGACCAAGAACAATCCGATTCTAGAGGTGGATGGAGAGGTTCAAGAGGCAAATTCAGTGGAGGAAGAGGTTCCTATCAGTTCTTAGGAAGATGCTACACTTGCAATCAACCGAGACATCCAGCCTTTAAGTGCCCTGAAAAGCAAGGCTCAAGCTCTTATGGTGGAGAAAGGATGAATCAACTAATGCATGAAGATGAAGAGGTTGTGACTTCACCCATAGTGAACCTTACATTAGAAGAAGGAGAGGCACTCATGATAAGAAGAACTATGTTACAAGCATCCAAGGAGGAAGATTTGAGTCAAAGAAGGAGCCTATTCAGAACTACATGCAAAAGCAAAGGTAAAGTGTGCCAAGTTGTCATTGATTCTGGTTCTCAAGATAATTTAGTGTCTAGGGAGATAGTGGATAAGTTAAGTTTGGAAAAATTACCTCATGAAGCACCTTATAGAGTCTCTTGGGTCAATGATAATCAAAATTTGGCAGTAAAAGAGCAAGAATATGTTGATTTTCAGATTGGAGAGTATAAGGATAGGGTTCTATGTGATATTTTTCCAATGGATTGTTGTCATGTGCTCTTAGGGAGGCCTTGGCAATTTGATAGGAGGTCTATATATGATGGCTGGGAGAACACATACACCATCAAGAAGGAGGAAGAAACTTTAAGTTGCTTCCATTGAAAACAAGTGTAAGGGATAAGGGTAAGGCTAAAGTAGTGTTGTTTGGAAAGAAGGAGCCTTTAAGGCCTGAGGATAGCAGGTTTGATGAGGTTGCTAGTATAGAGAAGGTTGGTGGAGTTGTGACACTAAGGAGAACACCTACTAATGGTGTTAATACAGTAGGAATTTTTTTTTTGCAAGAGGTAGAGGAGGCACTCATGCCTAGGCCTGATACTGTCAAGGACAAGGATGGTGGGATGGTGCATAAGCATGGAAAACAAGATGGAATGTTTTTAAAGGAGGCTTAGATTACTGTAGGGACCATTGCGTGTCCTATCAGCATAAGAAATGGTGAAAAGCATGTGAAATTTGTAAGCATAGGGACTGGTGATCCTGTTACAACAGTGATACAGGGCAATGACAGTAAACAAGGTCTAATTACAGTGAGGGAAGAACAAGGGGAACAAAAGTGTAGAGGTCTGATGATAGTGAAGAGAGGAAAAAATATATAAGCATAGTTGGATGGATGCAAGTGTGGAAATAAAGCAATGAAGAATTTGGGACAGTGTATTACTAACCATTTTTTTTTTGCAGGTATAAGGGATAGAAGGATGTCAACCTCTAGTTCAGGAGTGAGAGAAAGGCAAATGACAAGTTTTGATATGCATGAAGCAGCAATATGGAAACAAAGAACCAGACTTTTACTCTTGGGACAAGAGTTTCTCTATGGAGGGGTGTATGGTGCAAGGGCACCTATACCTGGTAGAGATAGGGAGATGGACCTTGAAGGTTCTTAAATTATATGCAACAAGGAAGTTGCAAAATATAAAGAAATAAGTTGCAATGTCATGAATTGTTCATTCTTATGCCATGTTGGCAATATAATCCAGTTGCATAGGAAATAGTGTAGGTTTTGGGTTTTATTTTTTCATTGAATAAGGTCTCAATGACCACTTAAAAATTTATTATAGGGCTTAATGGATCGGTTAGGAGGAATCTATAAAGTTAAATTGTAATGGGATAGTGATTAAAGAGAAAAATTGGCAAAATTGCCATTTTAGAGTCTAACTAAAGGTGGTTAAAGTGGTTTGTCGGTTCTAGGAGGCAGTTGGATGTTGAAAAATTCCAAATACAATGTAATCTCTCATGAAAATGTTGATGATTCAGTTTGGTAAAGGAATTCAACAGTTACAAACGTTGATCTCTGCATTTTTGTGTTATTTCCTAAACTTTTTCTTCTTGCACAGGCCCGTGCAAGTTTGTGATGTATTGAGATAGGGATTACTTATTCACATATGTGTTTACCTTCCTGTAAATCTATCTTAGAGGCTTAAATCCATTGTTGGTGAGTGTGGGATCATCAACCAGGGACTACTCTATTTTCTTGAGTTAAGGTTTTGAGAGGTGTCAAAAAGGTGAACTAAGCCTTCCACCCACTATGAAGATCTATAACTTGGTGGACAGGCTTAGATAGGTTAAATAAACATGTTTATGTCTTTTTTGTGCAAGGGAAGATGACTTTCATGACTTTGGGGGTGCTTGTAGGGTGAAAATCATTGGAAATGTGTGTAATTTGGTGAGGACAGTATTGAGTATGGTCAAGAAAAGCTAGTTGTGGCCATTTTGTGAACTTTTAAGCTTGAGGGGACCAACTTAGGCATGTTTGAGTAGTTGGTAAGGTTTGGAGAGATTGGGAGTGTGTATTTTCAATAAGGGTGTCCTAAAACACTATGTTTATAGGCTTTAGGGAGGGTTTTGGCATTGAAGGTTAATATGGGCCTTTAGAGTCTTAGAACCTGGGAAATATTGAGTTTGGATACCTTCCCTAAGACTTTTTCAAGTTACCTTGTGTTGGTAGTCATTTTGTAGAGGGGCTTTTGGAAAAAAGGGCTAATTATTAAACCTAGATTGAGGGGGGATGTACTAAAAGTTCATGTTGGTCCAAAGGAGTGACAACTTGTTTTTGGGTATGTTTTGTAACCCTAAAAAGGGTATCTTAATCCAAATTTTAATTGTTATGTGTTTTGGCAAGATTGAGTGAAAATTGGCCTAAACTGGTTTTGGAGTGCTACTAGATTCCAAAGGTGAAAAGTGGGAAATGGTATTTTTGTTTGGTGTCTGACTTGGAGGAGTGTTGAGATTTTTCCATCAAGCTATTCTGATCTTGTTAGATGACTCTTGAAGGCTTGTTAACATATTGAATGTTTTTGGGTCCACTTGGCTCTGCATCAGAGAGGTAGGATTGTCATATCTCTCAAATATCAACATATCCTCGACACAAATGTGTTTTTCATGATCATTCATGATTGTATCCTTATTCACTAAAGAATTTTCACAAGCATGGGAGGTGTTGGGAGATGGATGGAGAATAGGCAGAGTAGTGGTCATGATCTCAGCTTTGATTGTCATAGTATGTTTCCAAGGGGGGGGGAACAAACAAGACTTTAATGAGGAAGATGATATTCTAAGGGGGAGAAGCAAACAGAAAAATCTTGAGAATTATTTTCAAAATTGGTATGGTGTCTTTAATGGTTTTTTAAATCATTTTTTGCCATCAATGACAAAGGGGAATATTGTTGCAAGAATGGAGAAAGGATTGAAGGTGTTGTCATTAATTTCAACTAGTCAACTAGTTATCTATAGTTGTTGTTGGTTGTCTATGTTGAGGATATTGAGAAAATTGTATTAAAAAAAATTACAGGTATTCAGTTGTTGCTCCGGTATTTACCCCTATGTTCATGTGGTTTAGATATGTTAGTCATTTTTGTTGAAGGTTTCTATATCTATATATTTAGTTGTTGGTTCAGTGTAAAGTTTGAGATGTGTTCACCAGTTGTGGGCTATGTTTTTATGTGCTCTGTATGAGGTCCAAGAGAAAATTTGATGGTCTGAATTTCTCTTTGATGAAGTCTTTTTACTTGGAGTTCTAGAGTTAAGATGTTTTGGTTGCATTGAAGATATTTTTTGTTTCTAAAAGTTTCAAGCTTAATTGTTTTATGTGTTTTACATTGGTTTGGCCGACCTTGTGTTAATAAATATCTTCTAAGTTGATGAAGCATTTTGGATCTATTTTGGGTCACAATGAAGTGTTTTTTTGGGTAGCCCTCATCCTAATTCGATCCTAGGATATCTAGCACCAACCTAATTTGTATTTAAAGCTGGATGGCCAACTTTGTATCATTTTCAAGGTTGGAGATAGTATAAATATAGGATGAGATAGTAATGAAAAATGTACAAAATAAAATAAGGAAGTGAAGTGAAAGAGTAGACGTGACATTGATGCTATTCAGAAAGTGTGTGTGTGGAAGATCACTGTGAAGCTTAATGTTGAGTTACCAAATGCAATGAGTGGAAGCTAAACTCTATCATTCATGAAAGTTGATCAAGTGGCAGTGGCAGAATCCTTTATTGCATTGGGATTGTATTCTCTATGTAACAAGTCGTATTTTCCTTCTTTTTATCTCTATGGTAGTGAGCCATTTAGGCTGTATCCCTGTTGGATAGTGAGTCCTTGTTCCAGATAGTGAGTCCTTATTTCAAGAAGTGAGCCTTATCTTAAGTAGTGAGCCTTTTTTTAAGTAGTGAGACTTATCTTAGGCAGTGAGCCTTGTTTCAGGCAATGAGCCTTTTGTAATTAGTTTTGATATTCTTTATAGTGTGAGTTAATCCTCACTGTGGTTTTTCTCTCATTAAGTTTTCCATGTAAATCTAGTGTTATTTTTTTTATATGTTGGATTTGAGTTTCTATATTGGCATTTGATGATTAATCATTTAAGTAGTTTTAAGTATTAGTTCCAGTGATTGAAGTAAAGGTTAAATTTTATGACAACTAATTCACCCCCTCTCAGTTGTCCTATTCAACAATATAATTTTGACACTTGTCAAAATCTAATCAAGTCCTCATCCAAAGCATTTATTATTGTACTTTATAATTATTCACGTTCCTACATTCATTTACAATAAATTAAAAATTAATCTCAATATCAAATGATTGTTTGGATTGATTTTTATTCTTTGTTAGTTACATAGAAAATCAATTTCTTTGATCTCTTCTTTGTGATAGGTGTTTTGGTTGCAGTTGATTTTTGGCAATTATGTAGTTCACTATCAAATCCAACATAACGCAACTAATACTAACACACAAATGCATGTGTACATAATATAAATTCATTTAGGAAGGATTTAGTAAAGATTTTTTTTGATTTTATTGCTAATAGATTGCAAAAGAGGCTTAGTCTAGAAGTGTAATGGTAAAAAGGAGCAGTACTCAAACTAATACTTCCTTGGGCACATCCACCTATGGGTCAAAGTAAGCTAACTAAAATTTCAAGGATAGAGAACACTTGAGCCCATGATCCAAGCACTACATTGAAATAAGACATTGCATTCCTATTTGGAACCAAAATGACTAAGAATTATCTATGAACACATAGCAATAATTCATTGGAAAATATTTTAGACACATATTAAAAAGGAAATCCAATTTTGTAGGTAAATTAAGCTTAATAAAATCTCAATGAGTCAACCAATTAGGTCACATTAGACCCTTATGACATTTTCCATAGGAACCTCAAATATGGGCATGAAATCTAGTCAAGGATAGAGGCATTCAAAGTCACAAAGCGAGTATATTTGTTTGACCCGAATGTAACATAAGAAATAGAACTTTAGAACAATATTAAAATGAGTTCATCAGTATTGATATAATTTCCAAACATTAATAATAGAGTAAGGGAAAGAAAAGATATATTAAGACTTGAATCAAGATTACAAAAACCTACCCATAATAGAAAAAAACAACTAGAACTTAGATAACTACTTATGACAAACAAAAAGAAAAACTAATGTAAATTAAACCTTTAGCTTCTAAAAAATCTTAACACAAACCATTATACCTAATTTAAATATAAAAATGTTATATTTCATAACATTTCTAAAATAGAAAATTATGCAAATTGAGGTAAGAAAAAGAAACTAATGGCAGGCAATTGGATGCAAAAGTGGATGCAATTTTTTCAATTTTGAATGCAATTATAAGAATGTTTCTAAATTCAATTAGGATGAGTAACAATGCATTTTTTAGTTTTTCAATGAAATGAAATGATGCAATAAACTAAATATGCAACCTATATGCACTTTCACTAATGCAAATATAAGAAACCCTAAATAAAATTTCACTAATGCAAGAATGAATGCAATCTAGATCTAGGACTTTAAAGGACTCCAAATTAGAAAATGAATGCTCTAAATGAAGAAGATAGGTTCACCAAAAGGAACCAGAGATAAAATGGGAAGGGAATGGTCACCTCCTATTCTATCTAGGTCATTCAATTATGTCCTAAGAACCCTAATTGGATTGACTACCAACCTCACAAGGTGAGTCAATTCACAATCACGAGGACCTAGGAGGGGGTTCTTATCAGCTTTAAGGGGTTTATCACCAATAAAATGCTTGGAAAAGACAAATGTTGGAAAACATAATGTGATATGCAAAATAACCTAAAATAAGCTAAATGAGATATTTAAATGATAAAATTAAGCAACACCAAGTTAGGGTATGTGTACTTAGGAAGTGTGGAGATGATGTGAGATTCTATAAATGCAAAGAAGTTGCCAAAATATTCCTTGGAGGACTAAGACACCAAGATGGCATATTAGTCTCATTATTATTTTTTAGGACAAATATAGAATCTTCGGATGTCGAAACCAGATCTGAAAGAATCTTTGAAAGATATGTTATGGAGGACTAAGATGCCCAAGGTGGTGTATTAGTCTCGTTCTAAATTTATGAAGACTCTGAATGTGGTCCTAAGCTCCAAGGTTTGCACTTTCTTCTCCCCAGATCTAAGGTCCCGAAACTTCCAAATCTGGATTGTAGGTGAGTTTCCATGAATATGACAACTTTGGCAATGCAACCTTACATTTTTTCAATCTTTCACTCCAAATTTTCTTCAAGTATTCAACCTAGATCTACAAATACAAACATATAAGAGAGGAAAAACTTGTTGATTGTTAGTGAATGGGGGTTTTCTTTGGTCAAACCACTTGTAGGTAATTCAACCAAATGATGAAATGAATGATATGAAACATGAAACATGAAATATGTAAATGATATCACCTTGTATGAGGTCTTGTTAAACAAATCTTTAATCTACCATGTAGTGGCCATGAAGAATGTAGATCTTGGATTCTTGAATTTGATGTGAACAATGGTTGTAGATACATCTTCAATGCTACATCCACAATCTTGGCTCAACAACATGAATGGATGCAATAAACCCTTGATATGATGCTTTAATCTATATGATGGCTCCAAATGCTTGATGGATTTCTCTTGAATGCTCTTGTGAACTCAAATATGCTATTAGGAATGCTCTCACAATGTGCTTAGATGAAAATGAGCGAAGGAACCTTGTATTTATACTTATTCATGCTTCATATTTTAAAATTACACCACAACAAGCCGACATATGAAATCATTAATTAAAGGAGACTAAATCTTGCTTGAATTTGAAACTGGGTCCAGAAAATAAGCCTAGGAGGACTAAGATACCCTAGGTGGCATATTAGTATCAAGGCTCAAATTTTGGGGTACAAACTTCAAAAGGGACCTAATTGAGAGGTTTCAAAATCAAGGTCCCAAGACCCATGGAGGACAAAGATTCCAAAGGTGGCATATTAATCCCAATCCATAAATTAGGGACACACAGACATAAACATTAAATGATCATGTATCTTTTGAGGTTTTTTAGGATTTTCCATAAAAATATATAGTTTATTAGGCTTGTGGATGTAAAATAGGACCTAATTAAGCCATAAAGAAGCATAAATAAAGCAAGGCAGGCCCAAACAAGTGTGAAAATAAAAGGGTATGAATTTTACTACACTACATGTTCGGAGATGATACTGGTGCTAAAATATATGGGATAGGTATAGTAATTTTTTATGGCTAGCATCATACTAAAGTTGTTTACTATGTTAAGGGATTAAGGTATAATTTATTGAGAATTGGTTAGATGTGCAAAAAAGGATATGATCTTGTGTTTAAGGATGAGAAATGTGAGATCCGAAAAGGATCCAGAACATTAATTGCTATAGGAAATAAATCTAAAGGAAATATCTATCAACTTAAGGATGCTAATGGATGATTCTTTATGACTCAGATAAATCATAGTTGGTTATGGCATAGGAGAATGTGTCACATGAATTTTGATAAATTGGCAAGGGTTAGTGTTGTTCAAGCCATGAGAGATTTACCAAGAATTAAAAAGCCTGGTAATGTTATTTGCAGGAATTGTCAATTTGGGAAGCAAGCAAGAAGTCATTACAGATCAAAGGAATAATCTACTACTGGACTACTGGATTTAGTTCATACAAATCTTTGTGATCCTATGGGAATGTGAAGTCTACTTGATGAAAGGTACTTTATACTTTAAATTGATGATTATTGTAGATATACATGGGTTACATTTCTTAGAGAGAAATTATATGCATTAGATAGATTTAAGGAATTCAAGGCTATGGTTGAAAATGAAGTGAGTTCAAGAGAAAAAAGATTAAGATTTGATAGAGGTGGAGAATTCACCTCCCATGAGTTCAATATGTTTTGTGAAGTGCATGGATAAAGAGACAATTATCTACTCCGAGAGAACTCCTCAACAGAATGGTGTTGTTGAAAGGGAAAATAGAACAGCTCAAGAGGCTGCTAGGTCAATGATTATTGAAGCTGGATTACCAAAATTTTAGTAGAAAGAAGCTATTCATACTATTGTTTATGATCAGACTTGGGAATTGGTCCCAAGACTGGTCGATAGAAATATCATTGGATCAAAATGGGTGTTCAAAAATAAGTTGAATGAAAATGGAGAAGTTGTCAGAAACAAAGTGAGGCTTGTGTGTAAAGGCTACTCACAATTAGAAGGCATATATTTTCAAGAGAATTTTTCCTCAGTAGCAAGAATAGAATCTATAAGGATGGTCTTGGCATTGGTTGCTTATAAATATTTGAAATTCTATTAGATGGATGTCAAGTCAACATTTCTGAATGGTGAGCTGGAAGAAGAAGTTTACATGAAACAACCAAAAGGATTTAAATTAACAGATCAACCGTATATGGTGTGTAGATTGAAGAAATATTTATATGGATTGAAGCAAGACCCTAGAGCTTGGTATGGAACATTAGACAGGTATTTGATTCAACAAGGATTTAACAAAGGTACAATAGATAGTAATTTCTACTTTAAGATTGATAAAGATAAAATCTTGATTATAGTTGTATATGCTGATGACATTATTTTTGGACGAAATGATAATATGTGCAAGATGTTTATGGAAGACATACAAAATTAATTTGAAATTTCTATGTTTGGGGAGATGAATTTCTTTCTTGGGCTATAGATTAATCAAATAAAGAAAATAATTTTCATTTCACAGTCTAAGTATGTCAGAAAGATGTTGAATAAGTTTGGGATGGATGGTTCCAAACTAGTATGTACTCCTATGGTGGTTGGTTGCAAATTTGGTAAAGATGATGAATTACCAAAGGTTGATCAGAGCAAGTATAGATCTATGATTGGTGGATTACTATATTTGACTACTACTAGACCAAATATTATGCATGTGGTCTATCTTATGGCTATATTTCAAGAAGATCCAAAGGAAACACGTGTTTCTAATGTTAAAAGAATATTCATATATTTGAATGGCACTCTGGATTATGGTTTTTGATATCCTAAATATATCGAGTTTACATTTAGGGCATATACAAATGCAAATTGCGCTAGATGTATAGATGATAGAAAGAGTACAAGTGGTGGTGCATTCTTTCTTAGATGTATATTGGTAGCATGGCTGAGTAAGAAGAAAGATTCAATCTCCTTTTTCTACTATTGAAGCTGAGTATATTTTTGTTGCATCTTGCTATACATAATTTTTATGGATTAAACACACATTGAAAGATATCACAGTGATATATATGGTCCTATTTCTATCTTTTTTGACAATACAAGTGCAATTAACATTTGGAAGAATCCTATGATGCACTCGAGGATGAAGCATATATCTATTAGATATCATTTCTTGAGAGAGGTCATGGAGAATGAAGTAAAACATGAGTATGTTCTGATGAAGGATCGAATTGCTAATATTTTCATGAAGGCTCTCCCTAAACATACTTTTGAGTATCTCCAAGAGAATTTAGGGGTTATTTCCCATCCTTTCATTAACTAAGATTCATAGTGATATGCATCATTCTGGTGGATTCATGGTTCTATCTTTTTGGATTGATGTTTTGGAGGCTACCTCTTAGGGGGAGCAGGAAGTTTCAAGTGTTGTCATTGTGAGTATTTTGTTTTCATGTCAAAGGAGGATTCAATGAACATATATTTTTCCTTTTCCATTGATGTCAAACAGGGAGAGAAAGCATGTGAAAAGGAGAGAAAGCTAATGAGAGAAATAAGGTAATGAGGAAGATGATCTTCTAACCTAGGGAGAAGCAAACAGAAAAATCTTTACAATTATTTTCAAAACTGGTATGGTGTCTTTGATGGCTTTTTACATCATTTGTTGCCATCAATGATAAAGGGGGAGATTGTTGCAAGAATGGAGAAAGGATTGAAGGTGTTGTCATTGATTTCAACTGGTCAACTAGTTATCTATAGTTGTTGATGGTTGTCTATGTTAAGGATATTGAGAAAATTTTATTAAAAAAAATTACAGGTATTCAGTTGTTGCTCTAGTATTTACCCCTATGTTCATGTGGTTTAGATATGTTAGTCATGGTTGTTCAAGGTTTCTATATCTATATGTTTCATTGTTGGTTCTTTGTAAAGTTTGAGTTGTGTTCACTAGTTGTGGGCTATGTTTTTATGTGTTCTGTATGAGGTCCAAGAGAAAATTTGATGGTCTAAATTTCTCTTTGATGAAGTCTTTTTACTTGGAGTTCCAAAGTTAAGATGTTTTGGTTGCATTGAAAATATTTTTGGTTTTTGAAAGTTTCGAGCTTAACTGTTTTATGTGTTTTACATTGGTTTGGTCGACCTTGTGTTAATCAATATCTTCTAAGTTGATGAAGCATTTTGGATCTATTTTGGGTCCCAATGAAGTGTTTGTTTTGGTAGCCCTCATCCTAATTCGATCCTAGGATGTCTAGCACCAACCTAATTTGTATTTAAAGCTGGATGGCTAGTTTTGTATCATTTTCAAGGTTGGAGATAGTATAAATATAGGATGAGCTAGTAATGAAAAATGTACAAAATAAAATAAGGAAGTTAAGTGAAAGAGTAGACGTGACATTGATGATATTCAAAAAGTGTGTGTGAGATGTGTGTGGAAGATTCAGTGTGAAGCTTAATGTTGAGTTACCATATGCAGTGAGTGGAAGGTGAACTCTATCATTTATGTAAGTTGATCAAGTGGTAGTGGTGGAATCCTTTATTGCATTGGGATTGTATTCTCTATGTAACAAGTCATATTTTCCTTCTTTGTATCTCTATGGTAGTGATCCATTCAGGTTGTAGCCCTGTTGGATAGTGAGTCCTTGTTCCAGATAGTGAGTCCTTATTTCAGGAAGTGAGCCTTATCTCAGGCAGTGAGCCTTGTTTCAAGCAGTGAGACTTATCTCAAGCAGTGAGCCTTGTTTCAGGCAATGAGCCTTTTGTAATCAATTTTGATATTCTCTATAGTGTGAGTTAATCCTCACTCTGGTTTTTCTCTCGTTAATTTTTCCATTTAAATCTAGTGTTATTTTTTTATATATGTTGGATTTGAGTTTTTGCATTGGCATTTGATGATTAATCATTTAAGCAGTTTTAAGTATTATTTCCAGTGATTGAATTAAAGGTTAAATTTTGTGACAACTAATTCACCCCCTCTTAGTTTTCCTATTCAACAATATAGTTATGACACTTGTCAAAATCTAATCAAGTCTTCATCCAAAGCATTTATTATTGTACTTTATAATTATTCACATTCCTGCATTCATTTACAATAAATTACAAATTAATCTCAATATCAAATGATTGTTTGGATTGATTTTTATTCTTTGTTAGTTGCATAGAAAATCAATTTCTTTGATCTCTTCTTTGTGATAGGTGTTTTGGTTGCAATTGATTTTTGGGAGTTGTGCAGTTCACTATCAAATCCAACATATAACAATTAATACTAACACACAAATGCATGTGTACATAATATAAAGTCATTTAGGAAGGATTTAGTAAAGATTTTGTTTGATTTTATTGCTAATAGATTGCAAGAGAGGCTTATTCTAGAAGTGTAATGGAAAAAAGGATCACTACTCAAACTAATACTTCCTTGGGCACATCCACCTATGGGTCAAAGTAAGCTAACTAAAATTTCAAGGATAGAGAACACTTGAGCCCATGATCCAAGCACTACATTGAAATAAGACATTGCATTCTTGTTTGGAACCAAAATGACTAAGAATTATCTATGAACACATAGCAATAATTCATTGGCAAAGATTTTAGACCCTTATTAAAAAGGAAATCCAATTTTGTAGGGAAATTAAGCTTAATAAAATCTCAATGAGTCAACCAATTAGGTCACATTAGACCCTTATGAAATTTTCCACATGAACCTCAAATATGGGCATGAAATCTAGTCAAGTATAGAGGCATTCAAAGTCACAAAGCGAGTATATTTGTTTAACCCGAATGTAACATAAGAAATAGAACTTTAGAACAATATAAAATTGATATAATTTCCAAACATTAATAATAGAGTAAGGGGAAGAAAAGATATATTAAGACTTGAATCAAGATTACAAAAACCTACCCATAATAGAAAAAACCAACTAGAACTTAGATAACTACTTATGACAAACAAAAAGAAAAACTAATGTAAATTAAACCTTTAGCTTCTAAAACATCTTAACACAAACCATTATACCTAATTTAAATATAAAAATGTTATATTTCATAACATTTCTAAATTAAAAACAAGGCACCTTCAATAGAGAAAGTGATTCTCCAATCATTAAATGAAAAGACCATTACAAGCTAACTTAAAATTAACAAATTGTACATTACTAATTAACAACGTGTCAATGCATCGAAATAAAAATAAAATAAAAATTATAATTATAATATTAGAAAAGAAAATAAAGAAGACATAGATCACGTGATGCCCAACTAATCAGCTTGATAACACGTAAAAAATTGTTTAAAATCTTGTTGCAAGACTTCAGCCAGCTTTGTTTTCTTGAAATCAAGGGCCCATCCTTGTGGGGACATTTTAAATTAAAACATGAACTGCAAAATCACATAGGAAGGTAATTATTGGAGATAATTATATATATAGCTGGAGCCATTCACGCAGCTATCACATGGCGTACGATATTCCATGAACCCAACGATTCAACAAACCAAGGATTTTTTAATGTCCTCTTGAAGAAGTCTTTCTTATGGAATGACAAGATAAGAGAAATCAACATCTTATTCTTAGAATACAAACATTAAATCTTTGAATATAGTTATCTAAAATGGTCAGTGACTAGTTGCCACATTTTTTTAAATCAAAACCAAAAGATATTAGGTAAAAATACTTTTAAATGCGAAAGGCCGTTAGTTGAATGTCTCAATCTCTATCAACTTAAAATTGTGAAAATGCCAAACCATACCATTTCGAGGTATCTTACCTCTACATATTCTAATGACACTATAATGATGGCACGAGAGTAATATTTGATTAATAATTTATTTATATCTCCTAGTTAAACATCTAAGGATCACATTTTATATGATGAGGTTAAATGTTTCTTTAGCACGTTATGATTTTCTCCACTCTTACAATTTGTTACATGATGATCTTGTATTTAGGGGTGCTTTTCAAACTATTGGTTTTTTAAAAACCAATAGGATGGTATTCATATTTTTTAGTGAGCAATTTTTGTTACACAATATTGATGATTCTACAAATAAATATTTCTATGTTAAAGTAATTTTAATTTATAAGTTAGAGTACATACATAATGATATATTAGTAGTGATTGAATTTAAGGTTATTTTATTTAATAAAATATTAAATTATTTTATTTTATATGATTTATAGTTTGTATATAATATTGGTACATGATTTTATTGTATGTTATATTTGTTTTAGAGTGATTGATGATTGTTTATGTATGTTTCTAATTTCTTATTTGGGAGTAATTGAAGTGATTTGAAATCCACTGATACAAGGTCACTTTCAAATAAAATAAAGTGAA
Organism: Sequoiadendron giganteum; assembly: GCA_007115665.2. Lineage (NCBI taxonomy): Eukaryota > Viridiplantae > Streptophyta > Pinopsida > Cupressales > Cupressaceae > Sequoiadendron > Sequoiadendron giganteum. The sequence continues at coordinate 366,896,193 of CM021100.1, read as the reverse complement.
TACTTAATAAATAAAATTTGTCATGAAAAAAATATGAAAGAACATAATTTACCGTTGTGAATAGAAAATAAAATAAAATAAGAACTAAAAATAAATACAAATCATTTAATTCTAAAAAATCAATAAAAAAATTCATAAATTTGAATATATGCTATAAACAAAATTATGAACAATTTACATATAATTAAATCCTTATAATAAAAGATTTAAAAGATTTAAAACCAAAACAAATATCAAAAATAAATTCCTTAATTTTCATAAGATTAAAATCAGTTTTGTAACATAAAAATAAACTCAATTCAATTATATATATAAATTTGATGCATAAAATGAGTTTTGTAACATAAAATAAATTCAATTCAATTATATATATAGATTTGATGCATGAATTTTTAAATTCACATTTTAATAGTAAACTGCTGACCCACTTCTTACTAGCTGTTAAAGATCTATTAAAATCAACATGTGCATTTACATGAGGATTGAGACACTTGTATTTTACATGTTGGACCCCTATTATTGGAGATAATTATTTATATAGCCGGGGTCATTCACACCTCCAATCATGAGGCATACCATATTCGATTCTTTAATCTCTGAAAGGTTGCTTCTCGCTTCGTTCGTGGAAGACAAATTCCACTTGCCTGATTGTGTTTATTTTCATATTCAACGATTTATTTTAATATTTACCGCCCTTAAATCACATTATGGATTCCCACGCAATGCGTATGTCACTATGAAATTTCCTTATAGTCATTATAAATACAAACGCAGGGGTGTTCCGAGGTGTGGAGAACACTCTTCCTTAGAATTTAAGAATTAAGACATTATGGACATTAAAACGGCACAGGTTTGATTCCTTTGCACAAATAATGCTTGCATTTCTATCTAGTTAGACTCGGATAGAGATATTATAATGGTGAACTCTTTACTTGCCATTGTGTTGCTGCAGAGAAGCATAAACCCAAGTACTTGACTACTAATTTGATGAGAAGAAGCTTCAAATTCATCGCTACATCCATCAGGTACCCGCTAATCTATCTTGTCAAATTATGGTGCAGAAATCTCGCACATATTTGTGACTCTAATTGTCTTTAGACATACAATTAGTTTCCAGTACTTCTGTCTAATGATACAAGTGTTGGATCATTCTGTAAATATTAAACAAGCAGATAAAGGAAACAATACTAGAAATAGAACAACACACACAAAGACAAAACAACACGAATTACGTGGTTCACCAATAAATGGCTACATCCACCAGAAAGCAGAGAACGATTGTATTATTAATTATATTAGATACATGGTCTGTACTCATGTATTTATACAAAGCTCTTTGGATACGAAGAGACGGGAGAATAGCAACAGACTGTTGGGCTTCACATCTCAACAATCTCCCCCGTGAAGTCCAACTGGCATAGCCATGCACTGTGTCATCCCTGCATTTCCAATCTTATCTTCACATCACAGTCAGGCTGGAAGTTTTCAACTTCGCCATGTATTGTTCATGAACACTCTGGATTAGTTGTCTCTAAATCTGATCAGAGGCAAAGATATCTCTCCCTACAATTTTTCCAGTTCCACCAATTGCAAAATCATCAGCACTTCCTTTAAATTCTCTTGCAACGATGCCAGGTCTCATATCATAGCATCTTTCTTTGAAATACTCCAACTGATCTGTAATTTCTTTGACAAACACATGTCCCAGTATCATAGCATCTGCACTCTTGACTCTCTCCATATGCTCAACATCCAAAGATAGAATCTTCACTATATTTGCCATATCTTGAGAAAATACCAAAAATTTACCCACACCCATAGCACTAGACCCACTAGTTGATACCAAAATGTGTTTCTGCAATAACTAAGTAAACCTAGTCTTTCCTGGACCATCAATGATCCCATTGCCTTTAGAATAGGGCATTTCAAGAGCACAACTGCCCATTGCATTCATTCCCTCTACACAGGAGGGTTTTTCATCATTACAGGGCTCTAGTTCTGAATGAGTAGCACTGGAAAGAATTTGTCCAACCAACTTTCCCCATGTCCTCGATGCCTAACTCTCCAGGTACTTTGGTGGTCTGATTCCCTCGGTCTCGGGAAAAATAGGAACACAAAATAGCTTGCAACTATCTTCTATAGGTTCAAAATCATGCATTATAGGAGGCGAATGCAAAAGTCCATCAAGTGTGTCTACATTAACAAGCACACTGCTTTTGGTACCACTACTGGGTGCCACCAAAATTTCTCTTGAAACCGCATTCTTATCGCTCTCTAATTGCACCCACTCTTCCTCCTCAGCAAAGAATGATGCATCAATGAGCTCGTCGTCGGTCATAGCTCCAAGAACCCGCCTCGACTTGACAGAGACCATAGACTTCCATTGGCCAACCATCTTGGCTCTTTCCTACCTTTTCCAATTCACCTGCGAAATGAGCTCTGCCTGGGTGACATCGATCCCGGGTCTGTATATGTGAGTCTGCGACATGGCCGTGACCTCCTGTATAATCTCTACCTCTGAGGGCTGAGAACCCGCCCATCCAAGGCATTCATGATTTCCTTGTCCTTATGCGACAACAAGCAGAGCGACCTAGGACGAATCCTCCCGTCAACTCCCATGGGCCTAGGAGTTTTCTAGGAAGAATCTGATCGTCCCTGCCTTTGGTTTACAGCAGAGGATGATGCATATCATCTAATTGATCCAGTCCCTATTTCAGATCTCTTGGTCTCCGTAAACGCCCACGGTCTGACCCAAATGCCATTGACGGATCTTGGAGATCACACTCCCCTCCTTGATCACAAATTGGGCAATCAAGCGGATGATTTATCAGCAAGAACTCCATCACTCCTTCCCTCGCCTTCTTTTCCAGGGGAGTATTTGTCTTTATCTTCATACCTAGAAGTGCAGGCATTGCGGAAGATGCAACATGCTTAGCGGTTTTCTCCACCTCGACAAGACACATTCTGCAATTTCCTACAATGGAGAGATGGGAATGATAATAGAAGCGCGGAATATCGACCATAGCAAGCTCGCAAGCCTAAAGAACGGTAAAGCCCTTTCGAATTTTGACTGGGTGTCCATCCACACTCACTTCAATCACCTCCGTCGGCTTAAACAACTCCACCCTTGCTCCTCCAACAAGCTTGGCTTCTGCCAGTGCACTCTCCGACTCTTCTTGAGAAACAAGCATCTTCTTAGCTAACTTTGGCTCTTCAATTTCCATAGCAACAGCGGGCACCTCGGGAACAAGGGGGATCTCTGCCTCGAATGAAATTTTTGTTTCCTCTCAAACGAATGCCTCCTCTACAACGGTTGTTACGGTGGTCATGATCGAATCTAGCTCCTCTAGAATGTCTGCCTCAGTGCTCTCCTGGAGCAACGAATCATTCATTGTGTCCCCTACAACAGGCAGAGACCCAATGGCTGCGGCATAATATGGCCCAGATTCTTGACCACTCCCCTGCCTCCATTGTTCCTCCACGCCACTGCTGCTAGATGAATCGTCACCATCCCTCAACCGGATGAAATGTTCTGCATCAGCTTTTGCAGAACTTGGATCAGATTCCAAAAGGTTAAGAAATTTTCCAATGATGTCGCCCGCAAGCAGACCCTCCTCTACACCAACAGGTTTGACCAGCTCAAGTTTTGCAACACCATTTCCAACATCCAATGCCATATCCGCAACCGGCTTGGGCATGGGATTTTCTTTTGGAGCCCATGATACTTCCCCATCACATGGGGATTCATTCTCCTCCAAAACAATCCGCAAAGCACTTTCAAACCTTCCCTCGTCTGGTTCGTCTATCCCTTCTTCTTCTCTTGCTTTCTTTCTCCTTTTGGATCGCTACTTTTTTCTACGTTTATTGTTTTTCTTCAAATTGTCATATCCTTCATAATAAAAAAAATCAACAATCTCTGCAAACGACATTTTATTCTTCCGTGTCATCCAAAGATCTACCTAAGGCGTCCTATCCTCAAACCAGTACTTGGGAGCCCCATCAACTCCTCTTCTACGATCACAACTAGATTCCAGCAGGTCTATGAAATCTTCCATAACAAATTCAGTTTCAGCATCTAATTCATCCAGAAACTTCATTCGAGTAGCCCCAAAATCAAATGATGTCGAGTCTTCAATAGGATGAACAACTTCATTATAAAATTCTCCAGAGCCACAGGACCAAGACATGAGAACTCGGGCCCAATCATCCAAAGTTGCTACGTTCATATCTGCTCAACTTCATAACCTTGCTCTCATACCAATTGTAAATATTAAACAAGTAGATAAAGGAAACAAAACCAGAAATAGAACAACACACACAAAGACAAGACAACACGAATTACGTGGTTCACCAATAAATGGCTACATCCACCAAAAAGCAGAGAACGATTGTATTATTAATTATATTAGATACATGGTCTATACTCGTGTATTTATACAAAGCTCTTCGGATACAAAGAGACGGGAGAATAACAACAGTTATGTGACTGTTGAACTTCACATCTTAACACATTCAACTTTTATAATCTCGTGGCATTAAAACATTGATGTGTTAAAACTGGCAGATCTGTGTTGATAGAATCAGAGGCACTAAGTTGAGCCGGTGTTGTTGAAATACATTTACAAAACTGTCCTTATGGCTGAATTCCAAATGTGCCGCAGAAGTTCAACAGAATTATTATTGCCTAAGTGGTGTCATGGCGTTTGGCTACTAAAGATGAAATGCAAAGAAATCTTCCCGACATTAAAAAAATGCATATCCTTGATTCAACGGATACCTCACGTCTTTTGGAAGGATTTGTGATGGATAAATATAGAGGTCTTACACAGTACAGCCCTGGTTTGAAGCACATGCTACTAGTTAAAACATCAGTACCGAGACCATCAGGTAAATTGGTTACTCCTCTTCACCACATCATTTCCATTTATTATACTTAGCTGGTGGAAAACATGGTAAAAAGGCTTATTGTCAATTTACTTTGACCAGATGGTTCTTTCGATCCAAAAATGTACACTGGAGTTGAATTGAGTGCTCAAGGAAGGAAAGCTGCTCTTCTGCTGTCATGTGAGGATAAAATCACTGAAGTTATATGCCTCGTTCTACACAGGATCGTTGATAAAGTTGAATATGGAAAGCGTCAAGAGGAGTTGGATAGCTTGACGGAAAGCCTCCAAGAGAAACTCGGTAACGGTAGGACGGTATTGCATTACGCTGCAGACCAGTCACTCAACCCCAAACACGCCACGTACGTTGCCAAATTGATTAGGGAAAAATTTAAATATGGAGAAGAACTGATAGGAGCTGAAGACAAGTACGGGAGGACTGCTCTTCATTTTGCAGCTTTGCACAGCAACACAGACCTTTGCAAATTCCTTGTCGAACAATGTCAGATGAAAGTCGATGAAAAGGACCAAAAAGGGGAGAATCTACTCCACTTTGCAGTAAGAGGCAGCACAGAAGCCGCATTGGATGATTTGTATTCATTGCCGGGAGTAAAGGAGATAACTGGTTCACTGGACGCCCAAAAGAAGACAGTTCTGCATAAAGCAGCTGCTCGGGGTAGTACACCAATGATCAAAATTCTACTGTCAAGTATAAGCGATTCCAGTAGCAAACAGACCTATATTTCTCAGGACAAGTTACTCGAGCAACCAGAAGTAGGCCTTTCTGAAAAAGAAAAAATCTCTCGCATTTTTATCCGCCAAACTGATATATATGGTCAAACAGCTCTTTTGGAAGCGGCTAGACGAGGCCATGAAGGAGCCGTTAAGCTCCTTTTGGAAAACGGATCCAACCCACTCCGTGAACGCAACATAGATTGCAAATCTGCTCTACACTACGTTGTGCAACTCTCAGATCATGTAAAGGCAGAACAGATGGTTCAGTTACTTCTGGAACATTGCAAATCTGATGATGAGAGATCCCTTCTGGTGTGGGCTTCGGCTACTGGTATCGGTACAGCTGTTGAGTATCTTGAAAGAAAGATAAAGGAACAAAGGATAGGCAGTGTTCTTGAACAGAAACTTAAACTCATGAGAGAAAACAGTAAAAGCTTGGAGGACTTGTTTATTGAAGCGATTAAGCTGCAGCATGAGAACATAGCACGGGAACTTTTTGAAAGAGGTGTTAATACTGCTCGCATAAACCAACACATATGGGCTCCTGAAGAAGAAAAGCGCGTCCACAACTGTATGCTTCACTTCAAACCTCTTTGCTCTTTATGCTTATATTTATTTCTGATTTGTGAATTTAATGTCTCTCGACTGTTAATATCATCATCTTAAAAATTAATTCCTTGAAATAAACAAAATGGTGTTGATCTTTCCGCGATGTTTAATAATAATTAAACTGAATCGGTACTTGCTGCAAATTTAAAATGGCCATTGTGCCCTATTTTTAATTAGCCCTACTAACAAGGGTAGGTTTCTTTCAAAACATATGGCAAATTTACGTTGTGTAGAAAACAATTATATTTGTATTTGAATGCTTGCAACCATATATTTTTTGTTGGAAATAATTGGTATGAAATAAAGAAATGGGTACTTGTTACTGAATATATCGCTGCTAACGTCTGCGCCGACTGTGACAGTGCTAACTAATGTAGACAAGATGCCGGAACAAGGCCGAGAACAACCAGCCATGTACGATAGCCTCGGTATTACTGAATGTCTTGGTTTTTAGTTTATAAAAACTTGCTCCCTCGCTGTTGAAATTTTCTATTTTCTTTCGGATAACATGCGAGTGTGGGTAAATTGTTGTCTTTTATGGGACAGGGAGAAATGAATATGCTGAAGGCTTGGCTACTCTATTTTTCAACCCCTACGTTAAATCTCCCGTGACCGTCGGCATATCCGGTGATTGGGGGATGGGAAAGTCCAGTTTAATGATTCACGTACGTTTAAATCATCCTCTGAGAGCCATTTTAGACGTATTTTAATAAACGATCTGAACTGACGAAAAGTTAAAATCATTGACATATAAAACTATAACAGACGGAAATTATTCTGCTCAAGACGGCAGCTCAGCTAGCGTTTCCGAATTTACTAGACAAGGAGAAGTTTCCTGAATGCAACCACATTGTCCAATCTCCCGAAGGTCGCCGAAAATATGAGGAAATGAATAAGCAGGCGAAATTTTTTTTGCCATCCTCTGCTTCTGCTTCTGTGAGTAGACGTTCCGTTTAGTGATATGCTCGAATTAATAATGACCATATTGCCATGATCGACCTTTAACTATCCTGAACACCTTATCAGGAAGATGATCCACTGGTGCAGTTTCTAAACGGCGAGTATCAACCGAAATACCACGAAGTATATAAATCATTAGCGCTCATCGACCGGAGTGAGATGGTGAGTTTCTTTTTTTAACAAATTGGTGTACGTTCGTCGTTTTTGTATGGGCTTGGTTGTTGTTTACAGCAACGTTACTGTTTCCTTTCAGATTCAAAGGAAAGCTGATGATGAGGCACCGGATTCAAACAGCAACCAGCACTCCCTAACAAAGATTCCTGGTATTTTGACTGTTCGCTATAACGCGTGGTATTACCAGAATCAACTAGAGGCATGGGCTGGTCTAGCGGTTGAAATAACAAAGGCAATTGAAGAATCAATGACTACAGAGCAGAGACTGAGGTGCCGTTGGAGGTATGTCCAAAGGGAACACGGACAGAAGATAATGCTTGAAATGTTTCTACCGAGTTTTGCTGCTATTCTTCTTTCCATTTTGATAATTTCGGGAGTATGGAGCTGGTTTAGAAGACATAATAACAAGGACCTGCAGAACTTAAAACACGGATCCGTATTTCTAACTGCAACGGTATTTGTTTGGACTGTATCAAGACAATTATTTTCTGTGTTGCAGCCCATCAGTGTTCAAATCATGGGATATCTCCAGTTACCGAACCATAAAATAAATCTCGGTTATCAGCATCGAGTGATTTCCGACATCAACTTTTTGAAGAAGGAGCTCGGTGAAAAACCCTCCAGGAATTTCAGAGTTATTGCATGGTTATGGAGTATATATTTCTTCGTTCCCAGTACTATAAAGGGTACCTCCATTCGCAAGCCATCTCCACCTCAGAGTGATAATATTCGCACGATCGTCTTTGTCGACGATTTGGATAGGTGTCAAGATAACGTTATTTTACAGGTATTTTTTAGAATCACACTAATTCGTTTAGGTGCTTACCATGGCCATGCATCATGATATCAATACGAATAACTAAGACGATCTGCTTTTGCTAAATCTATAATCAGGTGGTGTCTGCAATAAATTTGGTGTTGGCCGCCTGCAATATCAACGTTGTTCTTGGAATGGATTTGAAAATGATCGCAAGGGCAATGGAAAGTGTGTTTCCAAACCAAAAAAATAATATTGAAGACACTACTACACGGAGGGGCCGTTTAAGACGATACTTTAAGACAAAATTAGTATTTTGTCTTAAACATGGTTAAGTTATATTTTTTGTTTTTTAATTGTCTCAAATTAAGACAATAGTAATTAAACATATTTAAGTTATATTTTATATTTTATATTGTCTCAAATAAAGACAATAGGAAAAATGTATTCTTTAATTCCCACATTTTTTTCCTAAATTTTTCCCTAAAATAAAACTGTTTTCCCACCTTTTCCATGGCTCTGCGAGTTGGCTCTCCCGTCTGCTGCTATAGTCACGGCGTCACACTCGGGATGCAGTTTCTTCTGGTGGGAAGGTTTGCAATGCGTGTGGCGGGAAGGCTTATAACAATGCCGAGTGTGGTAGGAAGCCATTGTATTGGGTTTTTAATCACTAGGATATGCCCTAGCTGCCGTTTTCTTCAAACAAGGGTTGTCATTTTCTTCAAACCGTTTTCTTCAAACAGGGGTTTCGTTTTCTTCAAACAAGGGCTATCGTTTTCTTCAAGAGGAAAGCCATCAGTGGCTAAATCTTAACATTTGAGGTAAGCCATTTTCTAGATGAAATTATTGCAACCTATTATTTCCTTCACCGATTGCCATTTGAGCTTTGTAGTGATTGAATGTACGGAAATTTTCCCCAATCCTGGTATCACTTCTTCCCATACGTTGATACCTAATTTAAAGTACAATATCCATTCACTAAATAAACGACTTCCAACTATACAGTTCCAGCATCATAAGTTATTTGTATTTCTGTTCATATGCGCTCAACTGTGGTTGTTCTGTTAATTCAAAATTCTATATCTGTATGTTCGTGAGTTTCAGATTGCTTTGCAATATTTGGTGCCATATACTCAAGCAACATAAATACAGTAAGAGCAAGCAAGCATAATGAAATCTCGAGAGGGCCACCAAAATATCTACCTGAAAGTACTGAGTGCCTTTCCAAAAAGGATCCTCCCCCTATATGGAGGTCTCGATTTCCATTTGATTTGGTATTCAACTGTAGTTAATAACTTACCTTCCAAGCTCACTCAACAGTTAAAGAGTAATAGCCGTATGTATTGTCTTGCCTTCAACTCTGTCTGAAAGTGTGTCTTCAACTACCCAAAAACCTTTCCTTTGTATTCTTCCCTGCGCTAATTCTTCCCTCCTTTGTGTGTCATTTCCCTAAGCTCTCTCTCTGCCTTCTCGTTCTCTTGTTTTTACCCATAAGATTAGTAAGTTTTGGAAACCATTGGCATTGTGCTAGCTTACATTGTTGTGTTTACAGGATTAAAACCAACAGCGGCCTTCATAGGAGCTTTTGGCTAAGGATTTGCATGGAGTTGAATGGAAGTTTCGGCATATATACAGGGGTATGTACATAATGGTGATATACTTTAGTAAAAGGGTTGATGCAAGAAGTTGGGCTCACAAAAAGCTCAAAAAGTGGAAGTGTTTTTGTTGTTTTTCAGAATTTGTCACATTTGGACTGAAAATTTGAGGCACTTACATAATGAATTTTAAAACAATTCAATAATATGAAATTTATCATTTTGAATCTAGTTTCTAAATATGTAAATTATTCAAATACCCATATTGTAGAAATTAAATTTTGATAGGGATATACAAAAAACATTTTTTAAAAGTCCGTGTTTTTTTACCATACCATGCATGTGTACGGACACCACTTTTTGACCCAAATAAATGTATTTTAATAATTAATTTTGGGGAAAGAGAGCTAACAACATGAAGATTGATGAAGAATTTTTTTTGTAATTTTTTGTTGAATATTTTTTTTTTTATTAAATTTTTATTGGCCTTAATTGTTTGTTTTAAAAATCAACGTGTACGGACAACACAATTTGACCTAAACTAAACATTTTTTGAAACTTTTTTTTTTCATTGTGTAGAGAATTGTCTAAAGATTGATGTCATACAATTTTTTTTACAAGAAAAGTCACCAAAAAAAAGTTATTAAAAAACAAAAAAAAGTCTATTTCATGTTTAAGGACTAGTTTGCTTTGAAATTAATTAGAAAATAGAAAATATAATCCAATATTAATAAAAATTGTATATTTGGAAACTAGACATTGTGTTCTATAATGGGTTTTAATTTTATAGATTGATTTAGAAAAAAAGTCCATTAGCCATATTGTCAAAGTTGGACATTCTTCTTCAATCTGCCTTAGTTTTTTAGTTGCAGGTCAAAGGCTAAGGCTCGGATTGCCAAACCTTTCTCGAGCCTAAAACCAAGGCTGCAGGTGGGTTGGGGATTCAAATTTTTAATAACGCGTATGCATTTTTAAAAACGCATATGCGTTCTTTATTTGTTTGATTATTTTTTTTTAAAAATACTTTTTTGAAACAGGTACCCGTTTTGAAAAGCAAAACGCATATGCATTTTAAAATGGGTACCCGTTTTGCTTTTCAAAAGGCGTACGCGTTTTAGAAACGGGTACCCGTTTCTAAAAAGCATTTTTTTTTAAATAAATGACTTGTACGTATTATAAAACGCGTATGCATTATATAATGCATACATGTTATATAACACGTACGCGTTTTTTAGTGCATACGCATTTTTTTAGGCTCGAGTACCCGATGCATAGCGCATACGCATTTTCTACGATTTTTTTTTTGGCCGAAACTTCCCCTCTTCGTGGACCCAACTTCTTGCACTTACCCAAAATATCTATGCAATATGACTAAATGGTGATTAAGTAGTCTATCCAACGTGGAAAAAAATAAATGTTTCACAAAACCCAAAATGATATCCCTTTTGAGGGATGATTCGTTCTTTATAAATAAAATCTTGAAATTCTTCTTTCATTTTGTTTGATACATTTTTCTTCTTTTCTATATAATTTGCATTTGTTAAGAGTCTGTTGTGTATAATCTGCAATTAAATTCTGCTACAGGTTCTATGTTTCCTCCCTATATATTGTAACACTATGTTTTGAACAGAGGTGAAAATGGACAACTGAGGTTAGGGATTCAAAGAGCTGGTTGACAAAAAAGTGTTGTTCCTTCTTCGTTGCTTTCTAGCCAGAATATCCATCTTATTGTCCTTGCTGCTACAACTAATGTTGTTGCCACAAAAAACATGTTTCACATTTTCTACAATTAAAGGTATGTTATGATAACTAGGTACTTTAATGAAGTTTACAGGGAGCGATTTAATTGACTCAGAGTAACTACTAGTTTGTTCATACCAGAAAGGATTTTCAATGAAAGATTTTATTATGGAATCTTGATTGGGAATGCATTGTTCTTGGAATAAGATTGGAGTTTTATTTAGCAACCCCATCATATTTTCTCTTATCTTCAAAGCTTTTAATTACTTTTCAGCTCCATTAAAAGTGCAAGCTCAAGAATCGAGAGCATTTCTTATCAGCTTCTTTCTTCCATGACTGTACATGTTGATTTTGTAAAGTGACATTTCTCTTATGCCAAAGATGCTACATGCTTTTGATTATCTATGAGGATATTTTCAAATGATTGCTTAGTCCTGTTATGACAACAAATTTATTATATCATTGTACACAACATGATGAATCTGCATGAATATTTAGTTGGAGACAAACATCGTAGGCCATTACTAAATCAAAGGAGCCTTACACTATCGAGTATCAAGAGAACTTTGGTAAATTGATCTCTAAAACTGATTATTGTCCTAGTTATGCTGCCACCATGTGTACTGGCCCTGGCAATGGAATGTCTTACAATCCCTTTGTTAAAGTTCTGCATGAACTGAAGTTCTAGGCTTGACTTTTTGCTATGTCTAGGGATATACTATTATAAAATGAACCCTTGGGTCTTCACAACATTTTGAAAAAGACCAAGTCACTGGTTAAAATACATTTTCAGTCACAAAATTAGGAGGTCATCATTTGGCATGTTAATTCATAAATTTTGCTATTGAATACAAATGAATGTATTTACATGTATGCAAAATTCTTGAAGAGTTTCAATTGTTAGGCATGGAAAACTCACTTTAGTCTTTTGATGAACTGCATTCAACTTCTATCACAAAGTAAAGTCTTCAAATTGTTGATAGATAAAAGTGATGTTGCATTGCAATTCAATTGTGTGATTTGGTAATTCCTTCCCTTGTGTTCGGCCATATTTAGATCATATCTAACACGTTCAATGTTACATGTTTATTTTGAAACGGTAATTCTATAATTTTTGTCTATGTTTCCATAAAGGTAATTACATATGATGTTCATGAACGAATTATCAAATTTGTTCATAGTGTTTTTTGATAGGTAAAGTAGGGTTGTACTGGGTCCAGTTCCCATAAAAACCTAGACAGTTGGCCATAAAAATAGAATAAATTGAAATGATATTATAATAAACATTGTAGGATTTAACTGCCAATTTTTTGAAAGCTATTTCAAGCTGGAGATTATCATGCACCATTATGTACTTATCATATTTACATAAAACATGTGCAAAGGAATAGGCAAACAAACCTCAACCATTGCAACTATGGATAATTGGCAACTAATTCACGCTCTGCAGTTCTGGATGGTCTGAAACAAATGACATGACCCCCTCTTATTTACTTAGAGTGGCACATAGGAGCTTAGAGTGGGGATATGCAACCAGGATATTGGATAAGTTGCATATAGATATACATAACCAGATGGAGAAGTGCACAAGGGGATGCCCAATGTAAAAATTTGAATGCTTTATTGAGAATCCTTAGGAAGGCCAATTTGCAGGAAGGGAAACTTTGTTCCTACAGTAAATTTGATTTTGTAACATTTATTTTGGGCAATACAAATAGAAATAATCCCTTTCAAATTGTCGGTCACTAACAATTTAAGATATAAATAGAAATCTCTTCCAAGCTAAGTGGAGAAAAAAATATGGATCCCTTCTAAGTCATTTGATTAAGTCACCTGTTTTGTACTAACATGGCCAATTCACTAAAATATCCTCGCGAACTATATCCAAATAACTTGAGGAAACTTGATATACATAGTGTATTGAGGATAATAAATTGGTATTCTAGCCTAAATAAAATAATCTTAGGACTTGATTCGATCTGTTTGAAATAGCAATTCATCTGGTAATTTTTACACCAACATATTCAACAGCAATGACTGCCTTTGTTGCATGTGTATTACCTTTCCCTGCATATAGAGTCTGAGCAAAAGAAAATAATGAAAAAGTAGTTTGAAAAGAATATCCTATTAAACATGCTAAAGGTTTATAATTGAATTATCTAGCTGAAAATTGTTTTTTCAACTTTTAGTAGGGTTACAAGGAAATGCCACAGTAAATCCAGAAAGACAACCAAAAATATTTTCTTGTTTACTTTAGAAACTCTATTAGAACAATACAAAAAATATTTCAGCCAAAAAGTAGTTCCTTTTGTGCACTATTCCTCCCACAAGCACGAAAACTAACTCATTTAGGTCTTATGAATCAGTCACCCATTCTCCAGTGCCACTGTGCTTTGCTTTTAAGAGCTTGACAGTATTACCTGATTGCATTTTGAGGTCAACAGAGTGATCCAAGTACATCTGGTAAATCAGTTTTATAAAAAGAAGACACAAGAAAGTGTGGACGCAAAATATTGTAATGATTGTGTATTTTGGAAGAATTCTCAGTAGAAAGATTTACTTATGTAAATCCAAAATACCCATAAATGGGTTCAATCCCAATCCATAATTTTCCATACATATGACAAACTAAATGTGCTATAAGATGTTTTAATCTTTAAATTTCTTATTGGGTTTACATTGCATGCACCACCTCAATTGTTCAGTCTGAGGATCACTTCCACACATCAAGTGAGGTGCAGAAGGTTGTTCTCCCTCCACTATTACTGGACAAAGCTTTGGTCAAAGCTTTAGAGAATCGATTCACTCTATTTTGACATAAATATATCTGTCCAGAATCAATGCTCTACTAATTTAATGCCAATTTTTATATACGACTCATTTTTCCACTTGTATATTGGGTTTTAATGTGATGAGAAAATTTAAAATTATAATGCTTCCTCTTCTAGAAAAGTCATCTGCATTTTGTCATATAATTTCTAGTCGGTTGTGTTTTATTAGTACTCACTAATGTACTCGAAAGAAGAGATCCCTTGGCACTGAGTTGGAGCCTGAAACCTTTTGTTTTGACCCTTCTAAGAGAAGTATGCCTGTTTTGGCTGACATGAAATCACAATGGGTGTGAACATCCAAATAAATTTAGTTCTCATAATTTGGTTTGTTGTTTGTGTTGGAAGTACTGATGTTGATCAGCTCTATATTAATTTTTACTCTAAATCTTCTCCTAGTGTGGAGGCATCAGTGTTGGGTGTAGCCAAACAAAAATTTGTGGAGGCACCTGTATCAGCTCCAACCACTAGAAGGCTATTCTTCAATGACTGCTTTGTTGATGTATGATAATGTATCTCTTTCTTTATATATTTGATCTATAAATATATATCCAATGCCTAGGCTCTGCTTTGTTTCAGTATATTCAATGTGTGTATAAATAGGATCAAGGAACATTGGACTAGTAGGAACATGGCTTTAATGGTGTTTCTTAGATGTGACTTCCTCTTTGCTAAACTTTGTTAATGATGATTTTAAAACTGGTCACCACAGGTAATTGGTAATTGATACTTGTCAATATAGGATATTTTTAGTTTTGCTTTTAGATCAGGTTAAGTTTGTATGCGATTTTTTCTTCTTGATAAAGTATACACACCTAATTTCAGAGTGTTCTAGAAAATCATAAAATTGGAGAGTATTGATATCAAAGAATCTTATGAAAATTGTATGGTTGTCAGTCTTTTTCTCCACTGTATACAATTTGAGTGTGGGTGCAATGCTCTGAATCACATGAAAAATTTATTTCTTGTATATGATTGGGTTTTTTCTGGTGCATGGAATCAATTTGTTCTTAGGTATTTTGTTGTGTTTTGATAATGTAGGGATGTGATGGATCAGTGTTAATTTCATCCACCCAGAAACATCTAGCTGAAAGGGATGCAGTTGACAACAAAAATTTGGCTGTTGATGCCTTTGATACTATCAATAAAGAAAAAGAAGTTGTGGAGGCCAAGTGCCTTGGTATTGTTTCATGTGCTGATATTCTTTCCATTGCAGCCAGAGATTTTGTTGCTTTAGTAAGTAGACAGTAACTTTCATAAAGTTGGTTTTTATGATCTTTCCCAAATTGAAACTTAGTCAGAGTTTGTGTTGTATGCATTTATAAAAATTTGGAAACTAAACTTTTTCAGTACAATAATAACATACATTGAATGCACACACATATGAACCTGGCCATGTGAAGTTATGTTATAGCAGCCATGATTGTGACTCATGTAATTTTAGATAAGGTTGAGAAGTATTTTTCAGTTTCTTACATTGTTGCACTATCATTCTCAATATGAATATGCAGGAGGTCCAAATTATCCAGTAAAGAAAGGCAAAAAATATGGAAAGCTATCATCTGCATCTCGAGTTACAGGAAATCTCCCACAAGCTAATTTTACAATGGATCAATTGCTGAAAATATTTGCTTCTAAGGGCCTAAACAAATCAAACCTGGTATCTCTCTATTCGGTAAGTAATAAAAGAAACTCACAATTCTGATTTCCTTTACAAAGATTGAATATTCTTCAATAAAAAGTATTTTACAATGAGATATACTAGCAGCATTACCTTATAGTACAATTTGATAAGTGCTACTAGATGTTTGTAGATTGAGAAAGGTAGAATAAAGAGACAACACTATATTTGAATATTGTGTTTACAAATTAAAATTGTTAGCTTTCTTTTATTGCTAACGTTTTTTAAGAATATTTCCAAATAAAATCTTGTATCTCCCATATAATATCTAAATCTTTTATTCTTCCATATATTTTATTAAATTAATTAGTATAACAACACCTACATAGATTTATAATTTGACCACATAATCTAAAATTCTAAAACAAATTGTTCAATTTTTTTTTATATCAAAAAATAAAACGAATCCCAATAGTCACAATTACAATTATACAAAACGTGATGCAATTAGAAATTGCATTAATGTCTTACATGTTGCAAATGTAGATGCTATGAGTTTCTATATCTGTAAAAAGATATATATAAAATAAACCAAAAGATATCCTTTTCAAAATGATACTACACTTATATGTGGAAAATTGATTACAAAACCTAAAGATATATGCTAGTAATATTCTCTCCTATTATGAGGAAAGCTAGATTAAAGTAACTATTTTAATTGAATGACCTCTAAATCTGTAATAATAAATTATGCCAACCTAGGAAGTAGAAACCGGTGCAGCTAAAGATTGCACAATAGCCTTAGATCTACACGCCTCAAATTATGTCCTATTAGCTTAGATTATGTGCAACTGATTTATCTAGATAAGCCAAATCCTAGTCAACATTTCCAAAAACCAAACTTAGTGATAATCGGTTTTGCACCATAGTTCTTGATATCATCTACCCACAATGTAAAAAGAAGTTGGGTATCTCAACACAAATTGTCTTCTTCTATCCATAAATCTGAAATCTCTGAACTCTAGACAGACAGAGCAAGCACAAGAGAAGTCACATAATCTTTACCTATTGTTTTCTATGCTATAATTTTGAAGATCAGAGATATATCTCGAGAATGGGAAATATATCATCCATGCTTACTTGCCATGAAATAGAGGAGGTCCAACAGCACTGCAATCATATGTTTTCACACCAACAGATAGTTTCCATTTATCAACAATTATGTGCACTTGACAGAAATAGGAAGGGCTTCATAATAGCACATGAGTTGATAGCGTCTATGCCAAAGTTTGGAGTGAATCCCATGTGTTAGACATTGATGGGGAGAATGTTAAATGACTTAAACTTCAAATATTTTGTATTGAATTTGTCAATCCTAAGACCTGGGTCTTCTTTTATCTCTGAAGAGCAATCTGAGGAAGTTGTGGATCATGTTATGGAGAAAGCGGGATGTTATTCAAAACATAGTGTTTGGAAAATTGAATATTTTGTCAGGATTAATGGCACTTCTTGATGCAGAGCCAAGGTGAAGATCACTCCCAACAATGGGAATGTCAATCCTCAATTAAGGAACTTTTCTTCATAATGATTCAGTCTAATAGGCATCAACTCACCCTCAAGGTTTTCAAACCTTTAATCTTACAAAAATAACAACTGACCTTCACCAGGGCCCTACAAAGACTCTCAACATTCATGCAATGAAAATTGGTTCAACTGAGAACAATCCCTAAATCAGATTCATCAAAAATCTGCAAAAATCACCTTTTAACACTAGCTTTCCTTGTGGCATTGAGAAACCTGTCTTTCAACCTTTTGTCCAAAAACTTCCAAAGAACTCCACAAACATATTAGTCTTACAAATACCCTTTTGCAAGTTCTCTAGCATATCCAAAAATCAACCTAGACTTCTTTGGAAGAGAAACTTGTTCCAATACATTCACCATTGTCCCACTAGGCCTAAATAGGTCACTCTCTCAAAGCAAGTACCCCAAACTCTTACAACCAGACAAGGTGACTGCCCAGATCCTAATGTTAGGTATCCAATGGGCTAATTAATCAACTCTCGGGATAATATCCCTTCATTTACCTGCTGCTCCACAAAACGCTCATTCCACAAGAATAAAGAGTGGGGTTTATTGACCCTAAAGGTTCCCACGCCCCTATAACCCTCCAAATGCCTCAAACACATTGTAGATAGTCTACACAAACTCAAAAGACTCACACTTGGTCTTTGTACACAAAATTTTTCCATCTCACTCATTTTCCATCAACCATTTACCCAAACTCACACCCTTTCTTTCAGGACAGTCACTTCTTACTCCCCCAAACTCTCCACAGAAACTCAAATAATAAGTCCTACCATCCTGCACTAACTTATTGTGAACATTCCACTTAGACACAGTTGAAACAGTTCATGGAATGGGCTCAATGCATTCTTTAAGGCCTCAAACCCTTGACACAGGAAATAGGGCAGTCACTGTCCCTTACAAGTTCTTTGCACACAAGTATTGATTAGACCTTCAAAACACTAGCAACAGATAATGAAATCACATATTCTCAAATGATAGAATTTATCAGACCAAAAGGTACCTATATAGACCCGTACACAGGCAAGAACTACAAAGAAATGCAGGAAAATAGCAGAAAATTGAATGTTTCATTGATTTTCTTTCTTCAAAAGTGATTCCTCTCTTCCCATTTGAGCCTTATGAGGTCCTTAAATACATTTTCAATCAAGTAACTGATCACCAACACCTATAACCACCTAACCACCTGTTTCTTAAAAGGTTATTAACCCTTTGCATTACATCCTTTACTAGTGACAACTTTATATTTGCAATTTAGACTTTAGACTCCCAAAGACTCAACCTACATTAAATGGTTCCTATGAACCTTATTACATCACGAATGGTCCCATGGACCTCATTTAACACAAAATCACTCTTTCTACCACTAACTCCTAGACCAACCCTCATATAATGCATTTTGCAATTACATGATTCAGGTGCCCCTGCACCATCCTCCTCAGGTACAAAAGATTTATGCCCCATAAATCACTCCATAGGTCTGCTCCAACCTTTTGCACAATCCCTTCAAACCTTCTCCAAGTCACCTGCATGGAAATCTTCCTCGAAGGTACCTTATACCCTTCACACTTTGTTTTGTCTTTACCCTGCCATGCTTGATCTTGTTCAAATGGATCCTCTTGTTGCTTTTCATCTTCATTGGCACCTACAAACAAAAACTCAATACAACAAACTAAACAACCATGCATTAGTATTTGATGCTCTCCTATGAGCCATTTCCATCTACACATGTATCTCTTCCCTTCAACTCCACTCTTTGTAATATAATTTGTATTTTGTTCTTCCACTTTCATTCTAACCCTTGGTCTAACCTCTGTCAGAAGACTGAATAAATCAGGGAGGTAATCAATGATTCCCTTCACCCCATTACAAAACTCGGCAAACAAGGACAACTCACTACCCCAATCTCAGACTTTCCTCTCCTCTCCATCTCCTGTGGAGACCACACACATTGTCTTCTCTTAGCCATTCCCTGGCCCAGCACTGTCAACATCTCAGTCTTAGTCTCTGTCCTTATTGAAACCCTCTACAAGACCTTTACCATCTTTCCTTCACCTCTCATGGTGACTGCACACCCCAACCTTTGCTCAACTTCTATACACTTTTTCTCAGATTCTCCAAACCCTTCCACTATTTCCTGCCATACTTCATGGCTTACTGTCTTTTCTTTGGCTTTCAAATCCTGTCCAACATCTACTATCAGGTCTTGTACGAGACCCTTAGCTTCTACCATTACTGCCTTCATGGCCTGCACTGTATTCTCAAACTCACTGCCTTCTTGACTGTCTACCTCAGACCTTTGAGATCCTATTCCAAGGACCTTGGTCCTATTAATTTCAGGATCATAATCCTTTTGTCCTTCATCCCCTCTGATTACTATGCTCTCATATTGGTTTACTTCAACCAACCTGCTCTTCTTCACTTGCATCGGACTTGTTGTCTCAACTGCCTATGTAGCTTTTACCTCATAACTCATTGTATCTGCAACCCTTTCCTTCCTATCACTTGCATCTGCCCGTAAGGGACACATCACTTCCCCAATGATAATATTCTCATCATATCCAAGCCTTTCAATCCTATCTTCGTTTTTCTCTTTATACACATCCTCCTTCTTCATTTTCTTAGTTTTCAAGACCTCTTTGTCCTCACCTTCAACCTTTTGCTGCATCTTGTGCTTTTTCCCAAACAGTGGACAACACTCTTCTTCCCCTATGGCTCATTTATGCCAAAGTTTCTTTTGTTCAAGTAACCCACCTTCTCTCTTCATGATCTCACCTTTTCTTTTTAGGACCTCTGTCCCAAGCACCTTCTTCTCACAATTCTCTGTGTCAGCTTTATGGATGTTGGAATAGCAGGAAATTGATTGATCTATGTGTTTTTACTCCAGTTCTGCCACATATGTTTTACTGGTGGTGTACATAATAAGTTGTAGATTTTGCCAGTGGCAAGTGGGATTTGATGGTAGATTGGAGAGTTTTCCCAGTGGTAGATGAACCAGGTTCGAATTTGAGTGGACTTCAAAATAGGTGCAAGCAATTGAACCCTCGGTGTCATCAGCCCAAGAAGTTAGACATATTATGTTTTAAATAAGTTACAGGTTTTGAGTGTGCAAAAAGAAAATGGCAGAGACAGTGGAGAAAAAATAAGTATATTTATTATCAAAAGTTTCATCTTCTGAAAAAAAAAAATGCAATCCAATTTAAGGCATAATTTCTTCTTGTGCCAAATTTAATATATATGGTCTTGATTCAGAAATCAATACTATTTTTTTTGTTAATATAGAGGCATAGAAACATAAGCTATCTAATTTGTATAAGCTCTCAGCTATGTTTTCATAAATTCCAACCATAGGTCTGCATCACACATTCTCACTTTCATTTGAAACACTATTGTCCAAAGCATATCAAAGAGTCCAACCCCTTCCCCATAACCGCGGAACTTCTCATTTTCATAAATATCCCATCGATGTCAAAGTGCCTCTTGGGAAAATATGGAAGTGAGCTAGTATTTGCTCTAGCAACTCTCTCCTCCCAGCCAAACCAACTGGCAGGTGCAAATCTTGATTCCATAACCTCTGCCAACATCCTGCACAATAGCTTTCCATGCAATTCGTGGAAGCCTGCGCTAGAATGTGGGAGGTTTAATTTATCTTATTTCTTTCAAAATAATTATTTTTTCTTTTAAAAAAAATAGATAAGGTATTAACATGCCTTCATTATTTTTTTCACTATAAATTTATTGATAATAATATCGATATATTTTATTGTTATTATTATATTTTCCCTCTTTTTAAATAAGATATAAACTAACTAATAAATCTTTATTAAATATAATATTATTTTATTAATAACATTAATTTTGTTTTGTACTCAAAATAATGTTAATATTAAATATAATGTTATTCAATATTAACGATGTACACCTATACTTACGCATACACATCGTAAAATGTAAATTCATGAGCTTAGCATGCATATACTCATTTACTAGTTATATGCTTGATAAGAATTTGGGCCACTTAAGGTAACAAACATGCATAAGTATAAATAAATTTATCGCATATATATAGTTGTAATGGTGAACTTTGTATTCCATTCCAATTCCATTTTGATAGAATTCTAGAATACAATATGTATCAATCAATAGCACACTATTGTGTTAAGTTTTGGCTCAAGGCCCAATACTAATACGAGCTCTCTAGCTTCATTATTAGGTAACCATATACACATAAGGAAGACAAAAACACTAATCTTATGCAACCTAGCTACATTATTCTTTGTGTGTGTACGCGATTCCATCATGACAGTCACCCCCATTGGCTAAAACCTTTTCCTCGATGATAGTAATTGAGTGATTAAGCTAAGCTAATTAAATGGGTTGTGACATGAACCTTATTGTGACTTATTTGATGCATGAAGATAGTTTCATTTGTTTACAAAAATAGGTTTGTCTTGAGAATAAAACAACTACAATAAGGTAACAGTGACTATTGTGTTGCACTGTTATATAGATGGGAGCCCAACTGTCTTCAAAGCTTCTTGGGATCCCCCCTTCATGTTGCAATTATGATACTTCGAGTCATATTTCTTTCAAAGGCAACCATGTATTCTTTATAAAATACCAACACAAATATAAACTGTAGAAGCACATTCTTTAGATCTGCATTTACTGTCCTAGTATCATTGAAATGTATAACAAGAAAATTCACAAATGAAAAGAGCCCTTGCAGCAGATCATTATTCTTTGTCACCCTCACTGAACTACCCTCTTCACTGTGCTCTACCCATATCTTCCTCTTTCCATGGTTTGTAGTTTGCATGAAATGTTAACCTCTTCTGGGACCTGTCACTATAGATTCCCTTCTTTTTGAAATATCACTCTTGATAGTCATGCTATTATTTCTCCCTACTTTCACCGCCACATTTCCTTCCTACTTTTCTATCCTTTTTCATGAGATTTTAATTGCAAAATGATCATCGATGAAATCAAGGTTCCTTTCTTTTAAGTTACCAAAAAAAACTACTTTATTCTTTTTATTTTTACCTCTAAAAGTGCGATTGAATTTTGTGAGATTTAGAGCTGCACATTATTGATTTTTTTTTTGACTTTTTTTATTCTAAAACAATTGTCTTGTTATCTATAGGCAGCTTGGATTTGGTTCATCTTATTTTAAGACAATACCTCCTTCGTTAGGGCTTCATTAACAACAAGACACAAATTGTGCAAAATCTTGAGGTATGTCAGCAATTCTATGCTATTCTATGTCAGCAATTCATAATCAATTTCTATATAAGTTTTAATCGAATCTTCATATTTTTTAGTTGCTCAAGCTATATTTCATAATAATTTTATGGTTTTTTTGGGATACATGTTTTCATAAATTTCAACAGCTATTTATGTAATGATCCTAACTAGCATCCACACACTTTTCTTTGTAGCTTTCTATTAGGCTATTTTCTTGGTGTCTATACGAAATGGCAGACCAGGTATTTATGTTGTTTTTGGTACTTGCAGTATCATTTTAATGAAATGAAACACTAACCTAGGATTTAATAGGTAGCACATAGAGTAATATTTCATATCATTTTTATGATCGAAAGATTGGTCATTTAGTGATTAAAAAAATATGTTCTAGATTAATTTATATGAATTATGAAACTCCTTTGTGACATCAATAAAACCCTCCAAATTAGCAAAAACACCTTGAAAAAATATTACCATGTTACTACACTAGGGGTACTAATGTATTGAGGACAATTAATTAATATATGGAGTGTAATTATAATAGTGATTTTTTTTTAAAATAGATTACTTTCTTTGGTTTAAGTAAATGATGGTCTTCACCAATGGGCTATGGAGTCAAGCAACTTATGATATAAGGGTTGAGTGAGAGATTTCAAATTGAAACCTATTGCAAAGATGGTGTTTAGCCATGGTCGTATGATGAGACAAACCTCGAAACATAGCATCCTTTTTTGCTATAGGATTATGTTAAACAATGATACAAATTGTGGTAACATATTCTCTCAAGCTACCAAGAGGACACACTAGCATCCAAATTAGGTTATTCTTGTTGGTCTTTACTCGAGTCAAAATTTGTACTCTTATTGTTGATAATACATGGTGCATTCAAAGAAATAACACATCATCATCATCTGAATATTCAGATGAACGGGCAGGAAGACCTGCTCCAAGGACAGATGAATACTTTAATGAAATGATATATTGCACTTGCAAAAGGTGCCAAAATAGGAAACTAAAGAAGCAGCGACTTGTTGGTATCCATAGATTGAACTATGGAGTTTATATAGAAGAGGTACACTATAATTAACAAAATTTTATTCTTATAATAAATAAATATGCATATTATTTAATACATTATTCTTGATCATTTCAATTGATTTTTTGATGAAAAGCCACTTCCAATTCCTGATATTCTTGAAGAACCAATGGATGTCACTGATGATAGCCACTCTCAAGATGAAGAATAAGACACATTTATGGATGAAACCACTTCACAGATAAATGAGGCTGGTGTCAATGAATTTATCCGAGACTTCTACACATCTTCTGAAGAAGTTATTGATTCACCCATAGCTTAGTTGGCTAGAACACCTCTTTTCCCAAATGCAGATAGTTCTATATTGGCGACACTTATGTTGTTGTTGAACTTGAAAGTTACACATGGATTGACAAACACATGCTTTACCGATATATTAAGGTAGGATTCAATATTCCTATAAATTAATGATCTAAATGTCTTGAAAATTTTGAAAATTGTGTATACTTATCTTATAAAAATATTTGTTGACTCGTGTAGACTTTTGGCAAATAAAATACTTCCAAAGGATAATAAGTTGCCACATTCTCATAAAGAAGTATCTTCAGTGATGAAAGACATTGGAATGGAGTATAATACATATGATGCATGTCCAAATGACCATATACTGTACTATGGAAAGAATGCAAATTTGCAACAATGCCGAGTGTGTCACACAAATAGGTATCGTCAAGATCAAGTATCAAAGAAGGTTCCTTATAAAGTACTACGACACATTCCACTAAAGCCAAGGTTTGAGAGGATGTTCAAATGCAAGGAGTTGGCAAAATATATGCATTATCATGCACAAGGGAGGAGCCAAGATGGTGTCATGGTGTCATGTGTATGGCTGCAGATAGCAAACAATGGAAAGAGATTGAGGAAAAATGGCCACATTTAAGAAATGACCCAAGGAATGCAAGAATTTCTCTAGAAATGGATGGTGTCAATCCTTTTGGAGATCTTAGAACAACATATTCTATTTGGCCAGTTTTAATTATTAACAACAATCTCCCCCCTTGGATGGCAATGAAAAAGGAGCATGCAATGTTAACTCTTATCATACCAGGTACTAGAACATATTAATGCAATGGTTTCTTGAAGATTATATAAAAAAAAATCAACTTTGTTAAATCCTGATAAGGAACTTTTTGTTTACTTAGGGAAGTATCAGGTAAAGGATATGGATGTATACATGGAGCCCCTCATTGATGAGCTTCGTGAATTATGGGATGGTGTAAATATGTATGATGTATCAAGACCTATCAATGATAGAAACTTCCTCTTTCATGCAATCCTTATCTGGACAATTCATGATGCCCCAGGACTCTCTATTTGTTGTGGTAATATATTTTAAATTACATTTGTAGTTATTTTGTTCATTTTTCCATTTTACTAAATATGGTTTCCATTCTTATTTTAGGGCTACAAACAAAGGGGAAACATGGTTGTCCATCATGTGGGCCAAAAACAATGTATAGGCAGTCAAAGGATCTCAATAAAACTGTGTATGATGAGTATAGACAATTTTTACCACAAAATCATCGCTATCGAGAGTGTGACAAAAATAAGTTCAATGGAAAGGAGATGGAAATAAGGAAGCCAAGAAGGATGAACCCTGCTAGGTGGAAAGCACTATATGACAAAAAGGAAGGGATAGGCTTTCCACTAGGAATGAAAAGACTCTCTATTTTCTACAAATTACAATATTATGAGAACTTGCCAATAGCCCACCTATTTGATACTATGCACATCGGGAAAAATGTGGCAGAGTGTTTGTGGAAACATCTAAATGGAACCAACTTTGAAGTACAAATAAAGTTATGAAAGGACCTCCAAGTTGCTAATATCATGCCGAACATGTGGTTGCATGAAAACAACTCATTTGTTCATGCTCCATGGATTTTTACATCAAAGGAGAAAGAAAACATCATTGATACAATGAAAAGCATAAGATTTCCTTTTGGTTTTGGTGCAACATTAAAAAACTTATTCACAAGAGATGGGTCAGAGTTCTCAGGGCTAAAAACACATGATTGGCACAACTAGATAAAGGTAACTTTGTAGAACGTCACATTTGTTGGCAACATAATTAGAAATTTGTATGTCTTAGTGATAACAAAAGATCATGCATATTTTAACATTGTTTTTGTTAATGGTTATGTAGTATGTGTTGCCTGGAGCAATACCAAGCACCTTTGATCGTGAAGTCACATTAACTATTTACAAATTATCCAAATATTTGAAGTATTTTGAATCCATCATGCATACTCTTCCACAACTCTTATCATTTAAAGTGCATTATTGGTAATGCCTTTATATATGATTATACCTTTAATTTTGAACAAATAATAATGCACATTAATATCTATAGGCGGGTTTCATCTAAAGAGATACATCAGGATCAATTGAATTATTGGAAGAGGAATGTTCCACTTTTGATGTGTGATATTCAAATGTACTTCCCTTCGAGCTTCTTCAATTCTCAAGAGCACTACCTTGTACACCTAGTAGAAGAGATTGAACAGTGTGGTCCTATCCATATTCAGACAATGTGGCTCGTGGAGAGATATATGAAGGTTCTAAAACAATTTGTGAGGCAAAAGGCTCAACCGGAAGGGTCCATGGTTGAGGGGTACATGGTTTTCTAGACAATGGTTCATTTGAGTGAGTAATTACCTGAATTGCATCTTGAAGATCCTCGATTATGGGATGGTAACCAGCCTCAATCATTTGAAGGAGAAAAATTAGAGGGTCAAGGGGCTTCAAAGAGGATAAAATGTATAAAAAAATGTTTGAAGTAATTATTTTTATCTTAAATTTTATAGGACATAGCATTAAATCATTATTAATTCATTGAACAATTCTATTTAGTATTGTAGAGGATAAGGAGTGGGAGTCATTACATTTGTATGTTGCATATAATTCCGACTTTATGTTGGAATGGATGGAGAATTACACTGAACAAAATAAATTAGAGGATGAAAAGGCATGGACCAATGTATATAATAGACATGGTCAAAACACTACTCGAGGACTTCTTGCGGCCCATAAAAGAAAATGGCCAGATAGATGCTCGTGGAATTGGCTAAAGACCAATATTGAACATGAGGCAACAAAGGGGAAGAATAGAGTGACACAAAAACAACTTAATTTTGTAAAAGGATCTAGAAATGGGGAGGTGATGCATATATATTTACATATTTGGGGTATGTATTGATTTTCCTTTTAACTTTTTCATCAATGAATCTAATTAGTTAATATTTATATAAATTTAGGTAAAATATTACAAAGGAATGTGGAATTTCGGTCATCATTTTCGCATCAAAAAGGTTGATGACAAGAGACAAACTTATGATTGTGTAATTTAAGCATCATTTGAGGTGGAATGTCGTTCTCATGCAAATGATAGACAACCAATCACAAGTACAGTTCGCTATTATGGAGTGTTGGAGGATATTATAGAGCTTGATTTTATATCTTTCAAGAAAGTTATTTTTCATGTTCAATGGTACAAGCTTATCAAAGTGGGTGAAGACAAAACTATATTGTTGCACAATAATGGATTCCATATGATCAATACATCTAGGTTTGAAGCCACTTTTGAACCTTATGTGTTTCCAAATCAATGTGATCAGATATTTCTCATTCCAAATCTAGAACAACCTGGTTGGTCATTCGTGATTGATTATGATCCAAGAGGGCGAAGAGTAACATTTGTTGAAGATGAAGAGGCCCATGATATACTTGAAGATGCAGAAGCCCCCCTTGAAGATATAGATGGCCAAGATGGAGAAGATGAAAACTTAATTGGTAATGATGCGTATGACCAAGATGAAGATCATGATGAGTTTACTGAAGTCTCTGAAGGATATGAGCAACCACATGAGCATCAAGTCCATGAAGATGATGAATTTATTGATTTTCAATTACCTGTAGTTGAAGGTGAAGAAAACCATGAAAACTATGGTATTAATTTATTTATGGATTTAGGGCCCATTAATGATGGTGCATTTATGCCATCAGATGAAGACATTTCATGTGAGAATGACATTGTTTGATCATCAGGTTCACTTTAAGATGGTTGTGAGGATTTAGTACAATATAATTAACTCTTTATAGGTTAAGTATTTTGTTTTTAATTGTACACAAAATGTAATGGAAAGTAAGTAATTTGAATGTTTTGAGTGTTCTATTAGTGGATGTTTGTAACATTAATGAATATAGCTTACAATTTTTTTTCAATTGGATAAGTTGTTTCATTTCATTTTATTACTTCTTTAACAATTTACTTGAAAGACACTTTTGGTTTTGGAAGCTTTACACAATCAACACCTATGCACTTTATGCAATTGACACCTAAGCAAGAGAAACACAATACCATAAAGCTAAAAAAACTTTGGATGTTGAGCATTGTTTATGTTTTTCTTATTTATTGAAACATAATAAAAATTATGTATGTTATTGTCCATGTGCTAGTGAATTTGACTCATGTTACTAATACCAATTGCATATGTTCTCTAATTAATATTTTGTCATTTTATGTCATTATGTTTTTCTTTAAGAATGTTCCTATGGGTACTCCTAATTCTACTACGGGGGATCCATTGATCTTAAATGGGCTAATTGAAATGCTAAGGAACGGGCAAGGGCAAAACATTGCTATGATGATGAATGAGGTAAGTTTGAAATTTTTCTTTTATAGGTTCAATTATCTTATGTTTCGTATTATATTATGTTAATTTATGTTTGTGGAATGCAGGCCATCTCTAAAGTCGTTTTGACCCCTATCACGCCCTTTAATACATCTAGTATTATGCCAAGGGTAACATTTGATGTAGATTCTTGTGAATTTAATTAATTTATTTCACATTTTATATTTTGTTAATATTTGTGTTTTTTCTACAGGACATTTCTAGAGTTAGTCCATCGAGAATGCATCTTGTTGGCATGCAAGATCCAATTATGCCATCCGATACACCCAATGTCATGCAAAAGGTAAGAGATCTTGTTAATTTATGTTTTTCATATTTTAGTGTAATTTCTGTTTTTCAGATTTTAGTGTAATTTCTGTTTTTCATATTTTAGTGTAATTTTTGTTTTTCAGATTTTAGTGTAATTTCTCTATTTTTGCAACTCTGTATGGCCCGTACAATACTGCCATGGTCTACAATCTATGTGAAGTGATTGTGTTGGGTCTTAATTTTCTTTTGGGTCCTATTTGAGCTCTTTTCCTCAGGTTTTGAATTAGTTTGGTAACTTTTTTTCTTTACCGCTTGAAAACCCTGCCTTTAAAGGGTTTAGTGTGCAAAATATAGATCTAAATCCATTCCACCAATGTATGATAGCTACGAATTGTGAAATTGTGATTGTATGTTTTTTTCAGGTGTTTTATAGGATTAGGGAATAGGGGATGGAGGTCCTTGGAGGTTTTGTCAAGATCCTAGCCTAACATCCTCATGTGTTAGGCTAGGTAGCATAGCTAAGAAGTAGGACAGTAGATTGGAGGATTGAATGGTTGATAAAATTTGTATATTTTGTTCATTTGAGATTGGTTCAAGATGTAGGTAAAGAGTTTGGAGGTTTGGGAGAAGTATTTTAGATACTTCCTTTGTAAAAGTGGCCTAAAAGGCTTATTTCTCAGCGTAGCAGACCTGTTTTGAGCTCTTTGCTCCAAAACACCCTATGTCTTGGATGGGATATGTTGATGTATGCCTTAATGGGTACTTGAAAAGTCTTAGAACTCTTTGAGTGACAACTTTCTCTAAAAGTTATACCAAATTGTTTCAAATGGGAGACCTAGTAGGAAAGGAAGGCTAGGTATTGAAAGTCACACATGTGGGAGTCTTGGAAGTGAGTTAGTGTTTGGAACATGGTCTTTTAGGTCTCCTTAAGCTTAATCCACCCATGTTCTGCATCATAATACCACTTTAATATTTATATTTGTGTCTTGCAGGATGTTTCAAAAAGATGTGTCATGCCCTCTACATCTAGACCAGAAACACCTATCACAAGAGTGGCATCAGGCACAATACCTCATAGCATGCCCTCTACATCAAGTCTAGGTTCAGTCAGAGTTCTCCCATCAACACCTCAACAAGTTTCCTTGAGGAGTCTTATTGAATCACAATCAAGAATACTAAGGCTCCTACCAGATACTCCTGAAAATGTTGAAATTAGGAGAGAAATATCTAAACAAATTGAGTTATGGGAGAGGACATTGTTGGGGAGTGCAGGGCTTACTTCAAATGAACAGGTATAATTATCTGGAAATATTATCTTATTATTCTTTTCTAGTTCATATTATACTTTTATCAATGTAATAACATGTTGACTGGTAAAAGTTGTATTGATGATTGCATGGTTTCTTTGTGATTCTAATTTGTGATTACATGGTTGTTTGATGATCTCATTGTAAATATAGGAAATAAATGATAATGTGGTTGATGTACCTATAAGGGAATCTAACTCAACCCCTATGACTACAACAATATCCTCAGTGACTACAAAAGGAACGCAAGAAGTTACAATCTTGCTCACCTCAGAAGGAAATGTCTTGAAGGATGAAATGGGGTTAAAATTATTTCACTTAATTTTTTGTCGTGCAAAACAATTATTTGGCAATACTATTCAATGGATTGGAGGAAGCAAGAAAGTGCTAAGAAATATGAACTCTTTAAAGATGTCATAGTAGCATTTGCAAATCCAGGTTTTAATAAGGACATTATTTTAGATATTGCACGAAAATACATTCACTCTAAATGAGACAATTTAAGGTCAAAGCTGAAAAAAGATTTGAGATATCCACGTCCAACTTGGATCATAGACCAAGTGACATGGGATGAACTAATGAAAGATGCAAAATTTAAGAGGAAGGCCCACAGTAATCCAAACTATAGGCCATCTACACGAGGAGGATCTAAAAGACGCCTTCGAGATACAACAAAAGCAACCCAAGCTAGGGTGTCAAGTATTGGATCTCATAAATTAGGATCTGGTGGGTATAATAGCATTTGTGGTGGCTTGGTAAGTGAATATTTCCATCTTTTGTATTCTCTATTTCATAAAAAAGCTATGAAAAACTTGTGAGTTAATTGTCTCTAATTATGAGTCATTATACCTTATAAATTTGGTTATAATTGTTTATGTAGGTTCACCAATTTCAAAAAGAAGCTTCAGAGGAGGACCTAAAATATGCTTTACTACATGGTTCCCAAGGCCTTCGACAAGAAATGCTAGATCGAGGGGAGACATTAATCACTGGTCATGAATCTGAGGTAAGTTCTTTGCATGATATGATATAATAAAATTTCATATTTTTATTTCATTTCCATTGCAAAAAAAATTATATAGATACTAATCTAGACAAATACACCTAGAATTACAATAGTTTCTTTTTTGCGTAGAGAAATGAAACAAGAAAAGCTAAAACTATGATTTGATATGTTATTTTAATGAGTTAAATTGTGTTGTGTATAGGAAACCCAACAATCCAACTCATCAGGTAGTGAGCATGAAGAGGAGCTAGAGGAGCATGATTTGACTGTCATTCCTGAACCTCAGCAAGCAACAATCCTTGAATTTCAGCAAGTGGGAGACAAGGATAATGAGGAGGGTGTTCAATGTGATGAACAATTGACACCCACAATTAGAATAGTGCCTCGTAGAAAGAGGACATAAAGGAAGAGAGTTACCACTACCTTGACAAATTTATTGGTTGAGACTTACCATATTTGATCTGTTATTTAATTAGTAGTCCCATGGCTTATGAGAACTTAAGAAACTAAAATGATTGAACAAAGTATCTTGCCTAGTCTCTGTCAAAATCTTTAATGTGTAAATTTTTCCCATTTCTTTTCATGGTGTTTTAACTCTTTCATGATACTGACAATAATGATTTCGTGTTGTAACATTTTATGATTTTAACCCCTTACTGATTCATTTTATTTTGTGAATATTGCTGACAACAAATATGATTGATTAATGATTTTTTAGATAATTATCCATTCCTAATCTATTGTGGAAGATTAAATGCAGCCAGAGGGCAATCATTATTGAAATGTGGTGCAACTTCTTGGTTTTCTCTCTCAAATGTGGAATATGGCTAATGACAGAAATCCATGTAATGCTTGTTGAGGTTGTCCACTTCCTGGTTTTAAATCAGGTACTGCTTCAAGATTGTAATGTTTATATTTTCAACCATTTCTTTTATGCTAGGAAAATTGTGAATATCATAAATAAATCCAGTATTTCAACTCATCTTTTGTACATTTATTGCTTAACATGTACTAGTTATCAGACAATTCAAGGTGGTCATATAGTTTGCAGCACAAGAATTTTTGCATCATTTAGGACAGTTTCTAGCAAGTAGACAAGCAAACGCTCCTCAGGAAGCTCTATAGGTGCTCGATGTCTTTTTGACAGAATTGTCAACTCACAGGTAGACATATCTTCTAGTTTTCAAACACATTCATTTGCCACTTTTTCTTATTATATAAACATTCATTCATTTCAATAATATATGTTAAAATAAAAAATTTATGCATCATATGTATAGGCTATGCATATACATGCAGTGGGGGTCTGCTTGTATGTCTGTGTTTTCATTGAAATGCAGGCCATGTGTTTTTATTGTTGAATATATGTGATAGTCTAAAGGTCCATGTGGATGTGAATTTTCAGGTATAGTTTTGTTGGAAGGTCATTTTACTCCCATGGTTTGGGGAGATGGTAACACCTATGAGAGGGTTTGGAAACTTGGCATCAATTTTATCAAAGTATTAGGCCAACTCAGATTGGCTTGTCCCTTAATATAGGCACTGCTTTTCGACATCCAAGTTTAAGCTACATACAATTAACATGTATTAACCATAGCTCTGTTTTTCAATTGCATTTAAGTTGTTGGATTACGCTTGTACCAGTCTTGGAATATTTGGTAATGCTTTTTGGATGGCAATTTAATATTCATATGCATTTCCTACCATTTTGCAGGTATGTCTTCAACTGCTTTAATTGAGCCACTCCCTGTGATTGATTTTGTTGCAAAAAAATTAAATAAGGACGTGGTAACAAGGCCATTGTCTGACGTTGATCGCATAAAGGTATTCTTCCTGTCCTTGAACCTGTTCATTAGTAGACTAGTTTTTTATTTCATGTTTGAAGGACTTTCCTAATGTCATTATTCTTTGCATAGCTTTAATGACATTATATAACTGCTGAATTATGGTATATTTTTCATTGGTTTGGGTTGTGTGAATTGACATTGTACAATCAATTTCAATATTTATATCTATTCATATGCTAACTAGATGTAGCTCTAAGTCCTGGAATAAGGCCTACAACCTCGACATTCTGCTTGAAGCTTGTTCCATTTCTTTATAATAGATCATAGTAATTTTATTTTCCAATTGTGTTAATTCTACTTCCTTAATAATATTGTGCAACTTACTGTTGTTATGATGGTACACTTGCTATAACACAGGTGTTCAAGTCACCAAGGGCCTTGCTTGTTGATCAGTTTGATTCTAAAGTAGATCTAATTGATGTTGTGTTTACATCTTCCTTCATGCCAAGGTATATAATTTATGTTTCTTAATTTTAATTATGTTTTTTAAATTTTCTAAGCTATTAGTAGTTGAGCTCATTGTATATAGTTTGATGACTTTCAGCCAAATACTATGTTTTAGTAAGATTTGTTCGATATTAAATTAATGTCTCATTTCATATTTATGACAATAGCCTAATACTATAAAGGAGCAGATTGATATGCTAGAAATGATGAGTGCGTCCTAATGTGGGTTTTTGGAAAATGACTTCTTCTATTTATCTTATCTTCTTAATTTATTTACTTGACTTATTTTGCTAAACTTCTGTCATTTACAAGGCTTCTAAAGAGGAATTTTGTTTAACTTGAAAACTTGAAGTTATGTAATCATTTTACTTTGTAGAATGAAGTATTTACATTCTTTTATTGAAATTCCATAGAGGCTGATGGGGCATTGGACAAAGCAAGAAAACATAAAAAACATCAACTTGAAGATACACTGAACCTTTTTTTGAAGAAGAGGAAGGTAATATGATGTAACATGTTAGAGAAATATTTAAGTTGTTGCAATTGCTTCATATTAAAGTTATATTTGATAATATTTTACTTATTACCTCTTTATTTATTCGATAGTTGTTGCAAAGATTTTTTTATTTGCATTCACAAGACTTCACATTCTCTGTTCTTATCACTGTTAGGCATTCTGACTTGTGTATTGTCAAGGCCCCTGCACCCGCATTAAATTACATTATCTCAGTGATTCATGTTGTGGGTTCGTTAATTTTCTTTTTAAACACTTTTGGTTTTAAAGTTTTAGATTGGAACTAATTTTTGTGATTTGAATCCACACATAGATTCTTTCTCTAACATGTTGTATGGTTTTGATTGTTTTCTATTTTTTCTTGATTTGAAAGGGTTTTTTTAATGGAAAATATTTTATTGACCTGCACCAACATTCAAATAGCCTGCATCTCTTATTGTGTTGTGTGGGACAACCATTAGTTTTGGGGTATTTATTATGATCTTTGGGATGCGAGTTGTTGGGCATTGGCCTCATAGCCACCATTAGGCAAGTGCCAACTATGGTTACTCATGGCATTTACCAAATCTACCTTGGAGGTTTTTCCCAGTTTTGGGGAAATTTAAACAAAGGTGTTGCCGCCTGTTCCCTTAGTCATGCATATGAAAAATGGGAGGCACCAAGATTAAGGGTGCTTATTTCCCTGATTGTGACCGACGAACACCCTACTTTTGTAAGCTAGAATCTAATCATATTTAGAGTAGTATCTTTTTTTGGCTTATTAAACAGTTTTGAGTCTCAATGGAAGCTTTGAACCCAGAGTACAATTTGCCCCAAAGGAATATAGCATACAGTTATACCATATACAAAAGGGAATTGAACCTTGGTCCTCCTTTTGGTCATTATGTCTATTTGTTGTTATATGGCTAGTCTTTCATAGGAGTAGTATCTTGATAAGTTTCTACATTTGGATACAACTTGAATTGACATCTAAACATGTTTATGGAGAATTTGGTTTTGGATGCTCTTTGAAGCATCTTTTCAATTTTTTAAGTGATTCAGTATATTGGATTCTTCTTTTAAGGTTCATGTCTTGCCAGTCCTTGGATTTATCATGAAATATTGCTAGGCTATTTTACGATTTTGTTTGCAAGAAGTATTCTTATTGTACTTGAGCAATTCTAAAGTTACATGGCTAGCATAAATTCTCTTTTTGTTTTTCTAATAACTTAGTATGATACTGTAAGGCTAGCATCATTGTGCTTTATTTTTCTTATCAAAATTCAAGATATAACTGAGTCTTTTTAGTTTTTATGTTTGAAAGGTCACTACCTTTTTGAAGCAGATTACTGTTCACACAACTACACCATACAGTATGTGTAGATTTATTCTACATATTATCAGGATGAATGTACACCATTTCATATGGTGTACGGTTGTGCCCAGCTAGACAATATATGTCAGCATAGAATCATTATCAAATTTTCTGGTCATTTGGATTTATTTTTTCTTCTATACTTTGGGCACATCTCCAATCCTTTGTGATTTTATGTATGGTATTATTGCTTTGAATCAAAATGGCTCTGTGTTCTACCTCTTCCAGAAGGGGCGCTAGAACTAATTGCAGCAACATCATTTTGTGATGAATATCTCTTGTTTGCCTTCCATTCTACAAGTCATGTTGGTCTTGAAGGTAGCTATCATCAACTTCTAGTATTGCTTGTGGGTCTCTGTATTATTTCAGCCATACTAGGAGCAGCCTTTCCCACCAGCTTTATGGTGGATTTGTTGAGTGGTATGGCAATTACAGAACAGGGTATATGGTTTTACCAGATTGCTTTTTTATTTTTGTTAAATTAATTCCAAACTTTTCTTCATTATTATATGCATTCCTCTTATAATTGAATTAAAAAAAAAAAGTTGGCTTTGCATTTCCTTAATATGTTTTTGGTATGATTACCATTGATTCTTTTACACAATTTTTTTGCAGGAATATGAAGAAAAGATGTGTGAGAAAGGTGAAGAGCCAGTAACATTCAGGTAAGCTCTAAATTGCATAGGGAATGAAATATTTTGAAAATTTTCTATAAAAATGTGTGGTTTAGTGTGTTGATATATCATCATTCATATAAACGGTGAAAATATTTGCAGCTTTTCAATTCATTATATGTTGACTTATGCTCATTTTAATTACTATTTAGTCATCTAGGTGCTCCACCAAGATGGAGGTCAATAGCATAAGAAGAACAAAGGGTAAAACATCTAAATCCAAAGGTAATGTTTAATTCACATTTTGATTTGTGGTTTTCAAAGGCTAATTCATGATATATCTTACCCACGTAACAAGGAAAACTTGGCTTTCCATATTTTTATAATGAAGTAAAAATCATTGGTCCTTTTGTTGTAAGATTTTGTTTATTATCACCCCACTCTCAATCCTAGTGGAGCACCTCCTTGAGGAAAACTCCCCATGTACAAGTCATCAATTGGTATGGTTCCATTAGTTTGAAGCTAAACTAAGAATATAATGCAAACCTTGCACTAGTTATTTTTAAATTCATTTGTTTTCATTTGATTGTTTCTATATTTTCATTGATACATAAACTACAAAGAAAAGGGCTTCAATCTTCAAGGTCCTCCGTTTTATGTATATTACAACTCTGGTTGACACACATGTACCACTTGGTGCACTATGTGTGGTGTGATTTCACATGTCAATTGTGTTTTGTTTATAGGTCCAAGAATTCTATTGACAAGTTCATCGAGTAGTCATGCTTCAACATTGAAGTGTAATTTTGAGTGAGAACCATCATTGCCAGTGCCCCCACCACCACCACTGTTGGTTTCTGGTGAAATCATCTGGACCTACAAAACCATCGTATGTAAAATCAGCAACAACTACTATTGTTAAACATTCTTTGGCTCAACATACACCCGAGCTAACTACAATGGTAATTAATATTTCTCCAAACATGGCTCATTTGTTTCTATATTTTTATGAGATTTTTAACTCACAAGTTGTCCTTCAATGTTTTTGTTTTTTATTTTTTTGTAAAAAAAAAAAAATTCTTATCTTTTTTATGATCCAAAGTTCCATGAAATTGAATTTATACTCATTGTTTACTTGAAAATAAAACTTGTAAGCAACTTGTTTGACTTTTAAGTTAATTGTACTTGTTATCTACTAGGTTCCAGCCTCTGTTCCTTTAAGGAGAGGAAGCACGTAAGAGGTGAAACCTAAGCCCATTGTTGCAGCCAGTTCTTTGGGTCCTGTATCTATAGTGAAGCCAGATCTTGTTCAACTGGTAGCTAAACCACACAACATTGATGTCTCTTATGTAGCCTTCTTAGAGGACATGAAAGCCCTTGGTGCACTTGGACTTTTATAAATTCGGCTAACAGGATAATGTACATGATAGCCCCTATAGAAATATATAAGGGGACATCAAATGATCCTATTTAGGGGAGTTCAACTGATACTATTTTATTTTTCTGGCTTAGCCAGCATTCAGCTACAAATGCAACCATTGTACATACACATTTTATTACAGCCAAATGAATTATTGCTCATGGAAAGTGTATGCTTGATTTCTTCGGAGCTTTTATCTTTTCAAACACTTCCTCGCTTCATATTTTGATTCTCGTGTACTTTATTCTGCACATTTTTATAGCAAAATCATTATGTTGAATTTTTATTGCAGCCTTCTATTTTTTTATTCTAAGATTGCTTGAAAATGACTACATCAGAATCAACACAAAACGATAACGTGTAATTCAAATATTTCGTCAACTTCAAAATATGACACTAGTTTCCCTTCTATTTCATCTTTTAAAAGTCTAATTCTCTAAAGTTTCTTGTACAAAACTTATGTCTAAGCAATTTTGCCAATAATGGGCACTCATACTTTGGAGGTTATGACTCCATTAACTTCATTAGTAAATAGACAATCACTTCACAAATTTAATAGAATGAATGAGAAAGAGAGATTATTATACATCATTTCAAAATTGCACTAAAAAAATATTTAAAATAAATTGTTTATTTTTTTTATACATTTTTTTATATTGTTTCTTTAGAGACAATAGTTGGGATTAAAGACATTTGTTTTTACAAAGACAAAAGCGAAATTGTCTCTAAAGAGACAAAAATACCTATGTTTCATATTGTCTTTAGAGAGACGGTTTTTAAGACAAAAACTTGAGACATCCACTTAAAAACATTATTTAAGACAATAAGCAAGTTTTTTTGTCTCAAGTTGAGACAATTCACTCAACAATTGTCTCAAAAAATGTCTTAAACACCCCCTATATGTAGTAGTGAGTTGGCAGAGAAATATATAAGCAAAATAGTTCAGCTACCATTGGCCTTACCAGATACCAGCGACGATGAAACAAAAAGATTTCTAAATGAGCAGTTGGGTCGAACATTCAACCCAGCATTTGAGGTTGAACCGAATGCTCAGACGGAGCAGAGTGCTGGCCACGAACAACCCTGAGCAGGTTCTGAAAATTAACATTTTAATGGTTAGATAAATATACCCTTTGAATTTCTGAACCGAATTTTTTTCGTTGTTTGATATAGGTAGCAGTCAGGATTGTTGGTGTCTCGAAATTCCCCCCAAAGGAGCGAGTCAAAGTTTCTTGCCAAAAATTTCCCAAATATTTGAACCATTAAGAAGGTTCAAAGATCGCCTATGTGGATGTTTCCCAGGTAATAATTCATATTACCACTGAAACCCTTTCAAAAAAGAATTTGACAGCATAAACATGGATAGATCCTTATAAATTCTAACTGATGGTGGAAGGGGCGTCTGGTATTTCATCAGGCCACAAAACCACAAATGGGAAACTGCGAAACGTGCTTTTTAATATGCAGATGATCAAGCCAAATTACAGCATGGAAGAGCGGATAGCACTAGAGTACCTGAGCAATCTGGCCACAGGCGGCCAAAGGCTTCCACGAGAATGGAAACGATTTCTTACCTACCATCGTGTAGCGTGGCACGTTCTTTACCAAAGGAAGGAAGTGAAAAATACTCCAGGCTGGCAGGCAAGACAACTGGTTGTATGGCTATTTTGTTGCTGGCAATGGAAACGCCAAATCAATAATGTAATCCAGGTAAGTAGTATATAGTTTAGATATCTGCATTTCTTCTCCACGTCAGAGGAGTGATTTTGTCCCATAGATATACTTACACATGGCTACATAGAAGGGGGTTTGAAGACAATTTTTCAGTAAATTGTCTTAACTTGAGACAAAATAAAACTTGCTTATCGTCTTAAATAATGTCTTTAAGCGAGTGTCTCAAGTTATTGTCTTAAAAAATTGTCTCTATAAAGACAATATGAAACAAAAGTACTTTTGTCTCTTTAGAGACAAAAGTTGGGATTAAAGACATATTGTCTCTTTAGAGACTATATGAAAAAATGTATTAAAAACTAGCATTTGCACCAAGCAGGGTTTCAAGGAATACCCCCATAGAATTATATAGGTAACTGAGAATTCGAAGGAGTTTTTTTGTAAGGAGTTCTATGTTTTACATTGCAATTCTATTAAACCATACATGAATGAAGGGAAGTGTGGAAAAACATTCATGATAACCATTGCATTTACAACATCAGCAATAACCTGTATGCATTCAATATTAACTTAATAGTTCCAAAAATATAAAATATCAAAGCCCTCCATTCACAACAGCAGTGATAACTATAACATTATAGAAACATATTGAATCCCTCCATTCACAACAGTGATAACTATAACATTATAGAAACATATTGAATCCCTCCATTCACAACAGTGATAACTATAACATTATAGAAACATATTGAAGCCCTCCATTCACAACAGTAGTGATATACAAATTCATAGAATACTGCAAACTGATAATTGAAAGTAACAGTAATGACAGACCATATAGGATTAATTGTAACAACATTTGGTAAAGAATCTTATTTGTTGCAAGAGAAAACTTAAAGAGAGAATATTATTTGACAGTTTTCGTAAAAAGGACATTTATGCTGCTTAAGGGATGGCAATTACTTAGATGTCATGACCATTCGTGATTATTTTCCCTTGTAAATTTAAGGTCAAGAAATGTCTCAACGCACTCTCGGAATATCTTATTTGAAACCCAAATATTGAGGAATGGACGAATTTAGCATAAAAGTTTTGAAAATAGAAAATCAAAATATGAGTGAATCAAGTATAACACACAGAAATCTAAAATTTATCTATGATTTTTATGATTTTCATGTGAGTTTTGCATGCATGAAGATCACAACATTTTGCCCCATTTCCATAGTAAAAAGAGTTAGTGACTTGCTAAGATGGTAATTTAGTACAAATTTATCAACTTTTGTATTGAGAATGAAAGTTTCCTTGGCCCTTTCGGGCAGTTCAGTACAAATTTTTCAACTTTTGTTTTGAGCATATAAGATGTACATTAGCTTATGAGGCCCCATAAGTGTAAGCTTTCAGCAATCCCTGGCAAACTGTATGTCCGTTGATAAAGCGATGCCAATGCAAAGAAAAGCTCTGCTTTTGTAGGAACGTAGACCCCAAATGAACTAATTCATTTCTTTAAGGCACGCGAATCAATGCTTGAAATGTTGATAATTTCTTGGGGTGGTGGAAGGTTGGCCATAACCTGACAAAAAGGTATATAAGTCAAAACATCAAATAATGGTATATTGCAAAATATTCATATTGTTGATGTTATATCAAGAAAACTAAATTCATGTAAAATATATATAGATTCAAATATATCAACCCCAAATCATTGGTGGAACATTGGACTAGAAGCCCATAGCATGACAGCTGAATATGCACATACCATGACAGCTAAATAAGCACAGTTTACCGTGTAGATGCAAAACAGATAATTTGATGGGCCAAATCTAATCCTTACTTTAGTTGATGTACTAGCTGTAAGTTCGATTGCCAAAAATTGGAAAACAGCAATGTAAATTATATTTAGACATGCAAGTACATTAATATAATTAATGTGAAATTGTATAACTAACACATCAGTGTAGACTCTATGCATTAATTATTTTATACTTGAGCTATAGCTATGAAGGTGGTCAAGAATCATATGTACATAGCTGTATTTCCATTTTCATACTTATGTATAAACTATAAGGTAAACAGCCATTTCAAAGAAGATGTGTCTGTCATCATTAGGAGATAATGTATTTGAATGAAGATAGCTTTGGATGCACATTTTCTACTCTTTGTGTAGTTGACTGATATTCTTTCATCAAAGCATCTATATAATTCCAAGTGTATAATTTGCACACATTAGAATTCTACAAAAGCACAAAGTATCTGATTTCTTATTTGCCTGACCATCTAGAAAACAAACAAATTATAAAAATCAGAATAATATCTATCTTCATTATTCCTAACATAGTGCACTGTTATAAACTAAAATCTTCTTCAAATCCACATCACCAGTCTCAAAAATATTTATCATAAACTCCAAGAGGGACCACAGCTCCTGAGAAAAAGATAACCTTACATGTATAAGAATGCATATGATAAAATCCAATCAATAAAAGAAAAATTTTGATATTTCTTTTCACAATCTTGTAACTGCCAACTCAATAAAAAAGAAGGAATTAGCAAGATTTAGACCTTTCACTGACTATTCAACTTATGCAAAGATCATCACACTTCACTTTTTGTAATATGGTACAAAATTACAAATCATAGTTACAATGTTCAAAATTTCAAATTACACTCAACACACTCAAAAATTAAAGCAAGTTACTGATTCAAATTCAGATAAGGGGGTTTAGTATGTGGATAGAGGGAAACAAAAAAAAATGGAGGTTGGTTCATTTTGTATTCATCCATACAAAAAACATATACAAATTATAGATATACATGTTTGATAAGTGACGTGATATTTTCAAAATTGGCCTTGTATATTAAAGATCTGGGATTCACTTTTTTTTTTCAAAAACATATAAATATAAATAAATTTAGAATATATTAAATCTAATTATTTTTTGTTAAATTATAAATAGTAATAAAATACCAGAAACCTATAAGAAATATTTTTTATTTTTTTTAAAAGGAGGGTAAAAACTTTATTGAATCAACACAGCATTACAAAGTCAGAAGAAAGAGGCCGCAAGGGGCCAAAAACAGCAAGAATTAATTCACACCCAAGAAGCATCGCATATCCTCAACAACCCAATCCTCAAGAATAGGAGCCGTATCTTCAGGAAGATTGTCCCAATCATCCACACACCAAGAATCAGTCTTTTCCGACGCCCATTTCGCCAGTCCGTCAGCCACCCTATTCCATTCCCGCGGAATATGGCGAAAAGTGATGGACTCCAAAGTACCACTCAGAGAAACAATCTGTTTAACAACCACAGCCAACTGCCAATTCACATCCTCTAAATTTCGGTTATTCAACATATCAATAACCACCTGGGAATCAGCCTCACAAACAATCCGCCGCCATCCAAGAGCCACCGCACGCTCCAGCGCCAAGAGAATAGCACTCGCCTCCATAAGATTATTAGTTTGCAGACCACGATACATGGAAAAGAAGAAAACCACCACCCCAAGGCTATCTCTACCAATACCACCAACACCAGCATGCCCAAGATTACCCCTAGACAACCCATCAGTATTAATTTTTAGCTCCCCAAGAGCAGGTGGGCACAAAAGCCCTCGCGAGCGACTCTTTCACGCCCACGTCTACGGTGCTCTTTGCACAAAAGACCCCTGACCCCAGTGTCAAGGCCAAGGGCATTTACAATGCCCAAGTCTCCAGGATCAAACGGCACCGACAAATCACACTTCGCAGTCAAAGTCTCCTGCAAAGCTCCAAGAATTTGTCGCCAAAGTTGCCCCATAAACAATTTTTTACCAAGAAAAATTCTTCTGTTACACTCCAACCAGATTTGCCAAACAATCAAGCTAGGACCAATGCTCCAAGCAATTTTAAGAAAAGAGGTTGTGGCAGGAGACGAACCCTGTCTTTTCAAAAAATCCTCCAAAGAAGAGACGTGGCAACACGGTAAGCTCCAAAGATTCCACCAATGATGCCAGATAGTCCTAGCTAAAGAACACTGGAAAAAGAGATGAGATATGCATTCCTCATGTTGACCGCACAAAATGCACATGGAGGGGCCCTGAAACCCCCTTTTGCACAAGTTGTCCCAAGTAAGACATTTACCATGAACCATGAGCCAAGAGAAAAAATTACTCTTAGGCCAAGCAAATTTATTCCAAGCTTGCTTCCACCAAGAAACCTGGGAGCTTCCAAACCTCTGTTTATCCAACACCTGATAGCCAGAGGCAACCGAAAATTTGCCTTTCAAGTCAGGACCCCAAGCAAGAACATCAACCCCATGAAGAGAATTACAAGCACGACCCGATAAGATCTTAGCAAGCTCTTGACGATCCTCCACCGTACCACCAAGCGGCCAAACCAAGGGGTCCTTCCACCTGGCCACAGAAATCTGACCCAAAGAATGTTGAAATTTGAAAT
Source organism: Sequoiadendron giganteum (assembly GCA_007115665.2). Taxonomy (NCBI): domain Eukaryota; kingdom Viridiplantae; phylum Streptophyta; class Pinopsida; order Cupressales; family Cupressaceae; genus Sequoiadendron; species Sequoiadendron giganteum. The sequence continues at coordinate 366,852,807 of CM021100.1, read as the reverse complement.
CCGCCACATGACTCCAACCCGCCTCCACGAAAGACTGGCACAAAGCATGGAGGTGGGGATGAGAGGACACAATGGGTGGGTGTCCATCCCAAGAGTCATGCCAAAAGAGAGCCTCTTGACCCCCATTACAAATCCAAAAAAGACCCTGTTTAACCAGCTTGGCACCCCGTTTAAGGGTTCCCCAGATCATTGAGCCTTTCCCCTCCATATTGAATCTTGCAACCTCACTACAGTCCACCGCCCCCAAATATTTGGAGGTCAGAATTTTAGCCCAACACATGTGTTGTTGAGAGCACCAGCGCCAATACAACTTAGCAACCAAAGCCTGCCCATTCAAATCAGTCCGCCGAAGACCAAGACCCCCCTCCTGTTTTGGCCTACAAACAACATCCCACTTCACCAAACTCCATTTTCTATGAAGAAGATTTACCAGCCCACAGAAACTGACGAGACAATTTCTCGAAGTCTTTAATAAAACTTGAAGGGGCAGAGAGAACAAAGCACTTATAAACAGGAAGAGCCTGGACCACAGACTTTAGAAGAGTCACTCTACCAGCAGAAGAAAGCCACCTGCAAGTCCAATGACAGACTAATCTTCTGAACTTATCAAGAGTCTCCAACCAAAACTTTTTGGGGAGAGAACGAACCGCAAGAGGGATTCCAAGGTAGGAAAAAGGTAGCGAGCCAATCTGGAACCGAAGGATACCAACAATTCTCCTTTGAATACCCTTAGGAGTGTGGAAGAAGTAAATGAAGGACTTGCCCTCATTTATGCGTTGCCCAGAAGCCGCCAAGTAACAGTCCAACACGCGCCAATTGAGAGCCTCCTCAACCTTAGCCCTACCCATCAAAGCAGTATCGTCGACAAACTGCAAATGAGACTGAGGGGGAATATCATCTCCCCAACTCCATCCCTGGAGCAAGCCGCTAGCAACCTGAGCACGGATGAGTCTGCCCAGGCCCTCCGCAAGAAGGATGAATAAGTAAGGGGACAGGGGATCTCCCTACCTGAGGCCTCTAGAAGCACCAAACAAGCAAGTGGGTTCACCATTGACCAGCACCGAAAAGGAAGAGGAAGTGACACAGCTTCTAACCCAATCAATCCAGCCTTCCGCAAAGCCGAAAGCTCTAAGAAACTTAAACAGAAAGCTCCATTTAACACGATCGTAAGCTTTGGCCACGTCCAGCTTGATAAACATAGATTTCTCCTTTGAGGATTCCATAGAGTGTATGGCCTCAGTAGCAATAACCACCCCATCCATGATCTGTCTGCCAGCAACAAAACCCCCCTGTTCCTCAGAGATTAAATCCTCAAGCCAAGGTTTCATCCTTTCCGCAAACAACTTAGTAATAATTTTATACACCACATTACATAGTGCAATAGGCCTAAACCGATCCAAAGAGTTAGCTCCCTCCACCTTAGGAATAAGAGCTAAAAAAGTAGCATTCAGGGATTTCAGCATTTGCTTATGCATAAAGGATTCCTGAACAACCTCCAAAAGATCCAATTTAATCACTTCCCAGAATTCCTGAAAAAATTCAACTGGGAACCCATCAGGTCCCGATGCTTTACCTTTCTTCATCTAAAACACAACATTCTCAAGCTCGGACAAGGTAATGGGAGCAAGCAAAGAATCATTCATTTCATTAGTCACCAGCTTCGGGATACAATCTAAAATCCTTGCTTCACCCTCCTCTACAAGAGGAGAGTCCTCAGTGAAGAGAGTAGAGAAATACCTAATGCATTCAGCAGAAATAGAAGCAGAAGAGGACAAAGTTTCCCCATCAGGTAGCAAAATAGAAGAAAGAGCATTACCTTGTCTCTGATCCTTGACAGAGTTATGGAAAAAGGAGGTGTTCCGATCACCAGCCTGAAGCCATTCAATACGAGACTTCTGTTTCCAAAAGATCTCTTCCCTTAACTCCCATTCCTCAAGCTTTTTTAAAGCAGCAGCCTCTAACAAACTCAGCTCCTCTGAGAGGCCCTGATCGCGGATCTGCTTGGTGATTAGATCCAGATCATCTTGAGCCATCTATTTTTCTTGGAATAAATTACCAAAATGTTGCCTATTCCATCTTTTCAAACTGTATTTAACATACTGAAGCCTCTTTGAGAAAGAGTACATAGCAGTGCCATAAGCTGGCTTCCCCCGATCCCACCAACCAGGGAGCAAATCATGAAGAGACTCATCCCTAAGCCACATGAGTTGAAACTTAAAGGACGGTCGAGCACTACATTGAGGCACATCAGCCACCAACTTAATAGGCCAATGGTCAGAACCACGACTATCCAGAATTTCAGAGCTTGTCAACCACCTATCCCCCAACCAAAAGCTAAACACCATAAATCTATCAAGTCTTTCAGAAATAGAAGCATCACCAGTTCTCCTGTTATTCCAAGTAAAAAGACCAATGGCCGACTTAATATCAACAAGATTCAAAGCAGAGACATTATCCTGGAACAGCAACGCGGAAGCCTCCAACCTTGCAATACCACCCTTCTTCTCAGCAAGCTCCATGATAGCATTAAAATCACCTCCAATAATCCAAGGATGGTAAGGAAAAAGGCTGCGAACTAAACGAATGTTGGACCACAAGAGTTGTTTCCCCTGCAACTCCACAGGCGCGTACACATTGGAGAAGAGAGCAATTTCCCCAAACATAAAACAAGAGGCCACCATGGAAAGGGAAGACTTGAAAGACACCCACCAAAGGGGGCAGATCTTCCGCGGGTTCCATAGACACGCCACCCCGCCTGAAGACCCCTGAGCACCAATGCATTGACAATCACCATTCCTCCATAACTTTGGAACTAAATCCATCATACCCTCCACAGAGAGCTTAGTCTCCTGTAGAAAAAGAACATCAGGCATATGACTCCGAATCAAATCCCGAACAGCTTTTTGTCTAGGGCCACTGTTCAAGCCCCTTACATTCCAAGAGAGAACTATCATTTGGAGGGACCTGAAAAATGCGAATCCAGAGTCTTGACTGACCCCGACTCCACCAAAGTCTCCCTTATCATCCTAATCTTCTCCTCGTCCTTCTTCCTTCCCAGTTTAGTGTTTTTCTCCAGCCCCCCCTTCTTGAGGGTTTTTTGCAAAACACCCAACTGAGAGGACGGCTTGACAATCTTCTTACCCACCTCCGAACCAACTTTCTGCAAGAGGGGATCCTTGTCCCCACTATCTTTCGCTACCTCAGCACTACCACCCAACCCATCCTGCACCTCCACCTGTCGATCTGCCCCTAAAGCCAAGGTCCCCTCAGCAAGCGGAGACAAAGGAACCTCAGAATTGAGTAATGGCTGACTAGGAACAATCCTGACCTCATCAAAGCATGGAACTCTCGCCACCCCCACTTGTTGGGGGGCAAGCGAAGCCACAACCGAAGAGTCATGTAGATCCATATCCAAAGTCCCATGATCTAGATCCAAAAAACCTGGATTCACCTCCTGCTGACTAAGATCCTCCAGCACCTCAAACCTGTTGAAAGTGTCCTCCTCCTGCTTGTCCTTCAAATTCCTTTTATGACCTTTATTTTTGTTTCTGCCTCGAACTGGAATAAAACCATCTTCCCTATCATCAAAACCCTGAGAGGGATCCTTGCCCTTGTCCGCCCCGAGCGGATTCGTCGAAGGCTGAGAAGATTGAGCCTCCAAAGGCTTGGCCTTTGGACATCTGCGCAGGAGGTGACCATACTCATGACAGAAACGACAACGGAAAGGAAGCGTTTCATAATCAAGCTGTTGCACCCATGAGTAATCTCCTGCACTCACCTCTAACGAATCTGGCAATGGTTTACTTAAATCAATTTCCACACAGAACCGAGCAAAAGTCATTACCTTTTTGAATTGCGTTTGTTGTGACGAACCCACAGGTTTCCCCAGTTTCGAGGCTAATAGATACAACACATCCTCCCACCAGCATTCGACCGGGAGCCTCGGGAGACGAACCCAAACCGGAACCCGATTCGGAAGTTCCTCCGTCGGGTTGAAGCCTGCGTGCCACGGCTTAATGAACAAGCCCACCTGGTTGTAAAAGTATGGTCCGCCTTCAAAAACCCTATTCCAATCCGCCAAACAATCAAATGAAACCATGAAATAGTTATTTGCCAGGAGGCGGATCTCCATCTCTCCTTCAGGCATCCACGTCCTATGAGCCCACGTCTCCAAGAAATGCAAAGAAATTTTCAAACCTAAGAATTTGCAGTAAAGAGAATGCCTAGAGTAATAATCAATGTCTTCAGCCATCATCTCCATCGGAATGACTACACTCAGCCTCTCTTTACATCGTTCGAGGCACCCATTAATCTTTGGGATTCTAGGCCCTCCTGTCGGACCTGTCATAACTTTTTCAGGTTCCACCGAAAAAAGAGTATTCTCAAAAACCTTCGAGTTCTGAAGAGTTGGTTTGGAGCCAAACGCCGATCAAAAATCCATTTTGGGGTCAACCCCAGAAGATTCTCCGTGCAACATAGAGGACAAAAATACCCTACTCCGACATGCAAACTCACAAAAACCCCAAGATCACGAAGGACATCAACGGGAAGACACCCCTCACAAAACCACCCCACCACAGAGGAAGGCACACACCAAAATTCTGCCGAAGCACCAACACCAGAACACACACCCCGCTTCACACCCCACACCAAAAACTCCACCCACGGCCAAGCAGAGCGAACCAAACAATACTCACCCTCTTACCAAAACCCTTCACACCGTATCCACGTTTAAACCCAGGCCGCATCCACCACACAAGCGAAGGAATGGAGCAACGGCCGCATGCAAATAGGAAACCCCGCCACCGAACACCACCAAAAAACACATACAAAAACGAACAAAAAGCACGCCCCACCCGACACACAACCAAATGCCCCCCCTCAGCCACGCACAGACAGGAAAAAGCAGAAGACGAGCTAGGGCGCGGATGCCCTAGCTCGGCACGGGAAGACTAGAGCCGCCGACGCCATCCCGACCTTGAAAGATTTCATATTAAATAGCAATTCAGCTCCACATAAAATCGGGCGTCAACCTATAAGAAATATTGCATAAAGTTTAAATGAAAGTTTTTTAATTGTCATGTCAGCTTTACATATTCAAACTTGCAACCGACAATCCTCTACTGAAACCTTTGAGCCACAGCCACTCTGTATCTCTCCAACGCACTCTCAGTGGCCCTGCAAGACCTCTGACCCATCTGATTCAGGGAGATCATTTTGAGGCTTTACACAACATCATACTGGAGGAAACCAACATAACAGGGTCTTCCCAAGTTTGCAGAATTTGCCAAGGTGTATGAAAAGTTGGAGTGAACCCTAGATAAGCATCGTAGAATTAAAAGAGGAAGAAACCCATCACCAGAAGTGGAAATTTGTTAAACTCCCATCACGAGGCAACAGAAACCTGCAATTGCAGATGAATCGACATTCAAAAAAGGCATTCTTTTACTGTGGGCTCACCCAGATTCTGTTTGTGTTCACCTAATTTCACCCTGGTTGAATCCAAGCATGTTTAACAAGACCCTAGATGGCTCTACAGGTAGATCACTTCCAATTCAGGACTGGAGTTTGAATCAGACCCAGATTCGGTCTGGGATTCCAGCAAACCAGTAACTTAGAAGTAATGGATTTCCTCTTTTAATACAATGGTTAGGTTCTCCTAAATAAAATACACAAATCTTCCAAAACACTTTCTATTGTCATCTTGCATGATATGCTACTACTAAACCATAATTTTCAAGGTCCATTGATACCTGACATGTGCCATTGTGCACAAACACATGGATTGCTAATATCTATTATTTTAGTTAGCAAATATTGGTTTTGGTTTTCAAATTTGTAACTTCTTTGTGTGCCTGTCTGCAAAGAGTCATTGATGTTCAGTTCCACATATGGCCCATGAACGAAGCATTCTGTTGGGGCACAACTGTCATTTTCATTGGCACAAAACTTAGTATACTACACTGATATCATAATTTGTTATATGAAGTTATGAACAAAGGGCAACAGTCCTAGATTTCCAATAGATTCTTGAAATTTTTCTATTGTTTCTGTTGCATTTTTCCTGTCTAAAACCTGTCACACAAAATCCAAGATACAGGTCCACGTTCGGACAGAAGATTGAATTAACTAAGTTTACAATTTCCTGAAAGGATGCATAATAATTGACAAAGAAAAAATGTTTCTGTTACACTTTTCCTTCCTGTAATCTGTCACACTAGATTCATGATATAGATCCAGGTCGTACAGAAAACTGAATTAACTAATTTTACAATTCTCTGAAAGGATGCATGAAAATTTACTAAGACAAAATGATTCTAACTGGGAAGATGGGGTTATCATTTATGGCTAAATAAATGCATCGCTTTTGGTTCACAGAAATAAATCCCTTGTGATCCATGGAAATGTTGAACTCAGATCCTTAAAGGATTAGAAGCCAAAAATAGACATTCAACAAAACTATGATATGTCGCCAAGGTGTATTGTGGTATTTAAGGTTCCAATGCCAAAGCATCTGGGTTCACAAGCAATCTTACATCACCAAAAAATATGAACAAAAAAATTTATTGAAAAATTTTAGCTGCATTTATTCTTGCAAGCATTTTGTCAGACAATTGGCATATGTATGGTGATGGTTGGAAGTCCTCAGGCCACCTCAGCAAAAATAAATTATATAAATTTCAGGGGTTTGGTATGGAGATGGTGCAGAAAAATTCATTTGGAACAAGGCAGAGTACATTGAGTTCTGAATACAAGCAAACCTTTCCAAAAATAGCCCAAAAAGAAGACAAACACTTTTTGAATATGCTTGTTCACATTCCAAGATTAAGAGAGTCTAAGGGACACATAAGGCTACTAGAAAGACACCAAGATTGAAGGATTTTGGAAGGGGCAACTAGAAAAATCATAAAACAGTCAAAATCCAAGGGGAAAAGGTGACATTTTGGCATGTGAGGGTTGGAGCAAAAGATGTAGCCATTCAAAAATCTAAATTTCATATTTGAGGTGCATTTTTTGCATAGATGGGGTAAAGGGAAACATTCTAAGATAATTCCTCTTCAATTGAGATATTTTGAGATCTCAAATTCCATGAAAGTGTTTGACAAAATGCCTAAGAGCATATTTGAACTGCTGTAATTGATGATAAGACTTGTTGCACATGTGGTAGTTCATTGCGAAGTTTTTGTAACCTAAAACATGAGCAATAAGAGAATAACTGAATCAACACATCCCCAACCTCTGTGTGTGTGTGCCTTGGGAAAGTCTAAAAGTAAAATATGTATTTCAGTCAAAATAACCATCTTGGGTTCTATGTGTGATTCATATGAAGTTGGGAATATGTTAGAATAGCTTATAAATTTCAAAAAATCTATTACCCGCTTCGCTTGGTGTTTACAAAAAAGAAATCTTGACAAAACTTCAGAGTAAAAACATAAAGAAAATTTAAACAATTTGCCTACATAATGAATACTCATTCAGATCCTAAGGTGATTGTTCCCTAGATTTACATAAATCAGCATACTTTGAGTCTAACCACCCAAACCTTATCATTGTTAACTATGTTGAATGGAGGAATCTTATTCTTAATGCCACAAACACAGTTTTTCAGCTAGGGTTGGCAATAAATGCTAATCAGTTAAATAACTGGCAGCATTTTATAGGTGCAAGCATTAACTCACACAGATTTTGGGAAACCACAAAACAAATGCCTTTCTTTATGCCTTTGTAATGTGCAAATGGCATCAATGGTGGAGAAGCAAAAACCATTTCAAGAAGTCATCTTAAACTCATTGTTATCCTCCAAGGTTTCCCATCATCATACATATGGATTTATTCCTCACAATGAAACTCAGTTATGAGCTTGATATAAGACAAACAAATGATATGTAAGACTGAGACAGTCCAGCATGCTCTACCAATCTCTCTTCCTAGAAAAAGTGACATGTTAATTGCTTAAGTTCCAGACTTTCTCTATGCCAGCAATAGAGCACACATGAAAATATTTCAATTCCCAGCACTACCCTTTCCACTACCAGCTTCTAAATTGCTTATCTTACATAGATTTCAATAACATGGGATTATTTTTTATTGAAATGGAGATCATCAATGACATTTTTTGTGCCACATTCAAACAACTCAGAGTCTGGCTCAGACTGGGTGACAACAACCACATGAAAATTGGTAGGATACCACACCAAACTCAGAGATGCAACCAAATAAAGATGGATTAGATATGAAAGTTTCATTAAAAAGTGGATATCTTTCATTGAAAATACTAATGACACTATAGAGATCAAACACATAGAGTAAATGTCAAATCAATCAGTCAATAGACAAATGTACATCAAAAATCAAAAGTCATACCATAAATTTAACAATTAAAAAATTCATTAATACTCATTCCATGAAAAACCAATTCATAGACACAAAAACAAAGAATCCATCTCACATATGTAGTAAGGCCTCACGTCATGCTACCCCAGGTAACAATGAGGCCCCCGCTTGGAAACCCCTGAGTACTAACTCATGCCCAGACTATGGGAAAATCAGATGAGCACTTGGATTCAATGCAAGATAGTGGCATAAATGGAAAAGATTCAGGTTGTAATTTAATATATACTAGCAGTTTCATCTCCCTTGTTGGGTTGAAAAATGGAGACAAAAGAAGGGGAACCATATTCAAAGTTGTGGCATCCTCTGAGTAGTATAGTCAAAATGTGGAGCAAGCAGAAAATTATAGGCTTAAAAATGGACCAAACAAAGACATTGAGCTATAAAGTACATAAATTTATTACAAGATTCATTTATCGAACAATAACTGATTGAAAAAATGTGTTTAATATTATCACCATTAAATGCTTGGAATGATAACTATATACTAGATTTTTACTAGGAAGAATTATTAGCACCTTTATTCCACAATTAGTAATTACAAGCTAAATATGTCTCTTTAGAGTGATTTGAAAATTATTGGCCTACAAACAGACCAAAGAAAGGCATTGACCTATGAAGTACAAAATAATTTATTACAAGATTCATTCATCTAGCAATAAGTTGTTGAAAAAATATATTTAATCTTAGCACCATTAAATCCCTCGAATGATAACCTTTATTCAACAATTAGTAATTACAAGCTAAAAATGTCTCTTTAGAGTGATTTGAAATTCATACAAGTCCACACATATGAAGTCAGCATTCTTATAGTTCAGGTAAAAGAATGCTCTATTCTGGAACACGTTCACTCTTCTCTTTGCTCTAGTATCAGACAAGTCTATACGGGTAGTGCATGTTTCTTTGATGATCATATCTTTATGTGCCATTTAATTTTAGTTTGGGGGCATGTTTGCTCTCAGAAGGATAGATACATTCTAGAACAAGAAGTTTCACATGCCCCTGTACAAGTGAGCTACTCAGTTGCTCAAGAGAAGGCAATAACATTTGAAGAATGCAGCAGCAAACATGAAGATTATACTCCATGCACAGACCCACAGGTTTCAATGTTCAGATATATCATGTTATAATTGTTTTAGATTTTTGTTGTGCAGTTTGGACAATTTTTTTGATTTCTCATTGTGAGCTATTGCACTCCAGTAGCTTAATACGATCCTAAAAGTAGGAGCAGTTCCAGGTGATTGCATGGGTTTATAGGGGAACTTAATGAGCGATACCAACAGACAATCAAAGTGCATTTAATCTGCATATGGAAATAGCTGTAAATATAGAAATCGAAGGAAAAGTAGATAGATCCATAAATGGTGAAAGTGTTTATCACATTGATTACAACATTATGTTTCATTGAGATATACCATGCATGAAAATCCTAAAGTTGTAAACAAACCTTTGTCAGAATGCTTTTTCCTTATCATCCTTGGGTAAGGTCTGATGTTCCAACAGCCGATATCCTGACTCGAAAAACTGAAGGATAAGGCTTATAAATCAGGAATGCATTTAGACAAGTCTATAAGGGTGGTGCTTATGATTTAAATCCTCAGGGTAGTCCAATGAAAGAGCAGAAAATAGTCATAAAGGTTGTCAAAAGAGGAACAAATTCACACCAAATGTTGACCCCATATCCTATGAGTACAGATTTAAGCCGAGAATGCCCCCAAAAAAATAAACATTAGATTTGTTTACAGTTCCTTAGCTAACCCTACTAAATTATGGACCAGTTATTAGACCTAAAACAGTCAAGAGATAAGATCTACCCCTTGTCCCATTCAACCAGACCTTGGCTATGGATGCAATCCATCCCTTGCTCCATTAGCTACCTTTCTATACACATAAATAGAGTATCAACAAGCAACATATGCTTTCAAGCAATCTAGTACCAAAATTCCCCACCAGAAAGACTTGAAGTGATCCAAGAAATGAGTGGCTAAGTGAGTAACCTGATAATGAATTCAAAGAAAAGGCTCATATTCATGGCCAACACCTAAACACTCGTTAGATTAAGTAATCATATACCTTACAAGCCCAGAAGTTATACAAGAGGGGGCTCATAGACAAAGTTGATGTGTTCGCTAGGCTAGGAGATGAGAATTTCCCTCTAGTTTTCTTACTTAGGGAGATTCACCAGACTTAATTTTAAAATTTTAACTGTAAGTAAAGGGTTGCCTAGTGATATTTAAGTTAAAGGCCATCACCCAGTCATTGGTTCTTGATTTGGATGATGGGACTTACAATTTAAAGTTTTAACTCTGTACATAGGAAGACTTGCCATAGGATTGGATGTAAGCTTGAATGACTAAATCTAAGTAATGGGTTGCCAAGTGAATAACCTGATAATGATTCTCAAGACTCATGGATAACAAGTGAACCATCCTATAACAGATTCTCTTACAGAAGAGGATATATCAGAGAATTGTATGTTATCTTGAAATGCTAAATCTTACAAATAGGTTCCCAAGCGACTTGCTTGGTAAGGAATTTTAAGACTCCCAGTCAGTACCAAAATTCAGATTGTTAATTACATTAACAGGATGCCAAGAAAATGACCTATAACCTCTAAGAGAGGGAGACTTACCATATAACTGTATTCTAGCTTTAAATTTAAATCTAAGCAATGAGTGATAAAGTGGATAACCTAATAATGGTTTTAATACGTAGCCAACACAAAAACACTGACCCTTGAACTGGTTAACACTTCTATGTGAATCCTATAACCTTGTACAGGGGATACTTACCATAGAGTTGAATGTTATCTTAAAATAACTCAAAAATGAATTTTAAGACCCGTGGCCATCACCCAAATAGTTTAACCTTTGAAAGCAGATTCTAAATTTCTAACTGAATGACCCTATAATCTTGTAGGCTATAGCCTCATATAGAGGAAGAACAACCACATAATTGAATCTCAGCTTTAAATACTAAATCCACGAAACATGTTGTCTACTGAAATACACGATAATGATTTTTTAAACTATGTCCAAAACCATGGAAATGTACTCATGCTCAACACACAAATACTGATCATTGTTCTGAGTAATACAATTTCAACCACATCACTAATAATCCCTTACAGAGGGACAGTTGACATTGAATTGGATGTCAGCTATAAATTTCACATCTACTGTTTGGAGGGTTTGAGGCTGAGTGTGGAAGAATTAGTTCGTCATTCAAGGAAAAATTAGTCATTTCAGACCCTAGACGCTACCCCTTTGCTGACTGGGTCGCCATTGACAGGTCATCTATACCAGGACTGTTATAACAGCGACAATATGAGGTTCTGCTCATTAGTAGTTCATGGGAATTTACTGTTGTCAAACAAATGGCAAGCTATGCAATTTTTCACATATAGAGGACCTGAATCAATTTTTTAGAGAGAATTATTCTTTGCAATTATAAAAACTTGATACTTTAAGGACATATACCTGCCAGACATTCTAGAACTGCTTCTAAAAGGGTATTGAAGCATTGCAAATAGCTGCAAAAGTAGAGATGCCAGCTCCATTTGTTTGTGGGAAGATGATCTTTCAAATGTATCACCCCTGTTTTTATTGAAATAACATAGAAAAATGGTTTCAGAAAAGAATGTAATAATATCAAAAGCATTATTATACACGACTCTGTTGGAGATTTTTTTTAAACGATTTCTATTTTTTAATCTAAAGATAATTAGAAACTGTTTTATTGGTTGAAGTTGCATTATCGGTAAACAACAGTATGTTCTTCATACTGTCTGTTTCCAACTCATACTGTCTGTTTCCAACTCTAGTGTTTGTTTATGTTAGCTTCACTGTGTTGGTATTTTTGTGAAGGCTGTGGTAATTGGGAGTCTGCACTTATTATTACATCTGAAAAAATTCCATTTTCAATTATGCTTTGATAGATGTCCAAACCCTATTCCAAAGCTCCAATTTGAGGGCAGGCAGACAGGATGCTGATTTGCATTTGTTTAAAAGTTTTTAAAGCGTTTCAACAAACACATTTTGAACATGTTTCTCAAACAGTTGTGACTCCACCAACTGGCAGGGGCGCGACAATCTATACTAAAATAACCAGATAGCAAAGAACTCATTTAATTTCCAAGATAAGGATCATCCAGAGAAGATTACACAATTTAACGTGAGGTCTGTAAAGCCAAACATGGTAGATTATGACTTACAAATTATTATTAAAAAAATTTGAACACCAAGAGAAGTGACTTCAAGAATTGAAAAGTGCAATTTATACTTCCATGACCCTTTTAAAATTAGAAATGATTTCATCACAACATAAAAACACATAGAGAAGCATGTTGAACACACATACTTCCCTGATTGTAAAGGTAATATTTTCTCAACTCACAAAAAGGCCAGAAAACAAAGAAAATTTCCAAAATAAGGACCACCCAAAGAACATAAATTATAAATAAAAAAATTTTAGTATAACCCCAGAATTTCAAACCCAAAAGCAAGATCCTATGGAAATTAGATTGCACAGTTTAACAAGAGCTCTGCTCACAGATGGTAGTTTACAGCTTACAAATGATTATTCAAAAAATCTTGAATGTCACAAAAGTGACTTTCAGAATTAACAATTGAAATTCAAACTTCCAAAACCTTTTAAATGAGAAATGACTTCATTTTTAACATAAAAAAACACAAAGAGAAGCTGCTGAGTAAACATACTTGCAGTAAGGGAAACATTTTCTTGACTCACAAAAGAACCAGATAGCAAAGAAATCAGAGCCAATTATCAAACATATCTGGTAAGGATAACTATTGAGCAGGGAATAAGTGGTTGTCACGTGCTGATGATTAATCTCACACAAAGGAATACATTAAGGATCATCGAAAATTTAGTAATTTTGTTCTTCCAGACTAGCTTGACTGAATCCTAAGTTTCAGCTGCAAAAAAATTTCTCTCTGATAGAAAAAGGTGTTTCTATTTCACATGGGATATGCTTAAATGTATATATGCCATAGTCAAAAATTTCATATACTAGCTTAAGATGCAAACATGATGCTTTCAAAAAAATTTAAGTCTGGCACATGATGACATTTTAGGCTTTAGCTATTTTGTGCTAGACTGTGTACCAGTCAATGTTAATAACGTTTTGTTTGTGGCGTTGGTTTTAATTTTAAAACATTAGTACTGTGTGTTTTGTAATGATTGGTTTGGTAAATATTTGCCTTGAATGGTGTATGATATGAAGAATCTCATTGGCAATTCATTTTAGAAGTTTGATGCTAACGTAGGTGTTTTTAAAACATTAATACCATGTGTTTTGTAATGATTGGTTTGGTAAATCTTTGCCTTGAATGGTATATGATATGAAGAATCTCATTGGCAATTCATTTTAGAAGTTTGACGCTAACGTAGGTGTTATTGTGACTCTAATATGCTTGGAACTGCCTTGCATTTTCGTTCTTCTAGTGTCACATTAGTGTTTATTAAAAGGGCAATGATGTCATTGCAATATTATTTTGCCAAATCCATATATAATCTAGCTCTCACATATTACCGTCACAGCTTATGTTATAAGAAGAGTAGATGTTTTCTGGCTCTTCTTATCTTTTTTGTGTCAGTTGTAAAACAAAATTTCCCTTCTTTGTTTCCTGCCTGTCTGATTAATAAGAACCTGACAGTGTCTGGTCTCCTAATTCAAAATTCAAAATAATCACTAAGTACATGAAACGTGTGAACTAGCAGCCTTTTGGGAAATTGCACTACTAACTTTATTAGGGATGTTTCTTGGATATTTATCTTCTTGTTATGACATTAAACCAAAAGGGTGAATATTGTGATAAGGTACCAGCATGATTGATATCTCCAAATGCATCACTTGATTGTATATTTGGATGGCATGTAACTGTTGCGTCTAAACCAATAAACGTTGAGGATTTGTCTGAAGTATCATGTCCTCACAATTAGAGGCGAAAGGAGAAGATACCTTAGTGTTTCCTACACAACTTCTTTCACCATGTTTGAAATGTATGCCCTCATCTTATTGACCAGATAGTTTCTTTTATGCTGTTATTGCATTGCACTTGACATAGAAATCACCATCTGTCTTGTACTATTATAGTTAGAGCTGAGTTTTATGCAAGAATTTGTGTTCAGTTTTATTTGAGAATTTTGTGTCCAAGTGTGATATGGTGGCAAGTATCATTAGCTTTGAGTGCCTCAAAGAATATCAAAGAATCGTTCAAAGCTAATTGTAGTCTCTGCCATGTCACTATTATTCTCATGTGGCATGGAAATTTAGATAGGGCAATTGTTGTGGAATGAAGCCAATCTTGTCTGCCTTTGTTTGGATTGGCAAAGAACCAATGCAGTGAGCTTCACGTTCCTTGTATTTATAATTTATCCTGTTTCCCCATTGCCTTGATCTACTTGGGTTTCTATTCTTTTTTCGGTTTGTATGCTTCATAGAGATTGCTTGAGTTCTAGAGAGTCTGATGACTGTGTAACAGGGGCCGGAATTGTGATCTACTGTTGTAAACCTAGGCAGAGCATAGTATTTGGAGTACGTAACAGCTTATTTTGTCCTTAGGGCCATGGCCTATGTGTCAGTTGAAGCTCGAAGACATAGATCATTACACTTGAAATAAAATTTCCCAATCATATACCAACTTCAAAACCTGATTTCATGAGTATAACCCAACGCAACTAACAACCACTGTGTACATTGACGTAAATGAATAAAAGTAGTTTAAAGATTTTTAAATCTAAAGACGAAAACTGTAACTATAAGGACCTCCTTTAGTTTTTTTTAACATTAACAGTGCGAAGACAATACACTACAAATTAACTATTCCAGACAGTTCGTGGCCCTAAATATATTAAACTGTGAAAGCATTTGTGTCAAAATACAAAGATTTAATAAATATTTAAATGCAATCATTCCAGCATGATTCCATTGAGGGACATCGTAGAAGGGTTTCAAAACGTAGGATTTCAACAGGAAAAACAAATGAAACGTTTAAAATTTGAGAAATTATACAGACAGTCGGGTAATTAAAAAGTAACTATTTACAGAG
This sequence comes from Sequoiadendron giganteum, assembly GCA_007115665.2. NCBI lineage: Eukaryota > Viridiplantae > Streptophyta > Pinopsida > Cupressales > Cupressaceae > Sequoiadendron > Sequoiadendron giganteum. The sequence continues at coordinate 366,837,343 of CM021100.1, read as the reverse complement.
TATGGATACTTACCAGGGCGATGTTGTCAAATGGCTATGAATATAAACGATGCCCTCGATTGCCAAAGATCCTGGACTCGTGACTTGTTCAGAGCTTCGCACCCTTTTTGATTTTCTGAAAAGCCCCTTGTCGTTTCTATGAAAAATCCCTTTTCGCTCTTGAAAAAACCCCATTTGTTGTGCTTCCTCTGCTGTTCGCTGTTCTCTGTGCCCGCGGGATCGTGTTTCTGTTCCTCATGCCTCTTTTCTTCTGTTCCTGTTTTTTCATTCTTCTCGTGTGTTCTATTCGTTACAAAGGAAGAAGCTTCATAATAAAAGAAAATGCATGTCGAAAATGCATGGCGCATATTGAGGGAGGGAAAATGAAAAAGAAGAGGGAAATAAAAAATGTATTTTAGAAAAGTATATTTTTTATTGATAAGTAGGAGGTTTCTTCCACAGCGTGTCAAATTATGATATTGCTATCAGGATTCAACCGTGTAGTTTTCGAGTCAAACTCATTGACCCATGATTCATGAGTAGTGGTTCACCAGAACCCATCTCTCATGATAATGAATGGTCCACTTAGCACTCATTGCATCTAGGTGATGCTCACAGAGGTGAAGTATTGGTCCATCCCAGGAGGTCACCCATCCCAGCACTGCTCCAGCTCAAGCACGCTTAACCACAGAGTCTCCCCCAAGGTTAAGCCCACTTAGCTTGCTACCCCATTTGCAAAACCTTCATCAAGTGTTGTGCTTTATGAACCATTCATTATAGAGCCCCTTTAGCTCATCAATTGATAAGTAGGAGGTTTCTTCCACAACGTGTCAAATTGATATAGGAGGATTCAACGTAGTCAAACTCATTGACCCATGATTCATGAGTAGTGGTTCACCAAGAACCCATCTCTCATGATAATGAATGGTCCACTTAGCACTCATTGCATCTAGGTGATGCTCACAGAGGTGAAGCATTGGTCCGTCCCAGGAGGTCACCCATCCCAGACTGCTCCAGCTCAAGCGGCGGCTTGCTTTTGAAGTTTGGCCGAAAACTATGAAGTCCGAATCTAATAGCAATATCATGGTGACGCATTGGAAGAGAGCACCTCCTACTATCGATTGATAATGAAAATAATAGTTCATAAAACAACACCCTATTGGAACAATGAGCAACATGAGCTGATGTTGGCAGCACAAAGCTGAGTAATCTGGAATGGTGACATATTAGGCGGACGATAACTCTACTGTAAATACTAGATGAACCATTCATGAAAATGGGTTGGTGAACTCATGAATCATAGATAAATAATTGTTTCAACTATAATTGGGCTCTAATATCATAATTTAACGTATCTTTATTGAAACTATCGATGATGAAACTAAAAGGGGCTATAATGAATAGTTCATAGGTACAACACTGGCTGAAGGTTTTACGAATGGGGTAGCGAGCTAAATTGGAGTAACGGAAGCTTCAGGTGGTTAGCGTGCTTGGCTGGAAGCGATTTTGGGATGGGTGACCTCTGGGGCGGAACCAATACTTCACCTGTGAAGCATCACCTAGATACTGATGATCTTTGAGTGGACCATTCATTATCATGAAGATGGAGTTACGGTGAACCACTACTCATGAATCATGTAGATTGATAAAGAGTTTATTTCGAAAACTACGGTTGAATCACGATAGCGATATCATAATTTGACATCTTTGTGGAAGAAACCTCCTACTTATCAATTGATGAGCTAAAGGGGCTCTATAATGAATGGTTCATAAGGCACAACACTTGTTGAAGGTTTTGCAAATGGGGTAGCAAGCTAAGTGGGCTTAACCTTGGGGAAACTCTGTGGTTAAGCACACTTGAGCTGGAGCAGTTCTAGGATGGGTGACCTCCTGGGACGGACCAATGCTTCACCTTTGTGAGCATCACCTAGATGCAATGAGTGCTAAGTGGACCATTCATTATCACGAGAGATGGGTTCTTGTGAACCACTACTCATGAATCATGGGTCAATGGTTTGACTCGAAAACTACACGGTTGAATCCTGATAGCAATATCATAATTTGACACGCTGTGGAAGAAACCTCCTACTTATCAATTGATGAGCTAAAGGGGCTCTATAATGAATGGTTCATAAGGCACACAACACTTGCTGAAGGTTTTGCAAATGGGGTAGCAAGCTAAGTGGGCTTAACCTTGGGGGAAACTCTGTGGTTAAGCGCGCTTGAGCTAGAGTAGTTCTGGGATGGGTGACCTCTTGGGATGGACCAATGCTTCACCTCTATGAGCATCACCTAGATGCAATGAGTGCTAAGTGGACCATTCATTATCATGAGAGATGGGTTCTGGTGAACCACTACTCATGAATCATGGGTCAATGAGTTTGACTTGAAAACTACACGGTTGAATCCTAATAGCAATATCATAATTTGACACACTGTGGAAGAAACCTCCTACTTATCAATTGATGAGCTAAAGGGGCTCTATAATGAATGGTTCATAAGGCACAACACTTGCTGAAGGTTTTGCAAATGGGGTAGCAAGCTAAGTGGGCTTAACCTTGGGGGAAACTCCATGGTTAAGCGCGCTTGAGCTGGAGCAATTCTAGGATGGGTGACCTTCTAGGACGGACCAATGCTTCACCTCTGTGAGCATCACCTAGATGCAATGAGTGCTAAGTGGACCATTCATTATCATGAGAGATGGGTTCTGGTGAACCACTACTCATGAATCATGGGTCAATGAGTTTGACTCGAAAACTACACGGTTGAATCCTGATAGCAATATCATATATTTTTTATTGTCTTAATTTAAGACAATTAAAAAAAATTAAATATATTTAAGACAAAACTAATATTTTGTCTTAAATTAATGTCTTAAACGGGGGCTCTATGTAGTAGTGTCCTTAGGCTCGAACCAAACAAAACCTCACTTAAAACTATTATTGAAGATTGTTTTAATAAAATATGGTTACCTCTCCATCACCGCGAAGAGCAGGAAGGCATACAGACAGAGAACCCAATGCAGTTGGGACACTCCTAGGTTGAACACATGGAGAGGCCGAAGGAAGAGGAGGAAAAAGAATAGTGGCTCTCTTTAATAAACACACTCGTTGTCAACGAATACGATGTCTCTATGGAATGTATATTATATTTTCAAAAGTTTAGGGTAAGCTGGAAGATGGGACATCTCTCCATCTCATTTAAGAGTAAAGATTAATATTAGTATACAAATGACATCTTTCTAATGACTGTGAGTATAATTAATATTATAATAATATTTTTTAAAAAATAAAAAATTTAATTTTTTATTAATTTTTAATTTAGAAATTTTTAAATAATAAAATTTAATTCAAATGGAAGAATTTATAGGAAACTACAAATATGTATATTTTCAAAAATCATATTTAATTTCTAATTAAAGATCATATAATTAATGTAGAGTAAGTAAACATTTTAATATATTCATTGTATTCGTGTTGGAGTAAAAAAATTATTTATAATTGTCTTGGATAAATTAATCAAGTTATAATATTGAACAAATATAATTTAGAATAATGTGTTGGAATTCATAAAGAAACTAAAATTAATCTAGAATGTAAATAAATTAGGTCAAGAATTTAATTTTCATATTAACGCAAAAATATTTTACCAAGGATGTTGCAAACTAGCTCAATAATATATAGAAAATATCAAGGCATGTTAGGTGAACACCTCCAAATTTATAAAAATCTATTATATTGTTGTAGTTAAAATATGTGCTTACAAAAACTAAAGTGTACCATTACAAAGGTGAACATGTTGTGTGGAAATGAACCTAGCCAATAGAATAGAATTGAATGAACTCTAATGACTAAAACACATATACTTTAGTCTACTACTCCCATATATTTAAGATGGTGGTGTTACTAGGCACCTTTAAGGAGCATGCTAGAGAAGTATTGATATTCCTTTAACTAAAGCTTTATGAGGGTCGATTTAACAATGGTAAACCAAGATCATAGATAACATGAAATCATGCAATATGCCTAGTAACATGATGATGCAAGAAAGTGATGTAGATTTGATACTCATTGTTGGGATTTTCAGGAAGGATGTAGCAATAGAAAAATTAATTAGACAATGTAGATACGTAAATTAAATGACAAAACAAATTAACAAGCTGACAAATTTTTAACGTGGTACGATTTTACTCTAGCCAAAAATAGAGAACAATATTATATTAACCTATAGCAAATACTACTACTAAGTATAACTTCAATCACCTACACTCTACACTCAATGCACTCTGCGTTGCTACAAGCTCATAAAAAACACAACATGTGCACAGTTTTAAACTCTACAAAACTCAACCTACATACTATTGTAATTGTTTCTTCCATGCATGACTATTCACTTCCACAAAAACAAAATTGTTCTTTTATGGGTGGTTACAAATGGTATTTTTCAATAGAATTATATATACATGATCAGGCTTCACATATCAATACTCATTTTATAGTTTGAAACTAGGAGATCTTACATATTTCAACATGATTTGAAATGATAAAGGAATGTCTTGAAATGAAAAAATGTAGAAGATAAATATTCTCTTAGATGGCTCGTAATGACTAGTAGGAAGGGGTGGTTATTGTAATTAGATGTCACACACCTTGTAATTCCTTATGTTTAAATTTATTAATTTATTTTCTAAAATTAATATGCTCTGATGGGAAAGTGTGTCACACTTGATAGATAATTTATCCCACATGCAATTTTTAATATTGTTGAACACCTGGAATACTGAGAGGGGGGGTGAATCAGTATTCCATTAAACCATTCAGCTATAAACCATCCAATTATTAAAGCTTATCTAAGTGTAATTAAGAATAAAACATTGAAAAGAACATAATTCCACGTGACACATGAACACCAAGATTTTAACATGGAAAACCCAAAAAGGGAAGAACCACAATAAGGGTTAACTCACAATATAATATATCCAGATATAAAATATTACAATGCCTCGCTACCAAGACACACTGTCCTTGAAGGCTCACAACCTGAAGTAATTTTCAAAACAAAGTATGGCAACACTGCCAAGGTGATAAATGAGATAGAATGCACCTTCCTTATGTTGGAGTTCAGTTCTAGCGAAGCATTAAATACAAAACACTTCTCTGTATAATGTACTCTATAATTTTGTTTGCTCATACATACAATTTCTCACATTCGCACTCTCCGAATTTCATTACTTTATCATTTCTCTCTCTCTCATCTTCATCACTCATACACTCTCCCTTTCTTCCAAAAATTTCTTACATATAGATACCATATACATTCGCATACATTAATTAGGTCGGCCTAATTAGAGTAGCACTATTTCAAATCAAAACTAACTATGTCGACTTTATCCTCAAAACATATATCTTCGCAACCAACAAAAGCATGTAATATACGGTATCGGTCAGTATGGACCTAAGATAGATCCCTTTAGCATCCACAACACATATTTAATACTCTTAACACAAATTCATAGTTAGGTCAGCCAGAGTTAGACCTAAATCATCGTATAACTCCAAAACATGTATGCAATTCCCTAAACGTGTAACTCCAAAACTTGTTAAAACATTGAATTCTCCTTTAGACTGCATCAAATAACTTATCTTCAACTTCGTAAGAAAAAAAAATTAATCATGAGAGAATTTGGAATCTCCCACATCAATGCATTCTACAGAAACTTATTGTAGTCCTCAAAATAGAACACTATTACTCATATCTTCTAAATGTGTTTGCATACCACCATAAAACTTTGAGGTAAGATGAATCTCATAGTCATGAATCTATTTACAAAATCATGTAGTGATATCTTTCTTTGTGGTAGAATCTAGACCAAAAAATTGACGCATTTAACCAGTATGCGAATAGAACGTTGTCTACCAACCTACTAATAACTGTATCTTTCCAACCTTATAACCAAGCCAACCAAAATCTTGTTTGTAGATGAAAATGATGTCAAGATAGAACATATTATCAGCTTTCGAATGAATCTTATAAGATAACATAATCCAGACCAAAATACAGGATCAACAAACTTCCAATACCGGATTAACATAGCTCAAATCTTTATTACTAGAGAAACCATTGATCTATACAAGTAATGTGAGTAAGGTATTTTGATGTTAATGTTGACAATCTTCCAATTTCCATGTTGACATCAATGACAATCTTCCAATTTCTAACAATCTCCCCATTTTTCATTGATGGCAACAGATGATGTGAAAACCATCAAGAACAAAAATTATTCTTTTCATCTAAATATCTTTCTTCCCTAGTGGAATGGTATTCTCTCTTTTTCACATGGTACTCTCTCCCCCTTTTCCATCAATCGAAAAGAATAAAAGATATTGTATTGATCTTCCAAAATACTTTAACAAATTCCTTTTGCGTACCTAAATACTCCCCCTTAGGAGTACATCTAAAATAGTAACTATGAGTAGTTAACTAGAGGTGGTTGTCCTCTAAATTTTGCAAAGAGTATTAATCCATGAATATTTTATTTCATCCCACAATTTATTTTCTTCTATCAAGGTTCTACATAGATACTCAAGTTCAACTAAGATATATTTTCCTTCAACCAAAGTTTTGGGAGTGACTTTTGAGTTCATGATTCTATCAGTAAGAGATAGAGCATAGGAGAGAGGTGTGTGTTTAATTTTTATTCAGTCTCTAAGTTATCCATATTGTTCAATAATTTATTATTTTTCCTTGTGCAATGTGAGATATTCTTCATGTATCTTTGTCAAACCAAACCAATTTTGATCATCCCGATCTAGAGTTGGATTAAAAGTGTTAAATGCATATTTATTTGTGTCTCAATTTTGTCCTTAGCATATTTGAAACTTTGAGTTGCATCAAGCCATGTCCAATAGAATGAGAATAGATTTCTAGCCTCTTTTTCATAGTCTTAAACTTATTTTAGCTTCTCAAGAGTATTGTTGTATGTATACCTACATCTTTCTCCAATTTCCAAAAATCCTTTTTCCCTAACCCAAGTAATCATTTCACTTTCTACTTGTCTTCTCAGTTCTTTGAATGAATCAGTCAATCCATTTGTGCTTTCCATAATAGACTATGAAGAATTGGTTTCTGCTTTAGGAACTAATTGAAGATGTACCTTTCTTTTGGCTAGCTTCTTGAGTCTTCTTGGAGCTGGCTCTCTTTGAGAAATTAATGCATGAACCTCAATAAATTTTCTCTTTTCTCCAGAGGTAGTTATTGATTTATTGAAGATCCCTTCTAACATTTCTAGAGAACTTCTGAGTACATCCTTTGATATGCCATATTCTCTTGCATAATCCTCTGTTTTTATCCTAATTAGCCTTTTTTCGTATGCCAAATCATACTTTTCATGAATTTCTAGTCACTTCTATATAAGTTTTGAATCTTGGTCTACTGGGATCTCTAGGGAAGTTAATTGATATTTCAATACAAGAAACAACATAATCCTTCTCAATCCCATAGCCTAGCTTAAGAATCCATATGGTTCTAGGTTCAACCGCCTTGATAATATAGTAGTCAGTAGAGACCAAAAAAGTTATGTCATTCTTATATCTTGTCACTAGCTCTCTTGGAATTCTTTGTCTTCTATTCATTCTTCTCTAAAATTTTACAAAGAATGTAGCAAGGGCATCACCTTGTGCATCTAAATCTCCAACATTTCTCATTATATCTCTAATTTGATGTGCAACCGCTTTAGTTTTCATCCAAACAACTTTTCCTACTGCAGGAACTTCCCTCATAAAGTAAAAAGTTAAGCATATTATCAAAGTTGCATACCTAAAAGTGCACTTCTTCTTCTTCTTGATATCATTAAAATTCTCTAATAGTTTTTTCCAAAGCAACTCTCAAATATCACACTCAATCCTTTTCTCAACCATCTCTAAAGTTATTTCAATTGTGGTAGAAGAGACATCATCATCACCAAAACTGAAGTGTGCAATGATCATACTCGCATATTAAACTACTGGATTATTGATTCCAATACATGTGTTCTTCATCAATCCTTTTCCTTTATTAGGTTTGCATATAGAAATAGGTTTGGAGGAAGACAGATCAGTAATATATCTAATTGCTTCTTTGGTTATCATATGAGAATCATCAAGCCACACAAATTGATCATGAAACCTACTTACTGCCAATCTAATGCATTTCTCTTCATTGCTAAATTCAGGAACCTGATTCCACACATCTAATTTCATCTTCGTTAGTACATTGTGTTCCAGATTTAGAGTGTAATCTTCTCCAATTAACTCTTCAAACCTCAATATGTGTGTTTTTCCATATGAAGGCTCTTCTAAATTCCTATGAATGTATGTCCTAATGTCTTTAGTCAGAATGACACCAAGGGTAACTTCTAAAAATGCACCCAAAGGGTCAAGTTCTATGGTTTTAGCAGGGTACCCCTTAAGCTTTGGTTTTGGTCTTTTTGAATTATCTACAACTCGAGGTGAATCCATCACATTCAACTAAATTCAATGAATAATTCGTAGAGAATAATGTATAGAAGTAGTTACTTACCTTTTTCCTTCTCACCAAAGTTGAACACTAAAATTCTGTAGTATGGAAGTGCTTGAGACTCTTCAACTTTTTGCACACATCACTTCTCTTCTATAATTTCCTATCATCAAATGATTTTTCTTTAATACACTTGAATTTATTTCTATGATCCCATTTGCTTCAGCAATAAATGCTTCAGATCACAGATAGATGTCCTCAAAATTTGCATGTACTTTCATCTTTCCAAACTCTACAATATTCCTTCTTCGCACATGTCCACTTAAAATTCCTTTCCCAATAAATTTTGAATTTTTCATCTTCAAAAAATGCATTTTTTTCATGCCATGACACCATATATCGATAGGGGGATATTTAATTTTCTGATATTGTTCCCGCTAAGCCACTACCTAGGTTTAATTTTTGACGAGATTGTCTGCACCGGGAGATGGTATAGATGAAATAGAAGCTTCTGATTTTTATTACTTCTCATATTCTCCTTCCTTTTTCCAGGTCTTTTCCATTTTCTTCTTAACTTCTGCCAAATCAACCTTAGTGATTGGTTCATATCACTTTACCGGATAGTCCTTTTTCACATTTCTACTTCTGCAGTCTTTGGAAAAGCGTCTCAGTTTGTTGCAAATATGACAAACAACATTCTTCCACCCAAATTGTCCTTTATTCAATCTATATATGCACCGGTTAGCCTTGTTTCCAAATAAGTTGCAGTTATAACAATAACCCTTGAAAGAATAGATCATTTTGTTCAACATTTGACTTTTGCATTCTATCGCTTAATATCCAATTCTTTTGTATTTAAAAAATTGACTGGTGAATGGTAAATCATTTTGATTCATTCTATCATTCTATTTTATTTTATTTCCACATTATTTTTCCCTATGTCCAAATCTATTGCAGGAATAACATATACCATTAAAATATGAGTACCTTTGAGCATTTGGTTTTCTGATAGGAGGTCTTCTTGCTTTGTTCCTCTGGTTCCAAATCTCGCCAATATCTTTCTTGTCTTCAATCATATTAGTATTTGAGCTTTCTCCTTTCCCATGTCCTAGACCACTCTTGTCCTTAGATGTTTTTTAACCAACAATCAACTCGCCAAGCATTTTAGAACTTGCCATGAATTAATGATCATGTCTTCTTTCCTTTTCAAGATCTAATTTCAAGGCTACCACTTCTTGTTCAAGCCTTACAAATTCATCCATCTTTTTGCTTACCCTTTCATTCATGCATTCCTCAATTCTTTTATTTTCTTCCACTTGCTCCTTTAGTCTGGTGATGTCCTCATTTGCTTTCTTCAATTGATCACTGACTTATCTATTTCTTTCTTTGAATTTTTATATTTTTTCTCTCAGTTTCTTGATGCACTCAGTTGCTTCCTTGAGGCTTTACTTCAAGTCTTTGTTTTCTTCTTCAATTCTATTAAGATCTTCAAGATAAATTTCAAGTTCACCATTATTATCTAGGTTACAATCCTCTTCAATATGCTTAATAGAAATCTCTTTTAGAGCTATAGGAAATCTCTTATTTGTCATGTATTCAAATTATAAGATCTTCCTCGAGTTGTTAGACTTTTTAAGAGGAACCAAGATTTGATACCAATTATTGAACACTCAGAATATTAAGAGGGGGGTGAATCAGTATTCCATTAAACCATTCAACTATAAACCATACAATTATTAAAGCATATCTAATTGCAATTAAGAATGAATACATTGAAAATAACATAGCACCACATGACACATGAACACCAATATTTTTACATAGAAAACCCAAAAATGGGAAAACCACAATGAGGGTTAACTCACAATAAAATATATCTAGATATATAGAATATTACAATGGATCACTTCTAGGAAACAATGTCCTTGAAGTCTCACAACCTGAAGTAATTTACAAAACAGAGTATGGCAACACTGCCAAGGTGAGAACTAAGATAGAATACACCTTCCTTTTGTCGAAGTTTAGTTCTAGTGAAGCACTGAATACAAAACACTTATTTGTACAATGCACTCTATAATTATTTCTTCTCACACATACAATTTCACACATTCACACTCTATGACTTCCATCACTTCATCATTTCTCTCTATCTCTCATCTTCATCACTCGCATATTCTCCCTTTCTTCTAGAAATTTCTTACATATTGTAGTGTAGGAAAAGTATTCCTTTTTCACACTTAATTAAATGGGAATTATTAGTATTAAACTAAGCCTAATTTTTCCTCAATTTAGTGTTGTAATGTTTTTTACACATTCACATTAAGTTTAGGGCCCTTTTAAACTAAATAGACCTAATTTTACCTTAATCTAGTGTTGTAAAATGTATTTATTTACATCCTCACACTAATTTTTGGGCCCTCTTGCATTAATTACCTTTAAATAATCATTAGTAGGCCCTTAAGACCCTTTATTATGCATCCCAAGTCTTATTTCAACTGAAATCTTGACATAGACATTAAATACACTTAATATTTTAACCCCTGCACATTTCCTCAGCTTGAAAAACTAGGGTGTGACTCATATGCCACCTTAGGCATATGAGTCCCCCTAGGTGGACCCATTCACCACCTTGGGTGTATCAGTCCCATTTGGGGCATTTTTAGGGTTTTTAGTAGGAAATTAGGGTTTTAAATTTAAATTTCATGAATATCAGAATTTGGGATCTAATAAATGGTAAATTAGATGGAATTCCTATATAAACAAGGTTTCAAATCATTATTTCACTAAGAAATCAAGGTTCAAGCATCCTAAGACTTTATAAGAGCATTATAGAGTGTCCAAGAGCACTTCTAAGGCATTCAATGGTAGATTTGTAGAAGATTATTTTAGCAATCCAAGATCCATTATCATGTCAAGGGCTCGATGCATCATGCATGTAGTTTGTAGCTTATGTTGTGATGTATTATTCAAGATCAATTCAAGTATTCAAAGGAATTATCCTTCATCGAGTATCATGATCAATATCTACATCCTTTCATTGAGGCCACTTCATGCTTATTTGCAGATCTACAAGGTTTTTAACAAGGTGTTATTGCTTCATCTTATGTTTCATATCTCATTCCATTCATGTTTCATTTCTCATTAAGGTTTGATTACCAAAATGGGGTTTGACCAAGGAAAACTCCCATTTCCTAACAAAACAACATTTTTCAATCTCTTTGATGTGTGATTTGCATATCTAGGTGCTTTTAGTATTGAAGATCCTTTGAAGAAAAAATTGCGAGATTGAAGAAAGTTTTCAAGGTTGTCACAAGGTTTTCATCTTCACAAAAGGTCACCTATAGGCTTGAATTTAATTTTCAGACTAAAACATCTAACAGGAGAGAAGCTACAAGATATCAACAAAGGATATAAAAGTTTCAGCCAAACCCTAATACTAGGACTGATACACCACCTTGGGCATACGATTCCGAGTACAACACTTTTTCCAAATTTTAGTGGATTCAGATTAGTCACTATGAGATTCCAGTTCTTGCACAAAAACCCTAGTCTAGGAAATTAAGTCACCTAGACTAGCATATAAGTCCCAATGAGCTCCAAAAAGAATAATTTCAAGGTTTTGGAGATTTTTTTGAAAACATCACTCTTCTAGGTACCCCTCTGTTCATTCTCAGTTAGTTATCTTGATTTTCAGTTTCATTTCCTAGGTCATTTAGTTAGGTTTTTCATGTTACTTTCATTTCTTGTCTTTCCAAGCGTTTGCTTGGTGGTGAACCCCATTTTTATCTTTAATCACACCCTTGGACACCCTTCTAGTAGATCTCTTTCCCTCATTCCATCTTTGGATTGAGATCTTTAGGGTTTCCTTGAATGAAACATAAGAGTAAATATGTCTAGGTCCTCCTAGTTCCATCTCCCAAAAGGTGGAAGACTATTTTCTTTGTTTTATTGAATTTCATTTGAAATCTATAATTGCACATTATCTAGACAACATACAAGTTAGAAACATTAGAATCAACTCACAATTTCTTGAATTTGGTGCAAAAACCCTAATTTGGGACTCATTCACCCATCTGGATGATTTAGTCCCTGTATAGGTGTTTTTCCCAAATTTTTGGGAATTTTGTGTTGTGTGTTTTCACTGTTTGAACCCTCAAAAAAATGTAACTAGGATTCATACGCCCCTTTGGGTGATTTAATTCCATACCAGGCTTGAAACTACCTTTTACAGCATTAAAAACCTTGTTTTTGTACTTCCTAAGCTTTTTGGTAACCTATAGTATTGGTCTAGAAAGTTTCAGTAACTTTTTTTTTATGCATCTAGGTCAAAAACATCAATTTAGGGTAGTCATTTTTCAATTCCTCCTAAGTCATTGCAATAGAAAAGATCATCAGATCTGAAAATGTTAACATTTCTAAAACTTTGCATATTACGGATAAAAGTACGTTTCACTTTTGCATACACAATGTTTACATTCATAAAGCTTTGCATAATTTTGATAAAAGTGCTTTTCATTTTTGGATACACATTGTTTGAATTCTTAAAGCTTTACATATATAGGATAAAAGTACTTTTCATCTTTGGATATACATTGTTTACATTCTTGAAGCATTGCATAAGATGGTTAGAAGTATTTTTCATTCTTGGTCAAACAATGTTAGTATCTAACCTTTCTAGGCATGCTAAGAAAAATTTCATATCTCCCCTATGAGAATTCTTTTGTGAAAGAGAATACAATAGTGGAAAATCATAACAATCATATTTGTTCTTCTCCTAATATATCTCCTATTTGTGAAGAAGATATTTTGGTATTAGAAGAACCAATCAATGAGACTTTTGAGAGTCCTAGTTGTTTCTCTCCTCCTACATGTCTTAGTGGACAATATATTGATGAACAAGAGGACACAACCATAGGTCACATAACACAACAAGATACCATCCTAAATACCACTTCAACTAGTCTACATTCATTTACCAATATCTTCCCTACTTATGATAATGTTTTAGTGAAAGTGGATGCAATTGTAAATGAGGAGGATATGTTGGTATAGATTATCAAAACTTTAAGATCTATGACAGCCCTATTTAATTTTCTTCCCCTACCTCTCCTATTTTGGAAGACATTATGAAAAAAGAAATGTAATCATAGATAACCATGATAATCATACTTGTTCTTCTCCTATTATCTCTCCTAGTTGTGAACAAGATATTTTGGTGTTAGAGAATCAAACCTATGAGAGTCATGACAATCCTAGTTACCTCTCTTCCCCTAGAGAAAACATGATTAAACAAGAGAATGCCATTATTAATAAAAATTACAATACAACCATTGATAAATGCCTTACTTTTGATGAAGTCATTTTAGAAGAACCAACCTTTGAATGTCACGAACATCTAGTTTGTAGTTCTCCTAAAAACTCTCCTACTAGGGAGGATATCATGGTAGAATAAAATGAGAATATTGACATGTATCTTTCAAACAATAGTGAAGTGACGTCCTTATTTAATGTTTAAAATATGACACAAGACTCCCCTACCAAAACCATTGAGGTTATGAATATACAAGTTTCTATTAGATCCCCCTTGATTATTGGACCTCCTAAACACCATGTGGGACATCCTAAGAATCCTCTAATTCTCCACAACTTTAAAGCAAACCCATCCTCATCCTTGAACCACCTAAGAATAATTATAACATAGTTGTGTGTGCATATAACACTAGAAACAATTTGTAACCAAGACAAACACCTTCAACATCCCTCCCATTTCACAACCCTATCTTGCCTGGTCCTCCTCATTTGACTTTACATAATGAAAAGGAGTATAATCTTGTCACAAAACTAAAGAATAATCCTACTAAGATATCATTATGGGACCTTATTCAAGCCCCCCCTCATTATCATAACATGATTCAAAGTTCCTTACAACAAGTCCTACCCCTCCTAATGTGTAATCAAATGAAGTAGCAACCCAAATTCAAGATATAACACCAAACAATGTAGACATTAATTTCCATCAACATGAGCTACCTCCCTTGTAAATGAGAAATAAAAATGATGCCTTCATGATAATAGCCATCTATAATAGGTTGGGCATAAAAATAACCCTTTTTTACAATGGCTCCACCCTTAATGTGTGTAGTGTAACTCTTTAGGATAGACTTGGCATGGATAAATCAAGAGTTGAACCTGATTATTTATCAATTCAAGGATTTGACAATGTAGGAAAGCAACCTCTTGGTGTGATTACTTTTCCTATTACAGTTGGAGTGGCTACATTACAGACTCCTATTCATGTTATGCATCATGATATTTCATAGAATATTCTTTTAGGAAGACCTTGGATTCATGAGATGCATGTGGTGCCTTCAACTCTTCAGTTCATCATGAAGTATGTCTATAACAACAAAGTATACCAAATTGAAATAGATCTAAAGCCTGAAAGTTGCTTACAAGTTGAAAAAGGAACGATAAGTCCTTTAAGAACATTAATTCCAACTTCAAACATAGAACCTATGAAAGACAAAGAAAAAAATATTGATGAAGTCACAAAGCTATTAGAAGATGATTCGGGTTCCTTGTATTTCACAAAATTCATGGGAGAATACAAGATCGTAACAAAATATTTTGAAAAGGGAAAAGAAAAAGCGGTAATTTCAACACACAATTTGGAAGACCCTTCAAAATCATCCACCTCAACCACTTTAGGAGAAGAAGTAAATTATACAACAAACTTTGATGAAGCTGATTATGAACAACCACCAACTCCAAAAGAAATGAAAAAACTTTATGGAAAAGGTTATGAACTTATGAAACAACTTGGATATATAGTGGAAAATGATGTGGTGCTAGAGAACAAGGTATCTATGTCCCTATACAACCTAATATACAATAAAATACTAGTGGTTTTGGTTATTGTCCCTTGAAAGAAACAAAAAAGCCTTCACTTAATATCAATACTCTTATAAAATATCTTTCTAACCCAACTTTAACATTAGTGCATCTTGAACTAATAAACACTAGTAGTCTTCGTTATTATCCTTTGAAAGAAACAGAGAAATATTTGATTAATATTAATGTCATCACACAAAACACTAATGATTGGAGTTCATTAGATTTTACACCTTCCTTTCAAGGAGAGAAAAAAATCTCACAATTCAAAGAACCTTGTGTAGGTATGACAACTTGTACTAAGAAAGAGATATCTTTTTCACAAAATAAAACATCTTCTATTTTTTATCAAGAGAGTATCTTGTTGAGAATCCTCTAAGATCATTTGATATCTCCCTCCCACCAAGAACATGAAATAATTTTTACTACAAGAGTTCATTTTGTGCATATCATAGAGTTCATGGTCATTCTACTAATGAATGTAAGGCTTTACATGATAAAATTCATTATCTTTAGGAGTGCGGTGCTCTTCCTTTTGTTGAACACCTAATTCCTCTAATTGATACCTATTTTCATTATGTTATACCTCCCATCAATCATTTTGGCTCATCCTTCTCTTGCACTAAGTGGGGGCAAGGGGTTAAGTAGCCTTGTCCTCGTATGTCACTTGTCTATTTTGGCTAGTTGACCGCCTTCCATGCATATATAAGAGCAAGATTGGGATGTGGACAATATGCCTTAAGTTGGCTCACGTGTGACGTACTGAGTTATCTTTGGGGGCAACTCGTTTTCATAATGTAGCTTCATTCGGGAACATATGACTTGGCTAGGGATTTTCGAATAAGATATCATGTCTTCTTCTACTTTAAAGAAATTGTTCACAACAATAGTGTTAGCAACCACTTTAAAATGGGGGCATACATTGACACTCATGTTTCACTGTATGGTTTTCTTTATCCTTGTGATGCATCCTTTTCTTGGTGGTGTCATTGAGTTTGATTTCCTTCAAGAGTGTGATATTTCTTTGACTTGTCCTCTCTTGGAGACATTAGGCATGATGTTCCCTAAGAAGAGACCTTACATGAACTAAGAAAAACCCCTTACACTATTTTTTATTTACAATAACCATTATATGGCCACCTTGCATAACACACTTTTCTTTCCTATGAAGCCATCCTGTTTATTCATGAGTGTTAGCATACGAAGTTTTTCTTGCCTAATGAATCATGTCATTCATGTTGTGTGGTTCCTTATCAAAGTTATCAGGAGGTATAGCTTTAGTATGGTTAGCATATGGGAGCTAAACTTAGGCGTGACTTTCCCATATCCACTTTCTTGTATGTCTAAGTGCATACCGGTCGCGTGTGTATGTGTCTCACCTTTTTGGATACCCACCCAACGGATAGCCTAAAGTTTCGTTGCCTCAGAGTGAGTGTGATTTTTTCACCCCTTTGGATACTGACGTAGTGGATAGCCTGAAGTTCCATTACCTAAAAGTGAGCATGCATTTTTGGACAAACAACCTAGATCCGATCCACAATGTGCGAGACAAATGGTCAAAGTTTGATCCACCTTTTATTTCTTTTTCTTTCATCTTTGTCTTTGACATTGCATGTTTTTGTATCTTGATTTTTCATATCATACACCTTGTGTGTGTCCCTTTTTTATTATGTTGGTTTGATGTAAGATCTTGGATCTTGGAGGGCTTGATCACCTTCCTTGATCTTATTGATCTTATTTCATCCACATTGGTACACTTAGACCCCTCTTGAATGTCTAATTTTGTGTGAGTTTGAAGAAAGTTCATCCTCTCACTAAAGTGGGGGCTAAGTGTAGTGTAGGAAAAATAATCCCTTTTTCACACTTAATTTGGGAATGATTAACATTAAACTGAGCCTAATTTTTCCTTGATTTAGTGTTGTAATGTGTTTTACACATTTACATTAAGTTTAGGGCCTTTTAAACTAAATAGACCTAATTTAACCTTAATTTAGTGTTGTAAAATGTATTTATTTACATCTTCACACTAAGTTTTGGGCCCTATTTTATTAATTACCTTTAAATCATCATTAATAGGCCCTTGAGACCCTTTATTATGCATCTTGAGGCTTACTTCAACCGAAATGACGACATAGACATCTAATACACTTAATATTTTAACCCCCTGACATTTCCTTAGCCCAAAAACTAGGGTGGGACTCATACACCACCTTGGGTGTATGAGTCCCCCTAGGTGGGACCCATATGCCACCTTAGGCGTATGAGTCCCATTTACAACATTGTTAGGATTTTGAGCTAGAAATCAAGGTTTTGAATTCAAATTTCATGAATGTCAGCATTTGGGATCTAATAAATGGTAAATTAGATGGATTGCCTATATAAACAAGGTTTCAAATCATTATTGTGCTAATCAATCAAGATTCAAGCATCCTAAGGCTTCATAAGAGAATTATAGGGTGTCCAAGAGTATTTATAAGGCATTCAAGGGTAGATTTGTAGAATATTATTGTGGTAATTCAAGATCCATTGTTATGTCAAGGGATTGATGCATCATGCAGTAGTTTGGAGCTTATATTGTGATGTATTATTCAAGATCAATTCAATTATTCAAATGAATTATCCTTCATCAAGTATCATGATCAAGATCTACATCCATTGAGGCCGCTTCATTCTTGTTTGTAGATCTATAAGGTTTTAAACAAGGTGTTATTGTTTCATCTTATGTTTCATATCTCATTCCATTCATGTTTCATATCTCATTAAGGTTTGATCACCAAAATATGGTTTGACCAAGGCAAACCCCCATTTCCTAACAAAATTTTTTTTTCCCTCTCTTTGATGTGTGATTTGAAGATCTAGGTTCTTTTAGGGATGAAGATCCTTTGAAGATAAAGTTGCAAGATTGAAGAAAGTTTTAAAGGTTGTCATCTTCACAGAAAGTCACCTACAGGCCTGCATTTAATGTTTTAACCCCAATATCTAGTAGGAGAGAAGGTACAACAAATCACCAAAGGATATCATATTTTTAGCCAAACCCTAATACTAGGACTGATACACCACCTTGGGAATATGAGTCCCAGTACAACACTTTTTTTAGATTTCAGTGGATTCAGATTAGTTACTGTGAGATTCCAATTCTTGCATAGAAACCCTATTTTGGAACTAAATCACCCAGACTGGTGTATGAGTCCCAGTGAGCTCCAAACAGTATAATTTCAAGGTTTCAGGCTTTTTATAACAACATCACTCTTCCAGGTACCCCCATTCTTTGTTTGTTATCCTAATTTTTAGTTTCATTTCTTAGGTCATTTAGTTAGGTTTTGCATGTTACTTTCATTTCTTGTCTTTCCAAGCCTTTTATTGGTGGTGAACCCCCTTATTTTCTTTATTCGCACCTTAGGACGCCCTTCTAGAAGATATATTTCCCTCATTCCATCCTTGGATTGAGATCTCTAGGGTTTCCTTGAATGAAACATAAGAGGAAAGAGGTCTAGGTCCTCTTAGTTCCATCTTCCAAAAGTTGGAACACTATTTTCTTTGTTTCACATATATATATATATATTGTATATATTCACATACACTAATTATGTCATCCTAAATAGAGTATTCCTATTTCAAATCAAAACTAACTTTGTCATCTTTATCATTGAAACATATTCATCTTTACACCAAACATAAGCGTGTAATATATGGTATCGGTCAACACAGACCTAAGATAGATCCCTTTAGCATCCACAACACATATTTAATCCTCTTAACATTAATTCATAGTTAGGCCGACCAAAGTTAGACCTAAATCATTGTATAACTCCAAAACATGTATGTAATTCCGTAAACGTGTAACTCCAAAACTTGTTAAAACATTAAACTCTCCTTTAGATGACATTGAATAACTTATGATCCAAAACTTGTTAAAACATTGAATTCTCCTTTAGACAACATTGAATAACTTATCTTCAACTCTGAAAGACAAAACAATTAATCATGAGAGAATGCAGAATCTCCCACATCAATGCATTGTATAAAAACTTATTGTAGTCCTCGGAACAGAACATTGTTACTCATATCTTCCGAATGTGTTTGCATGTCACCATAAAAATTTGAGGTAAGATGAATCTCATAATCGTGAATCTATATAAAAAATCTTGTAGTGATATATTTCTTTGTGGTAGAATCCAGACCAAAAAATTGACGCATTGAACTAGTATATAAATAGAACATTGTGTATCAGCCTACTGCTAACTATATCTTTCCAAACTTATAACCAAGCCTTGATCAAAATATTTTTTGTAGATACAAATGATGTCAAGATAGAAAAAATTATCTACTTCTGAATGAATCTTATAAGATAAGATAATCCAAACCAAAATACTAGATCAATAAACTTCCAATACTGGATTAACATAGCTTGAATCTTTATTACTGGAGCAACCATTGATCTATACAAGTAATGTGAGTACAGGTATGTTGATGTTAATGTTGACAATCTTCTAATTTTCATGTTGACATCAATGACAATCTTCCTATTTCCAATAAATATGACATGTTGTAAGAAGTATCTAATATCATGTAAGATGTCTAATATTATCTATAGCATTATAAGATGTTTAAGAGATTCTATGGAATAAGTAATAGTGTGCAAGAGGGAGTTAAGAAGTGGATTAGAAAGGTTATATATATTTTGACAAACTTATTATGTATAAGAATGACACATCATAATGTATCTTTATAAAGGAGGTTAACATCCAAAATCTAGTTCTCTATTATGGTCGATGGTTATGATATTGTATGTTTGATTCCACATTAGGAATGTTGACCTATCATGTGATAGGAATTGAATTTGAGAATATAATTTTTAGGTGTCGCTTTTGGCCCATGGTATTTTCTCAAGGTTTTGGAAACCATGTGTGATTATTTATTTTGGCTTGGTATATTTAATTTCTACTTTAGATGGAAATGGAGGTAAAATTATATTTTTAAGGGGTTATGTTGTTGAATTTTCTCCAAGCATACTTGGTGATTGAGATAGATGAGTCAGAGCTTTCCAAATTTATCATAACCATGATTATTATGATAATGCACAAGTGTACTCATTTGTTTCTAATTTTTTTAAGGGTTTTGTGTAGTATCTACTATATTATACATAGATTTTTTCAATTCATCTCTTTAAAGAGATTTGATAATCTCCCTAACTTCTTTGGGGTACTAGGGCTTGGTGTGACTAGATAAATCAAAAGTGACTAAAATGTTTTTTCTTGATAAAGTGAAATATGTAGGATTCATTATCAATTTCATCAAAGGTGCAGTAAGCTTAAATTTAGGGGTTTCAACTTAAAAAAAGAAATTAGAGATGTTTCTCATAAAATTTATCTATTTGGTGTTTCTATTCATTATACTCAATAAAGGTTGTTATTCAAAATATTATTAAGATACTCTATCTCTTATGAGAATAAAATCATAAATATATATTATCTTACCTAGATTTAATACGTACCTATAGAGTGACATTAAATTACGATTTAAAAACTTTAATTAAATCATATATTTTAACACACTTTCAAAGGAAACACAAAGAAATAGAGTTGAAAAAATAAGGCTTTTATTGTCTCAAGAACAAACTTTATTGTAGGATGAACATCTTAGAGTAACAAGTAATGAACATAGAATCTAGAACTTCCTCAAAATGAATGAAGAATAATGGATTAGCCAATGAACTATGATAAAACATGTGAATGTACAACAAACTCTACTTGTATATATAGGACAAGGAGAAAATAGGAAGGTGAAACAAAAAGACTAAATAACCCTCCAAGAGATGTGACACATATAAAACACTTTGGATAGATGTGAGGGCATGTGTCAAATTTCTATAGGATGAGACAACTAAACCATTAAGTGAACATAAGATAATTTGAATAGGACTACTAGGTGTATAAAACACAACTAGATGCATAAAGATACTTTTCACGCTAACAAAACAAAGTACTAATTTACCAATCCCTTATTCAAACTTCAAATTAATTACTAAATTAATAGAAGATGTTATGTCTAGAGGAATAATTATCTACAAGAGTTCAAGACAATTGATCAATGGATATAAATTTACAAAAAGAATTCAGAATCACTAGTATTATTGATATTTTGAAATATTTTACTTTGTATTTCCTTAAAATTAATTTATAAAATTATTATATTATAGGAAAAATACTTGAGATGACAAAAGGAGTTAATTAAAATTTCTAACCTCAATTATACAAGAGTAATTTTAGATCCTATATTCTAAGTCCTTTATCTCCTTTATTATTACATGCATAGTGACCTACATTATTCCCTTGTATCATAGGTTTGATCAACTATGTGACTTATAATCCTACTAGTCAAGAATTTTTACTTCATTGCATGGTCTTTAAACTTGAATCAATACCCTTTTATTCAAAACCATACCTCTAAGGGGGCCACAAGTATATACAAGACTAGGGGTATTTTTACAAATTATATTACATCCTAAATAATGTATTAATTATGACTATACATTCCTAGAGGTAGGTGGATATCCTCATTCAAATCATGGAGGTTGAATGTGTAAATATAATTATGGGTTGGAAACTATGTAAGGGATTAAAAAATTGATAGAAGACTATGAAAAAATTGAAATCCATGCATAATATATACTTGTATTAACGAACCAAAATTTTATAAAAAAAGGTATATCAATTAAGTAACAAGATTATGAAGCATTTAAGTAGTTTGAAAAAAAATAGTACTATTAGAAATGTGTATATTTTGGATTAGAATGTTGAAGTAAATTAGGAACATGAAATTTCATAAAACATGAAGAGGTTTGATGAACGCGAATAATATACATAAATAATAAAACCTAGAGTTACTTGTTTATATCATAAATAAAATAATTTGTTATTAGGTTTTAAGAGAATATTCATCTTTGAAGATTAAATTTTTATATCAATGAGGCTACATATGTGAAGTGATTTGGAACCAAATTTCCACATACAATCTATAATTTTGGGTTTTGTTATAATTTCATAGTAATTTTAGGGGTCCATGATAGAAGTGAAAGAAACCAATATTGTGGATAGAAATATATAAGAGGTTTTCCAAAAATGAAAAACAATATTGAGAGCTTTGTAAAAGAGACGTTGATTTGCAACATTGGTATTTGAGAGAGGGAGGTTTGTATGTATTAGAAACATAGAAGAATAGGGTAAAGGGGTATGAATTAAATGTGAAAGTTAATAGTTTAACTTTTATCTTTGAATATGATGTCTATGATGGACCAAAGGGTGTATATTAGAGGCAATATTATAGGAATGAAAATAAATGTGCAAGTTTATATTAAAATTATACCTACAAAGACTTCACAAAGAAAAGGAGCATTTCGGTTTAAGGAAATTTTAATTTTTTCTTAGTTTATTAGAGAGTTTGATTCCTTGTCTAAGAATAATTTAGACTCTTTATCTTATAATTTTAAAATTTTATCGGAGGATAACCTCACTATGATTGATTAAGAACCTAAATATCCAATCATTAGAACCCAATCATAAATTTATAAAGATTGTTTAGTTTTGACCTAACAGCTCAAGGCATAAAATTTAAACACTTAAGGCAAAGCACCATGACATGAAAAGGATAAAATATTATACATTAACTAAGATTAAAATGTCAAGAGATTAACTATGAGGTGATAGAAGAGAAATGAAATCAAGATATGAAATAAAAATTACACTTAATTTACAAATGATAATGAATGGCTAAAGTGATTTATACCATATATGAGGGAGAGAAATAAAGCTAGAGGTGTAGATTATATCTAAGTCAATCATTCAATTCTTTATATTTAATTAACACATGTCAACTATTTTTCATATTGATGTCATAATTTTTCTAAGATGAGATAATAAGCGAAATAAATATTAGGAAATAGATTTTACAGTAATTTTTAATTAGTGTCATGTTAATTGGGTTTTGGAGATACGAACCTATAGTAACCATCCTTGGTCACTATAATTTATTAAAACAAATTCTTACATTTCAAGTATCATATTAATAAAACAAGGAACTTATTTTGTATTCACCCACATACATGTAGTGAAGGTTTTCTAAGAAAATACTTCTATGGGTAGAGTATGCTCCCTAACTTCTATCATACTAGACTAGTGATAATATTATTTATGAGTTGGTCATAGTTTTTAAAAGTTTAGTGATTAGGCTAGGATAAGAAGGAAAAGATAAGCTATAAGATAATATTTATCCTCTACATACTCCCTCACATTTCCCCCTCTAAAACTTGTTGTGGTGCTATAGAATTTTTCTCTTGTATCTGAAACATAGAAAAATAAGGTTTACCAAAATGAATGAACAAGATGATAAACCACTAATTTTTCTAAGGGATGTTTCATTCAATTATGAAGGGAAAAATTCCTAAATAACAATAAGAAATCAATCCTAACTATTATAATGTAGCAATGAGGGAATTTTTAAGAGGCTAAAACAATGTGTACCTTGCTGAAAAAGTGTTGTTTTGGGGTCACTAAGGACTCATTTGGCCAAAGTGGTGAATGGATCCCTGTTAGGGTTTCTGAAAACTGAATTTTGGGTTTTGTTCTTCAATGTCTACACTCTCAAATCCCAGGTGACCAGCTCTCGAAAGTCTAAAACAAATTATGTAGAGCTCTTTCCATGATCTTGCAAGATGGATTCATGACAACTTTGTAACTTTAACAACTTTTCTCCAATCTTGTTCTCCACTTGATCTTTAACCTAAAACCTTCAATCACACATCTAAGAGGAGAAAAACTTGTTGATTGTTAGGGAATAGGGGTTTGCCTAGGTCAAACATTGTTTAGGTAATTAAACCTTATGATGAAACAATGAAATTGAAGCATGGAACATGAAACATGAAATGATGATACCTTGAATGATGTCTTGGAATGTAAATCTACAATCTAACATGAAGTGGTCATGAAGAATGTAGATCTTGATCTTGAATTGGATATGAAACAATGCTTAACTTAGATCTTCAATGTTGCATCAACAACATTAGCTCAACCACATGCTTGATGAACTATGCCTTTGACATGATGTTATGATCTTGAATTTCTACAATAAAACTTCAATAATATGACCTTGAATGCCTTTGAAATTCTCTATAATTCTCTAATTCTCGATTTCTTAGATCTCTTGTTAACTTGCTAGGTAACTTAGGATGCTTGCATAATAAATCTTAGGTGAAACTATGTGAATTGGCTTTACATTTATACTAACTCTAAGGCTTAACCTTGAAATTTAAATAATCCAAGCCAACATTAGATCTAGGATTGCAAATCATTAAAATACTACCATAAATATTTTTACAAAGGGGTCTCCTAGGTAAGGAGAACCCATTTTCCCAAAGTGGCGAATGGGTCCTAGCACAATTTTCTAAGACCAAGCTTTAGGGAGGTGAAATATTACTAAAATCCCACCTCAAATATGTTAAAAAAGGGTGTCTTAGGTAATGAGGACTCATTCAACTAGAGTGGTGAATGGGTCCCAGGTCATTTCCTTAGGACTCCAACTTTTCCAAATTAAATTTTATGTAATATTATTAATGGGTGTTAGGATATATCCTCAAAAAATATAATAATTAAGGCTTGGATTTGAATTTAAGGGGCCAATTAAGCTCTAATTAACCTCAATGATTTAATGAAGCCCTATATTAATGTGAAAGTGTAATAAAACACTTTACAACACACTAAATAAGGCACAATTAAGTCCATTTTAGTTAAAAGGGTGCTAGACTTAGTGTGAATATGTAAAACACATTACAACACTAAATCTAAGCATAATTAAGTTAATTTTATATTAATTATTCCCAAATTAAGTGTGAAAAAGGGTTAATGTTACCAATTTTTCGCTACAGCTCAAATGGTGGAGCTGATTTAAATACTGTTATATTTTAAAGTCAAAATGCGGTTATTTTTGAATATGCTGAGTGTTGTTTCGCACTTCATTTTATTTCATCCAGTGACAGTTGTGCAGGTGTTTTGAGAAAACTAAGTTTCTACGTATCATTCATGTTTTTACATAAATCAAATGGAATACAGAACTAAGCATACGAATGATAAAGCAGAGTGCTTTCATTTATTTCATGAAGTGATGCATTTTTTACATAAGTCATTTGATTGCGAGAATACAAATGCTAGTACAAATTTGCATTGAGATGCATTTTTTCTTTTCCAGATGAAAAGCAGAAAGAATGAAATCAAATATCCACACAAGTCATGGATGTGACTGTCACAGTGCATCATAAGCAGCACACTACACTATGGAAGATGCATAAAAGGAAAAATCACATAAGTACAAACATAATCATCATTGCCTGATTGATTGATGACCGACGCATAAGTGGTGCACCATTTGTCTTCTTCAAGCTCCGTTGACCTATAGGAAGGAAGAGAGGGATGTCAAAGGCTTCGACTATGAATATACCTATATAAACCATCAGCGATAATGTAGTATGCTACTAATCATGCTCTGAAACAATCAAGAAAAGTGCAAGGATACAGGTTGCATGTCATGTTTTGAATAGATCTTCATGCAAAATACTTATGTAAAACTGTTCTTGAGAGGTTGTGAAATTTGTGTTGGTTTTTGAGCACTGTTTGAGAGGAAAATCTAGAATAGTCATTAGTTCATCA
The DNA here is from genome assembly GCA_007115665.2 of Sequoiadendron giganteum. Taxonomy (NCBI): domain Eukaryota; kingdom Viridiplantae; phylum Streptophyta; class Pinopsida; order Cupressales; family Cupressaceae; genus Sequoiadendron; species Sequoiadendron giganteum. The sequence continues at coordinate 366,811,283 of CM021100.1, read as the reverse complement.
TCTAATATTGAAAATCATTTCAAAATCATAGGTTTTAAGTTTCTGTTTTCTCTATCCTTTTCCCAAGAGAGAATTTTAGAATAGGATCAACATACGGAGAACCAACTCACTCTGGAGATTCTCTTTCCTTATAGATTACCCACGTCTAGAAAGAGTTTCAATGTTGCAACAGATAGTCTGATTTTTTTTGCAAATCTGACAGGGTGCATATCTGATTGCTAACAGTTTTTGGCACGCTCGGTGGGACAGTCTGAAAATCAGTTTCAGAGAATTTTAGTTTCTAATTTTTTGTTGTTTGGTGTATGCAGCAGGTTTCACAGCCTTTTGGAGGCTGTTCAATATACCCGGCGACTCAGACTTCTGATCTTACATGCAGACCTAGTGCAGTCTGCTCATGAGAAAGGTACAAACCAAATCAAGTATTGCACCTTTATGATACTGAAAGTTGTCCCCGCCACGAAGAGTTGGCAGAACAACAAGGAGGCTGTTTGAAGTGCCAGTGGGGTCAAAATCAACGCCTCCTATTTTTAGTTCTCTGGTTTTATCACTAGGAGTACCAGTTCCAATATCACAGCTACCACTAATGGCAGCGCCAAGGCAACACCCGTTTGCGCCTTTTAATGGAGGCAGTCCATTAGACATTGCTCAACATGACGACATCCCAGTTGCAACCCTGAGAAGCCTGCCATTCTTCACTGTAGAAGATCACACAACCCCGGTGGAGCACATTCATGACGTGTCCACCTTATGTTTGGTTCACAACATCATGCAGGAGAATGTTGTGTTAAGGCTCTTAGTTGCATCGCTCAGGGGTAAAGCATTACAATGGTTCAGAGGCCTTGCAGCCAACTCTATTACAACATGGGATGCACTAGGTAACGGTCTGTACCAATTTTTTGTTGATAAATCTGACAATCTGTCTCTACTAGAACAGTTGAGCATAATTCAAAGAGCACCACACAAACACTTGGCGGATTTCAATCAGCATTTTCAGAGAACTTGGGCCAGAATTCCTGCAACGGTAAGGCCTTTACCAGCTCATGCTTTTCTGTTTTACTTAAAATCTTTGAACTGTAAGATTTTAGTCATGACCCAGTCTATGGGTGGGCATACACTCCTTGATGCTTATGATATCGCCATTAGAGCCAAAAATTGTCTTATTCAGGCTGGAGATATAGCCCCTAGACCTCCTATGTCGTTGTTTCCTGAAATACAACCACCTACCCCTACTTCTTTGCCTCCCTTAGCTAATGTTCCCATTGTCCCAACAATAGGTTATCAGATCGCAGCACAACAAATTGCTGCTCCAAAACAAAACCAAGAAATTCAGGAGATTAAAAGTATACTCAAGACCTTCGGGAATGATCTTGTGAGAATTAAGAAGCAAGTAGGTCATGAACATAAACCTTATCAAGCCACTTATCAGCATAACCAACCTAATAGACCTGCTTTTCAGAATGATTATCAAGGCCAAAAGAGAAATTTTAACCCAAGACCCTTCCAGCCATACAACCCAAACGTAGCTAGTTCATCAAAGGAGCTCGTACCTTAGAATAATATCACCTAGGATTGCGATTGGTGTTATCCATGCAACCAGCCCCATAACCAATCAACATGTGATAATGGCATGAGAAATCATGCTTTAATGGTTCAAAATAGTTATGCAGGTTCATAAAGTGTTTCAAATCAGAACTTGGAACAGCAAGAAGGTTTTGAGGTTGCTTTGCCAAACTGGCAGAGTTCTGAGTTTTGTGGTGTGAATGGCTAGGATCAACAAGTTTCTCCTGTCATAGCTAATACGAGGTCAAAAAAAAGGGCAATGGATTTAGGACAGCAAGCTGGAAGTTCACAACAGCAGCCTATGAAGGATAAGCAGCCTGTTTCTACACCCAGTACTACTGCTGCAAAAAAATCCAAGGTGCAGTTTGTACAAAAAGGCCAAGAGATACCTGGCAAAGAGCAGTCAAAGACACATTTGCAACCCTTGCAGAAGCAGAATAATGTTGTTGTTACAAAAAACCAGTAGAAGGTAAATGCTACTTCTTTTAACATTGTTGAGCACCTCAAAAAGACTATTATTAGCATGTCTGTATTAGATGCTTTGCACATCCCAGGTCAGAAAAGTTTGCTGCAAGATGCTTTAGCTGAGTTGTCTATTTCTGATGATACTAATCAAGGTGCTACCAAAGCCGTGTTCACTAAAGTTCAGAAGGTAAAAGTGAACAGAAAGGTAAGGAGGTAAAGCCTCCCCTGTTTTATTTGACTCTGATCATTGGGGATAAATTAGTGCATAACTGTATGGTTGATTCTGGCACAAGTAGCTATGTTATGCCTAAAAAATTAGCTAATGCTTTAGGTCTTGTCTATGAACCCAACCCTCAGAAGGGTGTTGTTCAACTAGATGGGTCTATTGTTAGAATTGTTGGTATAGTCAGGAATTTAGCCCTTACCTTGCACGCATCCCCTAGTTTTGTGATTCATCAAGATATACATGTAATCGATTTGCCACCACACTTTTCCATTTTCCTATCAAGGGATTTTACAGCCAAGTTGGGGGGTTTCTTGTCATCTGACTGGTCTCACCTATTTTTTAGAACAAGGTATGGTACAAAGGTAACCATAAAGTCTGAGCCTTTAGCCAAAGACCACATTGAACCATACGTTTCGAGCCCTATAAACGCTAACCTTTGCATCACCCCTGTACTAGAGGAGCAAACCATGACATCAGACCACCACACCCATGTAGAAAATATAAATCTAGATGAATGGGCAGTCGAAGATCATGAGTTGGATCCCTTTCAGCATACAGATGAGGTAGGATTAAGGGTTTACATGATTCGTGAACCTGATTCTAATATGCCTAATCTGATTAAAAGGGAAGTACAACTTGCAGGGCAGGAAAAAGAACTTTGGAAACTCTATTTTGATGGTTCGAGGAGCAATGTAGGTGCTGGTGGCGGGGCCATGCTGATTTCACCAAAGGGAGAAAAATATTATTCAGCTTTCAAATTTGCATTCAGCTATACAAATAATACAGTTGAATATGAAGCACTTGTACACGGCCTAGAATGGGCCCGAAAAAAGAGGTATTAAATGTTTGTGTGTCTATGGTGATTCTGAGTTAATAGTAAATCAGGTCAGAAATCTAAATGCTACAAAGAATGACTTGCTTAAGAAATATAAGCATCGTGTATGGGATTTAGTGGAAGATCTTGATGCTTTTAATAACTATTTAGTCTGTAGAAATGAAAATAAGCATGCAGATAGGCTCGCTGCTATAGGGGCTCAGTTTGATATTCCAAACGAAATTCACAAAGTAGAGGCACGTCAGTAAGTAAAGATAGTCGTCAGACCTTCTATTCCTGACAATAATGTGAGTTAGCAGGTTTTTGACAATGATGAGCAAATTGTAAATTTTTTAATTGTTGAAGCTGAGTTTTCATATGGAAACCAACAAAAGTGGCAGCAACAGTATGACAATCAGATTGTATAGTTGAGGACCAACAAGCTGCCAAGGGGTTTGGTGACCTTGGAATCTGCGTTCAACTCAGACGACCAGATGAGGAGAGACAAGTGTAGCCTGACTGTTAAAGAGGAACACTATGAAGGAGTCAAAATCTTCAAAGGTAAGCTTCTCAAGCTGGGAAAGGTATGTAATAAAGAGGAGCAACAGGAGTTTATTCTGTTATGTTAGAAATCTAGTGATATTTTTGCTTGGGAGTATAAGGATTTGAAGGGGTTTGACGCAGAATTAGCCCGACATACTATTGAATTAGAGCCTGCTGCAAAACCAGTAAGGCAGAAACAGAGGCCTCTCAATCCTAAATTAGAACACCTTATGAAAGCCAAGCTGAACAAATTAGTTGAAAGCGACATTATTTTTCCTATCAAGCATACCTCTTGGGTGTCAAACCTAGTTCCAATTAGGAAGAAAAGTGGGGAGATAAGATTATGTGTTGATTTTTGAGATTTAAATAGAGCGTCACTGAAAGACCACTACCCACTCCCTTCCATGGAGCAAATTTTGTAGGTGGTTTCCGATTCTGACATATTTTTTTTGCTAGATGGTTATTCAGGTTATAACCAGATTTTGGTTAAACAGCAGGACCAATTCAAAACAACATTCACGACTAAGTGGGGCACGATGGCCTACAAAAGGATGCCTTTCGTCTTATCCAATGCTGGAGAAAATTTTCAGTGAGCGATGGATATGGCTTTTCACGGCCTCATGAATAAGATTGTTCTGGTATATTTAGATGATATTACTATTTTTTCTAGAAATGCTAATGAAAATTTTGATCATTTAGAACAGATTTTTCAGAGATGTAGAGAATTCAGAGTGTCTCTCAATCCAAAGAAGTGTATTTTTTCTGTACAAGAAGGTAAACTCCTTGGACACATTGTTTCAAAGTAGGGTATTTCCATAGATTTTGAAAGGATTTCTGCAATTCTCGAATTACCATTGCCAGCTCACAAGAAAGGCTTGCAAAGCTTTCTTGGAAGAATAAATTTTGTGAGGTTCATACTAAATATCGCAACTTTGCTGCAACCTCTCACTCTTATGCTAAAAAAGAATATACCTTTCGCCTGGACCAAGGAAGGTAAAAGGAGCTTTGATCAGATCAAAGAATCTCTCGCAGCTACCCCTATCCTCATTAATCCAAAGTGCAATAGAGATTTCATTCTTTACGCATTTGGAGGAGTTGATACTATTTCTGCTATGCTTTACCAGCAGAACGATGAAGGTTTGGAGTAACCAGTGGCCTTTTTCAGCCAGGTACTTCATGATTATGAGGTAAAGTATTCCTTTATCGAGAAGCATGTTTTTTATGTTGTAAGAAGCTTAAAAAAGTTAAGACATATGCTGTCAGACAACAAGATTCATTTGCTAGTTGCGCATTCAACTATTAAAGATTTCTTGTTGAACCGTGAAATTAATGATAAGCGTGCTAGTTGGATAACCAAGGTCATGGAGTTTGACATAAATATTAAAATAACCAAACTCATCAGAGGTAAGGGTTTGTGTGAACAGATTGCAGAAAACACAGTGGGTAGCAGCTTAGAGGAGACCGAATAGGTTGGTATAGTGCTAAACAATGATGATGTAGCTGATGTTCCAGTTCCTACTGCTACCTGGGTGCAACAAATGATGATTTATTTGCAAACTGGCGAGTGTCCTGAAGGTCTAGACAGAGCGAAAAGGAGGTATTATAGATTATAGTCTATTCCTTTTGCAATTATTGGTGGCATTATGTATAGAAGAGATTTTCAAGGTGTTTTGTTACGATGCATTGAACCTGACCGAGTTGACAAGCTTTTAGCAAAATTTCATGATGGGCCTTTAGGAGGCCACTTTGCTACAAGAACAACAACCTTGAAAATTATGCGGGCTGGTTATTATTGGCCAAATTTGTTCAAAGATGCCATTGCTTGGGTCCAAAAATTTGAAAAGTGTGCTATGTTTTTAGGAAAATGAAAACTTGCAGCTTTACCTCTGCATCTGATTCAAGTGGAGCAACCCTTTCCTAAGTGGGGCTTAGATTTTATAGGGCCAATCAACCCGCCTTCAAGTGTGGTTCATAAGTGGATACTGACCGCCACAGATTATTTTACTAAAAGGACCGAGGCGGTTGCCTTAAAAGAAGCAAATGAGACTTCTGTGCTTAATTTTTATCAAGACTTAGTGTCAAGATTTGGAACTCCAGATTCTATAATTTCTTAAAATGGTTTGGCCTTCATTGGTTTAAGAATTTCTGATTGGTCAGTTAGAAATAACATTTATTTAAATACATCTTCTAACTATTATCCGCAAGAAAATGGGCAGGCAGAATCTATAAATAAGAATCTGATCTGGATAATCAAGAAGATTGTCGAGGAAAATCAATGAACATGGCATGAAAAGCTTAAGTTAGCTCATTGGGCTGACAGAGTGACTCCTAAAAGGGCCACTGTTTGTTCTCCTTATCTACTTGTTTATGGTAAAGAAGCTAAGTTACCCATTTCTTTTGAGTTGTCGACCTTAAGTTATGTGAAAGAACTAGAATTACTGAATGAGCAACCTCTCGAAGTACTGTTTGCACAACTGGTAGAGCTTGAGGAAACTAGAAGGGAAGCTTTAAAATAGCTTGAAATACATCAAGCTTAGATGAAGAGCTCTTTTGATAAGAAGGAAAGACCACGGGAATTCATCATTGGTGATCTGGTCTTCAAATGGAATGAATATAAGAACAGACCTGGATGACATTCCAAGTTCGATGTAATTTGGGATGGGTCTTATGTGATCACGGAGTGCAAGGAACACAACACTTTCCAACTTTCAAAGCTGACTGAAGAGGTGTTGTCTATCCCGGTTAATGGGATCCACCTCAAGCATTGCCTCTGAGATAAGTTCTATCTTGTAAATAAATAGAGTAGTTGTTACAAATAAGTGTGTTACACACATTTCTTTTCAGTAGTTTTCTTTCCCTAAGCTTTGTTGTGCATTGTTATGTTGGCCATCAGGGCTTGTTAGTTTGTTTTCAGCTTTGTTTGCTTTGTTTTGATGTTGTTTTAGAGTTGTTGTTTCAATTTTTTTTGAGTTCATGAAGGGGTAGTTTTGACTCCGCACCCAATGGAATTTTCAAAGGCAACTGATCTATGCTTAGCTGGCAAGCATCTAGCGGAAATCGCCAAAATGTTACTAATATTTTGCTACAACTCAAATGGTGGAGCTGATTTAAATACTATTATATTTTAAAGTGAAAATGTGGTTATTCTGAATATGCTGAGTGATGTTTCGCACTTCATTTTATTTCATCCAGTGATAGTTATGCAGGTGTTTTGAGAAAACTGAGTTTCTAAGTATCATTCATGTTTTTACATAAATCAAATGGAATACAGAACTGAGCATACGAATGATAAAGCAGAGTGCTTTCATTTATTTCATGAAGTGATGCATTTTTTACATAAGTCATTTGATTGCGAGAATAAAAATGCTAGTACAAATTTGCATTGAGATGCATTTTTTCTTTTCCAGATGAAAAGCAGAAAGAATGAAATCAAATATCCACACAAGTCATGGATGTGACTGTCAGAGTGCATCATAAGCAGCACATTACACTACGAAAGATGCATAAAAGGAAAAATCACATAAGTACAAACATAATCATCATTGCCTGATTGATTGATGACCGATGCAGAAGTGGTGCACCATTTGTCTTCTTTGAGCTCCATTCACTTGTAGGAAGGAAGAGAGGGATGTCAGAGGCTCTGACTATGAATATACCTATATGAACCATCAATGATAATGTAGTATGCTACTAATCATGCACTGAAACAATCAAGAAAAGTGCAAGGATACAGGTTGCATGTTGTGTTTTGAATAGATCTTCATGCAAAATACTTATGTAAAATTGTTCTTGAGAGGTTGTGAAATTTGTGTTGGTTTTTTAGCACTGTTTGAGAGGAAAATCCAGAATAGTCATTAGTTCATCATCTAATATTGAAAATCATTTCAAAATCATAGGTTTTAAGTTTTTGTTTTCTCTATCCTTTTCCCAAGAAAGACTTTTAGAATAGGATCATCATACAAAGAACCAACTCACTCTGGAGATTCTCTTTCCTTATAGATTACCCACGTCTGGAAATATTTTCAATGTTGCAACAAACAGTCTAATTCTTTTTGCAAATCTGACGGGGTGCATATCTGATTTCTAATAGTTACTTTTTTCTACACTACATTTTTCCTCCACTTTAGTGAGAGTTTTCCCCAATGAAAAACTCACACTAAAGTAGACATTCAAGACACTTAAGTATGTAGCAATAACAAAGATACATAGTCATACCCTATTAAAGACCAAGAAAACTGAAGGAAAATAAAGGATCAAGCTTCAATCATTCCAACATAATGTGGAATGTGGTTTTTTTTCTAGGAAAAAGGATCAAGATTCGACGGTCTAACATGGTGTGGAACACATCTAGGATATTTTTTCATAAAAGGGATCAAGCTTCGATAGTCCAACACGATGTGGAACATATCTAGGTTGTTTGTCTTTAACATGTGTGCTCACTCTAGGGTAGTGGAACCTTAGGTCGTCCACTAGGTGAGTTATCCCAATGAGGTGGCAAATGAGAGGATCATATTAGCCTCCCATACCATACCAAATTTATCCTCCTAACAACTTTGATAAGGCACCACAATGCAATGTTTTTGAATGTTATGTCTATAGGTTTTTTTTAAAGGGGATTTTTCTTTATTCATGTAAGGTCTTCTTCTTAGGGAACATTGTTCCTAATGTCTCCAAGAGAGGACAAGTCAATAATATCAGATCACCACTTATGGGATGCCTCATTTGCATCATGCAACTAAGGGAAACCATATGCTTATAAATATCACACTCTTGGAGGACATCAAACCCAATGACACCACCAAGAAAAGGACATGTCACGGGAAAAAAGAAAATCACGCCATGAAATATGCAAAATTTTCAAAGATGTCATCAATGTATGCCCCCACTTTAAAGTGGTTACTAACACCATTATTGCGAGAAATTTCTTAAAGTGGCCAATGTTCAATCCTAATACATGAGAGCTTTCCTCAGAAAACCCTATGCCAAGTCATATGTTTCCAAAATAAAGTTATGCCATGAACAAGGAGGGAGGGTTTGCCCCCAAGAATACATATGGATCTATATATTCGGGGTCAGTATGTCTTTGCTACAATATTTTAATAGAGGTTGGAACTATCATCATTCCCCCAATACTCAGAACTGGAAGAATGACACAAAGCAAGTGAAAACAAAGAAAAATATCCTTTGGGTCAACATGGAAGAGACCTAAATATCTCAATGCCTTGCATCATCCCAAAAAGGAAAACATAAGACAAGTGAAAAGATAAAGTGTTTATGACATAGAGAAGAATGTAGGTACATATAGATAAATGCACAAAAAGAGAGAGACACATCAAATGAAACATCACGAGGAATCACATTATGCACATGCTATCACATAAAGAAATATTAAAAAGAAAAAGACCAGTAAGGCACATGTGAGTCAACCTATAGCGGGTCATTTGCATCCCAATCTAGGTCTGTATAATGGAAGGTGGACAACTAGCTAAAGGGACAATGGAAAGTTCCAAACTAGGGGAAGCACCAAGTTCAAAACTCTTATTAGGACATTTGTCATTTAAGCTCATAGAAGAGGAAAATAATGTATTCAACTCATTATGCACTTGTTCATCAATATTTTCAATATCAATGTCATCATCTAGATTAATCATAATGGGAGGTCGAATGACAATTTCCATGGAATGTTTTTTTTTATGTTGTGACAAGGGTATAAATTCATCATGCATTGCTTCAGATAAGTTTTGATTTTGATTTTCTATGTTGTTCTTTTCTTCTTTCGGTTGTAACATACGAGCAATAGCATGATGTCTACGCCTATGCTCTCTAGCACTTTGATTTTGTTTTAATATATTGTCAATTTGTGTTTTTGTAAGAGCATATTTTTCAATGATAGATATCTTCTCTTCCTTGGGAGGAATAGAAGAAACAATAGGTGGTTTTTCAACCACTTTCTCTGTAGCTTTGTAAACTTGTTTAATTCTAGGAGGGACAACAAGATTTTTTTGGTTATCTCGTGGTCTCTTATAAGAAATTGCAGGAGGATTTATTATATGTCGTTCTTGGATATTTGGAAGGGATTTTGGTTCAATCATCGTTTCATCTAGGATAGGTGGCTCGGTCATAGATTGAGACATGTTTTGAAGGGATAATTCTGCTATATGCTTTTCCTTAAAAAAATTTATAGGATTTGAAAAATAAGTCCTCGTGAGGTTTAATAGGTTCCATAGGCTCGAGCCAAAAGAAATCTAATGAAGAGTTCCCTCAAGAAGACGTTGGATTAAAACCACTATGATGCACAGTAAAGCTATCATTTCCAAATGGAAAATTTAAACATATATATATATATATATATATATATATATATATATATATATAATAGATGACACAACATTCATGGAATGAAGCCATGGATAGCCTAGCTTCACACGAAATTTGTCTGATGGTGTTGCCACAATAATGGTTTACACTTTCTGGGAGATCCTGATTTTTGCTGAAATCACATATTCTTAGAAAATATAATGATTTAAGCCTTAAAAAGTTCCATTTAAAGGATTCCAATTGAAGATGGTTTGATCAAACCACCTTAGACCAAGCCCCCTTGGATAGAACCCCGCTAGTTTTAAACCATACCTATAACGAAGTTTCCTTTACACCTATCAAAATGCTGATAAAAAACCACTTTAGATTTACCTTTTGGGGGATCAAATGAATTAATTTAAAATTTATATTTTGTAAGTATCTAGTCCTTATTATAAGCTTCCCAAAAAGTATAATTTTAATTAAATTAAATTTTATTATTATATTTATTTTTTATTTCTTGTGAATGTAGGTTTTTCACCAAAAATCAAGCTCTTTGTTCTGCACATATGAAAAAATAGAAGATTATCAAATATATATATATATATGTTCAAGTTGTGTATTGATTTCCTTGATCAATTAAAAAATAAATTTGAATTTCGATACATACAGGAAAATTTATGTTTTGTACAATCCACCTATGTCTGAATTGTAATTGATTTGACTTCGAAACTTGATTAAGGAAAAAATATTTAATAAAACACTATGAAACCAAATGAACTAGTTAGATATCGTAGTTACAAATCTAAATTTGAAAAAATTAGAATTTTATCCTTCATACAAAAAAAGTTATGTTGTATACGGTGAGTATCACTCCTTAAAAATATTGTTTACTAATAAAAACTAGTTTTCGAAGGAGATGAAAAAAAGTGCAATCTAATTCCAAAAAAATTAAAAAATATATATTTATAATCTATAGATAAAACTTCACAAATCACTAGTTTGCATCATCTTCAAATTCCTCACAGTTTAGCCACTATAGGAGCCCAAAAGTAAAGATTTAGTTAAAAAATATCAGTTCAGTGTCCAGTTTGCCCAAAAATTGTAAACCAGTATTGTGGGATCACCCCTGATTGTGGGATGATGGTGAATGAGACATTTAATGTTTTAGGTCCAACTTTCAAAGGGAGATCTATCGAGCCTATCACAGGACAAGCAAAACCATTATGTGTCTTGATCCATGCTTTTGGTCTATCATATATGTTTCTTGATAAAGTTCATGCATGCATAGGAATTCTTTAGTGATCACATTCTCTCCAAAAATGGGATCAATTAATATCCCATTAGTAGGCTTGTCATTGATTCGGCCGACTATGTAAAGAGAACCATCAGGTGTTCTTCCAACTATATCTTGTGAGGAGAAAGCAATTTCAAGAGGCATTTTAGTCAAGCCCTTATGAGATTCAGCTTCAATAAATACTACTTAGTTCTTCATTATCATCTTTTATGTTTTCATCATTCGTGTCAACATTCATCACATCATTCTTCTCGGTTTCACTAGCTTTGAAAAATGAAATAGTGTGCTTAGGCATGGGATTGGTAAAGATTTGTAAATTTTGGTTAGGAGGGGCTACTGACTTATTACCTTGATCATTCACACAGGTCCAATTTAGTTGATTATTATCAATAAGGTCTTGCACAAGATGTTTAAGACGCTTGTACAATATTTTGTACTATGTCCATTTTTTTAGTGATAATGGCAATAATAGTTTTGTCCAAAGCTTGTGGGAAATGGTATATTAGCATCACATTCTTTAATAGCAGGTAAGGTAAGCATGTTCTTCTCAACAAGTTGTAAGATGATATTATGAAGGGTATCGAGTAGAGGAGTGAAATTCCTATCCCTATTCCCAAAGGAAAAAGGATTTGTCGTATTTATAGCAGCCACTTGATTATTAGTTTGTTGACTTCGTTGAGGGGATTTAAGTTGTAAAAATCCCTTATTCTAGGTTTGTGCAAGATCATGGAGGTCCAAAAAGTGGTGATGCGAAAAAAAGGCATTTTTAACATGCCCAAACATGTGAAATTCACGCCTTTGACTTTTTGCAGGCTAATGTACAATATTTGTTTTGGTTTGGTAATACCAAACCAAAACGGTTATCTGTTAGAAACAAATATTCGTTTCAAAATGGATATCCATTATGTTTAAGTCAAAAAAATTAATTTCGTCGGGTCCGGACCAATTTTTTATTTTATATATTATAATAATTTTTTAATATATTTATCATATACATCATTAAATTCAAAGATTATAATAATGTTTGTTAATTTAATATTATATCATAATATATTTAATATATTATAATATTATATTTTATTATAATATTTATATAATATTATATATTATATATTAAATATAATATTATATTTATTATATTTTATGATTATATTATATAATAATATTTTATGATTATATTATATAATAATATTATATTATATTATATTATAATTTATATAGTATTATATAATAAATATAATATATTATATAATATAATATTATATTATATAAGATAATGTTATATTATATAATATTATATTATACTATATTATTATATAATATTATATTATACTATATTATTATAAAATATTATATTATATTATATTATAATATAATAGATATATTATATATAATATAGTATAATATATATTGTATTATATCATAATATAATATAGTATATTATATCATAATATATATTATATTATATTATATTATATTATATTATATTATATTATATATATTATATTAGATGATATATATTATATTTATTTATTTTATCATAGATTTGAAAAAAATGTCGCCAATTAACATATGGTCAGGTCTCACACTTGACCATATATTAAAAAAATATAAAATAGGAAATGGATATCCATTTTAAAATGGATATATGTTTCATGTGTTATAAATTAAAAAAAAAACCTAAGAGCTCATATTATATAATATAATATTATTATATAATAATATATTATTTTATAATAATATTATAATATAATATTATATTATATTATATTATTATTATAATATAATATCTATTATATTATTATATAATATGATATATATGATATACTATGATATATATTATATATTATGCATAATATAATGTATATTATATTATAATATATATATTATATTATAATATATATATTATATTATATATTATGTTTTTATATCGTAGATTTGAAAAAAACGTCGCCAATTAACATATGGTCGGGTTCCGGACCCGACCATATATTAAAAAAAGTTTAAAATAGGAAACGAATATTCGTTTCCTGTGTTATAAATTAAAAAAGGAAAAACCCAAGATCTCACAACTGGCTCATTTTGTATGGGTTCTTTTCCTCTTCAACACGGATATCTGTTTGCAAGCGATCATTTTTCCCAAAATCTATCAAATTTTAAAGGTATGTGTGGATTTTTATATTTTTATTCAATTTATATTCTTTTTGCATTGTTTTTTTTTTAATTTTTGTCAAAAATAGGGTAAATTTGATAGGTTTTTTATTGCATTAAAATCATTGTTAATTTTGAAAAAAATTATCAATTAACAAGTCTAAAATGGATCAACATGAAAACCCTAACCCTGCACAAGATGAAAACCCTAACCCCACACAAAGTGAAAACTTTGATCCCACACAAAATGAAAACCCTCAAAATCCTCCTTCACCACAACCATTGTTTCCAAATCAAAATGTGCCAACAATACACGAGTCTATTCATAGAATTTTAGATTAATTTTAAGCAATGTATGACGAATCTATGAGACACTCGATGAGCTATCAAACAAGAAAAACACTTTGGAAACAATCATTTTAAATGTTGAAACTTTGGCAACTCAGCAAAATAAATTTGCACAGTGGCGAGAGGAATAAAGACAATTTTATGCCGATGGGCTATCATATGATGAGTTCAAGGCACTTGATATTGAGAAATCTCAATTAGTCCAGTTATTCATCGATCAGAGAACAGGACAACCTCTTAATGTGCGGAAACCAAATTTTTTAATTAAATGGTGCACCCATAGAGGTATACTAGATAATTTTTAAAGACGTTGGTGGATGGTTTTTCATAAACCACCCAACAACAATCTTGATGTCCCTCAATATTTTCTCTGAAAATTATATGTTGAGTTTGTGCTAGGGAAACATGTCAATTACTTTGACATGCGATATTTCCAGGGTGTTGGTAGAGGGATGCCACAGGATAGACCTAGAGAATGTCGAGTCACCCTAGTTTGTCTTGCTCTTCCTATTGCTACCTCGACTCCACTACCTTACCTTGAGATTTTTGTAGATGTAGGGACTCTGAGCATATATGTGTCACATTCATTGAGTGATCATTTGGTCATGTAGAGCCATCATGTTGTGCAACCATTTGACGGTGCATCTCATCATGATGGTGTTGCACCTGATACATCCCAGCATGTTGGTGGTGCACCTACTGCATCAACTCCCACTGGTACACCATCCTCTTTGAGACATATTTGTGTGCCTCATTGTTGCATGACGTGCAACAATTTATGTTTGGGTCCTCTTTAACGGTCGACTAAGGCTTCCATAGACACATCTCACTATGAGGTTCATGATATGTCAGATGTAGGAGTTGATAGAGCACGAAGAGGACCATTTATAAGAGAGACATCAACTAGCAGGGACGATATCGGAGGACCGGTAAGACTTAAAGTAATTTCATAGTGTGTTTTATGTAAATTCTTTCATATTTTATGAGAGATATTTCTACCAATATATGTTTATGTGCTGGAATCTTTAACAGTTGTTGACAGAGGAGCAGATGTCGCAAGTGCAGGAGGCTATGCATACTGCCATTTCATTTTCCCTAGAGAATCAGTATACGGTATTATTTAAATTGTTATTTTAGATGTTAATTTTTGAAATCTATTATGTTTAAATACATGTACTATATATTGATATTCTAACATAATCTTGTCTTTTTATGCAGCAACCTGGTTCTTATACAGCCTTGTTGACTAGGTCTGAACCATTGGATGAAGTTGCACAATAGGTATTTTTTTTTTATTCTCGACATTATAATTATATGTGCATGTGCATTTACATTCTTGTCATTTTTTATATAGGAAACCATATTAGCCGATTCATCCACTATGAGCCCATCTAGTGTCGTAGCATCACAGAAGGTATGTGTTTATTTTATATTGTAGATATTTACGTTTAGATAGGAGTAGATATGTGTTTAGTAGATATGATTATTTGTTAAAAATTATATGTTAATTTGTATCATTTTTATTTTATTTGCTATAGTCCTCTACTCGACTCATCACTATGATGAGTGTGAGACCATTAATTTATAGGAGGACTCTCGATCTTCCTAAGGAACAATCATATATAGACCATCTTGCAGAAAAGAGAGCAAGACTTGAGGTAAACAAGAATTGCATTATTGATATAATATAGTACATATATACTGATTTTGATGTTAAATTCATAATTTATAAATGATGGTATATAAGTTTCTATTTACTAATCTATCTTGTCAACCATTCACATAATTAATCTAATTTGTGGTTTGAAATGTTATTGTGTAGGAAACTTCAGAGCAACTAACTTCTTTGAGGAGGCTCGGTTTTGATGGTCCAGCACAGGATTGGGATATGATATAGATTGATATGTACTTAGGGTTTGATAGATCTTGAGATGACATATATGCCATATTGTATAAAACTTGTTCTAAGTAGGAATATGCCAAATTTATACATGCACAAACACAATTATTCTACAGTTTATATATAATAATTGATATTCGATCTAATTTGTTCTTTGTGTGCATATCGTTCTACTTTGAATTTTCAAAATGGAATGTATGATTATCTTAGAATGGTTTAAAGTTATGATTGATAATGTATGTTATAGATTAATAAAGTTGAATTTTAATAGAACTTATGAATTACAATTGGTAATATATTTATGTTAGAGTTCATTGATATTAAGGTTCACATACATTACATTCCATGAGACCATATTTCTTTGTGGAGTTTTTCAAAAAATTCATTGCCTTTTCTATTGTACCATAAGTTTTTCATACATGTCTACCAATACATTTTTATCAAACACTCAATTTGAGAATACCCATGATTTCAAGCTCTATTGAATGAATTTACGTTTGACATTATTTTGTTTTTTGAACTCGTGTAATGAAGTGGGCAACTGATTTTTATTTCAAAAGAAGTTAAAATTAATGAAAAATGGATACAACTTAATGAAACGCATGTCATGTTACAGTGCTCATTCGAAAGTAATATAATCATCTTGATAAAAATCAATGTCACTCAATGTTCATTTAAGCTTAATAACATGTAAAAGTTATAAAATCATCTTGAGTAAGAATCAATATCTTTCAACCATAGGGGTTTGATGCAACCTTCAAAAAAAGTCCTTACAATTGAACAAGATACATGTTCATTAGATTGTTCATGTGAAATCTATACAATAATCATGATCAACAATTAAGACATCACTCAACCATTAAACAGGCCAAATGAATGTGAAACTACCATTAAAAACACCAAATACAACTCCATGACATGCATGTTATTTGACCTTGGACATGCAATTTGTATTATCGTAATGCATAAAAATGAATGTTTCTAACCATAATGCATCAGTAAGAAAATGAGGAATACTATATGGGAGGAATGGTCCTCTTTTGCACCCAAACACATTGAATCACTTTGAGCTACATTGGACTAGCGATTTCCTTTAAGAGTCCAAAGTGAAAAAAGGTAGCAATCTTTGATGGGCTATTACCTAGAAACCATGATGCTTATAGACTCTTCGTACAAGGCTACGGAATCCCAATCTACGGAATCATATTGGGACCTTATTCAATAACCTCTCAGTTTTTCTATCTTGGAGGTGTTTTCTCGTGGTGACGAGTTTTCAGTTGAGGAAAAATTTATCAAATGCAAACAATATAAAGTTGCAAAGTGGAGCAACTTTTGTTCTGCAACTCGTATGACCAAATGAAATGTTCCAACACATCTGTATGGGTACGTTTATGCTAGGAATGGTCCTCTTTTACACCCAAACACATCGAATCACTCTGAGCTACATTGGACAAATGATTTCCCTTAAGAGCCCAAAGTGCTAAAAGGTAGCAATCTTTGACGAGCTATTACATGGAAATCGTAACACTTATAGATTCTTTGTCATAGGCTATGGGATCGTGTTGGGACCCTCTACAATAACCTCTCTCAGTTTTTGCTATCTCGAAGGCGTTTTCCCATGGTGATGAGTTTTTAGTTGAGGAAAAAGTTGTTAGATGTAATGTAATGTCCCGCCAAAGAACCCTAGAGGACAAACAACTAAACTACATTAACAAAACATTTTTTTAAAGTGAAATAACATGAATTTCCAAGCCTATCTAAACATATCATCTAAGCTAGACTATGTCCTCCAAGGTTCTATGACTGCATTACGAACATATTTATTAAAAATGCAACATGATTAAAATAACATCGAGAGTTCACTTAAATATGAAGCATTAAATGAATAAACATGTATATTTCCATAGATACAAAATCATTAAAGATCATATAATATGAAAAAATGAGTGCATATACAATTTTCCCTTACATAAGGGTCCATCATTACATTGTTACATCTTTACATCAAAGCTTCCCTTATAACAATAAGAAGAATACATCCATATTACATTACATGGTACAAATAATATACAAATTCAATACAGCATGGACAACTGTCTCCTCAAACTAGTACCGAATCTAGAATCTACTCCACAAACACGAACAATAGCTAGGAAATCCAATGGAGGAAAAATAACATTCCACCCGACCATGTGGAACCCTAAGGTCCACCCCCCGTGCTAGGAGATAACAATAAGGTCCCACTACATCAAGCAATCAAGAATACAAGAAGGCTAACAAAAAGTACTAAACATGACTCCAGCATAACCAAGTACAAAATGACATCACATAACAAGGACACCACTTCTAGAGACATGCAAACAACAAAGGGGAACATAATACTAGGGAATGCTAGATTGCTATAGGGAGGATTGTCATCACATAGCTTTCTATGGGTTGCCTTGGAAAACCTTCCTAGATTACCGAACCCCCATCCTAGGTTGCCCTAGCCACCTCTACTGATTCCTGACCCCCATACAAACTCATGCGGGATTAGCATGCCTTTCAAGAGGACAAGGCAGTTGATCTTGCCATTCCAGGACCTCCCACTCATCTAAAGCCTAAACAAGCACTTGAGCCATGAGTGAGGCATTATCTTGATTAATGTGGAAACTATACAACCCTCTCATTTATTTTAGGCTATCACTAGATTGATGAAACTCTCAATGAGTTACCCTAGACACCACTTTGGGTGTCAGCCCCCATTGAAAGCCACTCCCCCTACTAAAAACTAGAGACCCAAAGCATCAAATAGGGTAAATCCATCTTGCAACCAAAACAAAGCCACAAGATTCACATATATAGAGCATGGAATGAACCATCTCGCTCACAAATCCCAACCATAATAGAAAATAAACAATGCAAGGCTTAAGACCATCATGTACACAATTCAAGTACAAAATCAATCCACTTTCAAAATGACCAAAACATGAAACCAAAACTTAATCTATTTTCCCCAAGCCTCTCGAAGTCTCTCAAAAACCATTTGACACAAAAATCCCCCTCCATAAAATAATAGTCAAGATCAACTTAAATTCAAAATTCGCACGCATAATTCATCACAAGCAAACATTCAAATGTTGTAACTATGAAATACATTATTTAAAGCAAGCACATGATAAACAAGCAATCATGCAATCAATACTATTTAATCAACTATCCACAAGCATGAAGGAAATCAACATGTTTAACTAACCGAAAGTGATAATCTAAATTCGTTATCTCACAATCCCTTCAACCACCTAAATATAAGTAACTCATTTCCCCTATTTAATTTTCTAATTCATTTATCTACATAAGCATTTAATCACAAGGACAAATTATTATGTTTCTAATAACCCTAATATGATCGAATACAACTCATAAAACAAAACATATCAAACTCTCCAATACTAATGAAATTAGAATATATATAATTTAATAATTTGAATCTCCTTAAGATCTTAAACTTTTTAGAAAAGCATAATATATATAAACAAATAAAAAAAATGAACAAAAAAAAAAACAATCATAAACCTAAATATATGAATATATATATACTTATATAAACAAGCATAAATATACATATATCTGTATATATATATAACCAACCATCACATATACATCCATCAAATTAAACAACATGCAATGATAACTATCGATTACTAAATGCAATACTTATAAATCTAATTCCAAATGCAATATTTATAAATCGAATTCCAACTAAAATGTATGTCTATCGAATTCTACTTAAGCATATCATAATATATCAAACACCAAACAATATGTTCCATTGAATACCCTCAATAAAACATAATCTACCATTTATACCTATATACTGGCTGCCATACATTCTACAGAAATCTTGAATGGTCTTATGTATTCGGGTTTTTCTTTAAACATAGCATAATGAAATTAAATGTGTGATTTGATTTCAAACATACAAAACTACAACAAGTTTGATATCAAGCAGAACAAATGAAAAGATTGCAGAATGCACACAACATAGATTTTTCAAGGAGTCTCAAAATCGTTGTATAGAGAAGCACATTGTAACGCCTCCTAACAGGCAAGCTTTGTTGGAGTTCTGGGTGTGGCAGTCATGTTGGTTAAGTGAATAAAGGGTTGTGCATACTTCACACATCAGTGACCCTTAATGCATTACATATATAGTCGACCATTAGGGGCACATGGTTGGGATTTGTTGAAAAGGCTTCAGAAACTTTCAAGCAAATGCATATGGCTGGTGAAAACAACATCATCCCATGGAATGCAATGGCTTCAGTATATGAATGAAATAATTTTATCAAAACTTTCAAGAAAATACAATTTGCAGACAAGAGAGGCACACAAAAGGATTGGTTGAACAGGCTTGAGAAAATTTCAAGCTATTGTGATAGAAAATAAAATCATGAAAAGTGATTGACCATGAGCATGGCCGATTCTAAACCATGAGGTCGGTGGTTATCATTCTAAGGCTTTATGTTTCCAGTTCAGACTATGCTCCTCGAAACTTAAATCAAAAATAGAAACAAGGGCAGAGAAAGGTAGAATCAGTAAAAGATAGGGCATCGATTATCAACATAAGCATCGACTAACATAGAATAATTCCTCAAAATGAATCGATATAGAAAGTATCACTAAAAAAAAATAGAATGGATTTTGGGTTAGCTGAAACAACTACTAAAGTTTCTATTTTACGGTTCTATATATATTTCTTTAGTTACTATTTTAGCCGAAGGCATAGAGAAATAAATATAAAGGAAAAGAAAGACCATTACTTATCCAAACTGTGTGCAAAAAGGACACAAAACTACCATGCATAGGCCCAAGATGGGTTTAATATTGTATCTCCTAAGGGAAATGGTGATGTAGAAACTTTTTACATTCTCAAAAATTCATAGGTTAAACTTACTGGTTGAGAACTAAAGGAAAGTGAAGCTTATTTTATGGATAAAGCACAAAATTGGCTTGACAACAAATGGTTCCAATTCTCATTTTGAGTTAATAGATCAAGCTTCTTGGAGCGAGGCATGACCATACGATATAATAAAGTCTAATGGCAGGAAAAGATAGTAGGGGTGCAAAGATTAAAAGACCAAGCATCATAGGATCCTATGCAACCTTGGATTCCAATAATTTTCTAAGAAATAAAGTGCATTCGATTACCCTTAATGCCCCAACATACAGCCAAAAGTAGATTTTAAAACAAGGAATAAATATTTATTGAATTTCTTTGATGTATCTTGAAGCCAATGTCCTTTTGCAAAATTCCCTATTACTTCTTCACAGCAATGAAACCTGATATAGAACCATAATCAAAAGCAACCAAGAAATACATACAGGAAATGGTGCCCAAAATGGGTCATAAAGATAGGATTCAGTTTGCTTACTTGTAGCATAGGATTGGGACCAAGAAAGGCATGAAATATCTGAGAGAACCTTGCAACAATACTCGAGAAGTATTTGATGACCACCTCCCGAAAAACCCAATTCAATCTTCAAAACAATCCACTAAAAACCATTATTCAATAGATTATTCCTCAAAACAAGGGTTCTTTGTTCGAAAACAAAAATCAAAGATAATTACCCTCCATCCTCTCTCCAAAAAAAAATGATCATTTATCCTAGAGGAAGTTGCTTTATTTTCGAAAAACAAAAATCTAATAAAACTCTCACAAAAATAGCAAGTTTCATTTCAACAATTAGTTTGAAACCACACATGTGCTCCAAAGAAGATCTTTCTATCTTTTATAATTTTTTAACTGTCTAATAATTACCACATTCCAAAATAATAATAATTTATTCAAACTCAACATTAATAATTAATATCTTTATATTTTATTTTCAAAACACTTTATAACTTAATGATTTAATTTAATAAATTAATTAGCCAAGGTAAGTGAAAAACCAATTGTCAACATGATTGATTTAATAATTTATTTAATTCAACATTAATCAAAAAAATAATTAACAAATTTAAATTTAACAACTAAACGACCCAAAACCACATTTATCAAACACCATGAAAGGGTGAATCATGGAGGGGCACTACATGCAAGAAGTGTAAAGTTGCAAAGTGGTGCAACTTTCATTCTGCAGTTTGTACGATCAAATGGATTGTTCCAACACATCCGGATGGGTTTGTTTATGCTAGGCATGGCCCTCTTTTGCACCCAAACATGCTAAATATGTAACACCATGCCAAAGAACCCCATAGGACAACACATCTAACTATAATAATGAAAAAAAAATTAATAATATAAAGAGCAATAACAAGGAATGTAAATCATATCTAAACATAATACATAATCTAAACTATGTCCTCTAAGGTTCAATGACTACATTACAAACAAACCTACTTAACAAGGTCTAAACATACATCTCCATATTATAACATCAGATAAGTAACCATCAAAGATCATTTATAATGAACTAGAAAGTACATGTAAAAATTCCCTTTCATGAGGGTACATCATTACATTGTTTACAATAATGCTTCCCTAAATACAGTTGGGAAGAGTACATTAGTTTACAATACATGATACAACTGAGATACAAGTAACAAATCAATTGTCTCTTCGAACTGGTACAAGATCTAAAATTCTGCTACATAAGGTCCATCCTCCACACTCACGAACAATAGAAAGGGAAACCCAATGGAGAAAAAATTAAAATTCACCTGACCATGTGGAACCCTAAGGTCCACCCCCCATGCTAGGAGATAACAATAAGGTCCCACTACATCAAGCAGTCAAGAAGACAAAAGGCTAACACAAAGTACTAAACATGGCTCCAACATAACTCAATACAACATGAACATCACATAATAGAGACACCGCTTCTAGAGGCAAGAACACAACAAAGGGGACTACATGACTAGGGAATGTTAGGTTGCTATAGGAAAGAGTATCATTGCATAGCTTGATATGGGTTACCCATGCGGATCTTCCTAGGCCCTGGCCCCCATGCTGGGTTACCTTGTTGACCTATCTCGGTCCTCATCCCCCACACAAACTTGTGTGGAATCAATGTACCTTTCATGAGGAAAAGGCAACTGATCTTGCCATTATAGGCCTTCCCATCTCATCTCAAGCCTAAATGAGAACTTGAGCCATGAGTGAGGCTTACATTATCTTAATTAATGTGAAATCTAACCAACCCCTTAATTCATTATTTAGGTTACCACTAAATCAATAAACTCCCAATAGGTTACCCTAGTCAACTACTTTGGGTTATGGCCCCCATTGAGAGCCACTCCCCCTACTTGCAACTAGAAGACCCAACACATCAAATAGGGTAAAGCCATCTTGCACAAGTAACACACATCTAGAGCAAGGCATGGACCCTCTTGCTCACAAATCACAACCATAATAACAAGTAAACAGTGCAAGGATAAAGACCCTCTACTACACAATCCAAGTATAAAATCAATCCATTTTCAAAATAAAATAATCATGAATACAACACTCAAGCTAATTTCCCCAAGGCTCTGGAAGTCTACCATTGACCATTTGCATAAAAGAACTTCTCACATTGAACAATAATCATAATTACCCCAATGAACAATAATCACCACAATATTTGATACAAATAAACAAACAACAATATATTCTAAAAGACATTATTTTCTACATCATAGGACGCTCACTAACTTAGCCACTAGTTCACTTTAATCAACCATTTACCACAATAACAAATTTACATAATCACTAATTACATGGTAAAATTACAATCTAACCATTAAATAATTATAGAAGAAATCAACATTCCTTAATCAAAGGATAGTTCAACTCATTTAACCACAATTTATTTTAATTATCTATATATAGAAGAATCATCTTCCCCTAATTAAATCCCTAACTTATTTTTCTTAACAAAATCCATTAATCCCAAAAGTAGAATTATTATCTTAAACCATATTATATATTCATGTATATATATACACATTTTTACATATATATATATACATTTATATACACACATATGTGTTTATAAATCTTAACAGAGTGTTAATTTTATTACAAAACAATTATCAGATTATAATGTGGCGCCTATATATATATATATCGAATTCCATTCATATTAAACATCAAACATCACATAAATTCGCCGCATTCAGCCTTACATAAATATATACGCAAAAAATTATATAGAACCCAATTTACCAAGGCAATGGGTAGAAATCAAATTTCAAACACTACAACTTCCATGAACTTTCAGATAACAGTTCATTCAATAAGATTGCTCATAATCAAATTTGCAGTCTTAATTTGGATCCATCCACTATTTCACCCGAACGCCATATAAGATGATTCTAATTCCAAATCTATGTAAAACACTAAAATGCCAAACATGCAAAATGCATAGGTAGCGATCCTAGGCAATATTTATCTCCATTGAATTTCCAACACAAGGACACAAGGAAAATTGACATCATAAAAAAAAAAAAAATGCTTCAATATTAAATACAAAATAGTGAACTCCACTCAATATATAATACTAATGTAGTGAACTGCAAACCCTATTAGAGATAAATCGAGTTTCAGATTTAAATGGACCCCTTGACAATGAACTCAAACATTGATGATTGTAGGACATAATAACTCGGCCAAAATAACCCTGGACAGAATAACCCGGTCATAATAACCCAAGGAAAAAATAACCTAGGGTCATAATAACCCAAGCCAAAATAACCCGTGATCAAAATAATCCATGGATAGAATATCCCCATAAGAATGTAGAGAAAGGAAAACAAAATTTATAAATTACATGTATGTTATTTTGTCCATGGTTTATTTTGACCACAAGTTATTCTGTCCATGGGTTATTTTGACCCTGGGTTATTTTTCCTTTGGTTATTATGACGGGGTTATTGTGTTCAGGGTTATTTTGGCCAGGTTATTATGTGTGGATACCCATGGACATGAGTTTTCAATGTGACTTTTCCAACTGAAATAGGTAATGTGATCACACCAAGCAGTTATTTTCCTACATTATCAAACCCATGAATAGAAAAATAATCATGTTCAATATTAATATTATCTATTCCAAGCTTATCCAAGAGGCTTACACTACACACATTAAGGGTCGGTCCATTTTCAATAAGGGTTCTCTTTATCCCAATTGTATTAATGTGAGCTATTATCATGAAAGCTTCATTTTGTTTTTGCACTTCCAAGGAAGGTAATTCACTTTGATGAAAACAATGTCTATATTAACTGAATTTGTTCCTTGAATAAGAGTAGCTACATCATTTATATTTGTATTAGGAGGAACAACAACTTGTTGCAAAGTTGTTTGAAGAATACTATGGTAATTAGGTGAGGCTTGAATAAGGTCCCATAAGGATATCTTAGTAGGAGTATTCTTATGTTGTTCAACAAGATCATACTCCTTTCCACTATGCAAAGGAAAATGAGGAGCACTCGGCAAGACAGGTTGAGTTAATGGTAATGAAATGGGAGTAGGTTGTTGTTTCCTATTGCTCCTTGTATTATATGTGTGATCAATAGTATTATAACTTGGTTGTTGTGAAACATTGTTACTATGAAGTTTCCTTATAAAGTTCCTTACATCTCCTGGTTTCAATGGTATCTTTTTAGGTGGTTCCAAGATAAGAATGGTTTTTTTTTGAACTTGAGGTTGATGTGAGGGTGGGTAGAGGATAAGTTGAGGTGTGATTACATTAATTTCTCTTTGTTTTGATTTATTATGACAAGCCTTAGCAGATGAACATTGTGAGATGAAACCCTCAAGGGCTTCATCTAACATGTCAAATTCATCACTACTAAAGGGCTTCAAGGATATATTAACTCAAAAAAAGAGATATTACATGGTAAAATAGCTATAGTTTCTCCAAGGGTTTCATCAATTTTGTTTGGTATTTTTTTTTTTTTTTGGTTTTCTAATGATTGCAAAATGTAAACTATGAAATGATGCTGAAAATAAAATGAAAATACAAAAATTTAATGAGCTGTCTTCAAATGAAATTTTCAATAAATGATTTCTAAAATTCTACAAGATCTAACTAAAGAAGCAATATTTTAAATTCAAAATCAAACTGTTTCAAGAACCTAATTCCTAGATCTAAAAACAACAAAAAAAATGCAGAACAGAGGCCAAAAATCAACCAAAAATTTGTCTAAAGGGTTTGTACAAGGACTCATTTTCCCATGGGTGAATGTGTCCTAGGTCAGGATTTTTTAAAATTCAATTTTTCAAGATTTGAGTTTGTTTTTATGTGGTTTATATTTCTGTTTGCAAATAAGGGTTTCTGTAATAGATTTTCCAAAATAAGGGTCTCTAAATGCAAGTCTAAATAAGGTCAAATGATGAACTAAATAACTATTTTAAGAGTGCAATTTGAATCTAAATTTGAACCTAAATGATTTAATGATGATCTTGATGTAAGTACAATTCAAAATGAATGCATATCTAATGCAATTTTTCATATTTTCTATGAATTAAAGGATGCAAATATGCAATTTTAACCCTAAATGTAATGTTCACTAATGCAAAATTAAAGAACCCTAAATGCAATGCAACTAATGCAAACCCAATTAAAAATATTGCAAGATTCAGATTTAGGGTTGAAATAGACTCCAATTTTCAAAATTTTGTTGTATAAGGTCAAGTTCACCAAAATGAAAGGAAAGAAAATGGGGGCTTTCCTAATATGGAAAGTTAAGTCCAAAAGGGGGGAAATAGACCCTATCTCCTTCAATTCATTAGGAAATGAGATCCCTATAATGAATTGATTATCAACCCTTAGGTGAATCAAGTCAAAGTGAGAATCTTCAAATTTCCTTTTTGGCTAGGACGGGGGTCTAGGTCAAACAACACTTTGGGGAGAAAAACTAAAAATAGAAAATCAACTCCAAAATGCAATCTATCACTTGGATCTTGAATATTAAGCATAAAAATGATGGAAATGATAGAATTTTTGGAAAAAATGAGAGGGAATAACATTGTACACATGTCATAAAAAGCATATTTTGCAAGCATGTCAGGGACTCATTTGCCTATGGGTGAATGGGTCCAAGTTAGATTTTTTAGAAATATTTGAATTTGGAATCTGAACTTGAAACCTAAACTTCTTTCCTATAACTTTGAATCTCCACTCTTGGATTTGGATTTGCAATAAATCTGCAAAAAGCAATTGGTTTTTGGGTTGTGGATGGGGGTTTTCCTAGATCAAACCCCTAGTTGGTAATTAAACCTTGATGAAAAGAATAAATCTGAAACATGAAAGTGTGTGAAAGCTCCCTAATATTAAGTGTGTCTAAGATTAAAAGAGCTTAAATTCAAATAAACCCTACTCAAATGTGTTAGAATAGGACCCCTAAATGAAATAATGAAAAGCGCAAAGACCTACTTTCGGAGAAATCA
This sequence comes from Sequoiadendron giganteum, assembly GCA_007115665.2. NCBI lineage: Eukaryota > Viridiplantae > Streptophyta > Pinopsida > Cupressales > Cupressaceae > Sequoiadendron > Sequoiadendron giganteum. The sequence continues at coordinate 366,784,273 of CM021100.1, read as the reverse complement.
AATCACCCTAATAGATCATAAATCTGAATATACCTTCCTTTAGGTTGAAAGTAGAATGATAATAGAAGATGGAACCACTTAGGAAATAAGTCATTAGGCTTGGTTGAATAGCTTGGTGCATCTCCCAAAACCTAGAATCCATCATGATCCTCTATAGGCATCTATCATCAATCTTTAACAATGCTTGATCTTGTTGACAAAATGAACTTGAAGACTTACAAAACAAGTAGAATGTTGCTCCAAGACTTCACTTTTGAATGCTTGATTGATTTATCCTTTCTTTAAATGCAAATTCTTGTGATCTCATGTGAATCTCTCTATTGTTTTTCTTTCTAGTGAAAAATGATTAAAAGACAACTTTATAGGCCTCCTTTCTAATTTCTCATTTATTAGACCTTGAAATCCAACTCTTAGAATTTGAATTTAGTACTTTGAAATGCCACAAAAAATATGTTAAAATTTGAATTTGTGAACTTAAGGGGGACCCATATGCCCATTGTAATACCCTTCGTTTTGCTTCTTGTTCGATTTGCTTTATGCTATGTTTGGTTGCAGTTACTTTGATACTGGATACATTTTGTTATGATGTTTTGATCACTACTATTGAGTGACAACTATTATTGTGTGATGTGGTTATCTGATTATTATTTCACATGCATTATGGATTAATGATGTTGTAGAGTTAACATGAGATGTTATTATGAGATTACTGGATTATGATGGAAGTGTCAGTTTCGATGAGTGTATTGGTGAAGAGGATGGTTTCACATCACTCGCTTGCGAGCGCCCTAGGAATCTGTAATTTCTTCTTCACGGTGTGTATTATATGCTGGATATATTGTATGATGTTGTTTACTTATTTTTTCAGGATTGCAGGTACATGACATCGACTCCACTTGGTTTCACAGGTTTGAGCATGTCGATCCAACGGTTAAGTTGAATAGGAGATAGTAGCTAGGTAACATGTGTCAAATTTACACCCTAGCCTTAGTGTGTCATCAGTCGTGTGTGTCGAGTAATTGTCTGTCTTGTTTTAATGTTATTTAATTCTGAAGGATTCTTGATTTGGAAATAGATATTTAGAATAATTGCATTTAAATCATGTTGATGGTTATTTAATTTAAATAATGCAATGCGGATAAAAGTTTATATTTAAATTAATTAATTATATTTAAATTATTTAATTAATTAAATTTAATCCAAGGGGGTTGAATTTAGTTATTAAATAATTTAATTAATTAATTAAACGTGATGCAAGAGAATGAAAGGAAATAAAAGAATTAAAATTAGTTTTGGAATTTAATTTCAATGTGTGGGAATTAAATTAGAAATTGTAATTAAATGTTTATTTGGGAAATTAATTTATTATTTGAAATTGCATTTTAAATTGAAAGTGGGTTTTCGAAAATTGAAATTGAAATTGAAATATCTAATTTGCATGTAATGTGAATTAGGGTTGTATTAGGTATTTTTGATTTATAAAGAATACATGTTTTAATTTTAGGAAAAAAGTTTTAGAAAAAAATACATTTTTACAGTAGAGAAGAAATTTTGGAAAATTGCACAAGAAGGGTTTGAAGAAAGTTTTGATTGTAGAATTGATTGAAGGAAATATTGTTTGCATTTGTTGGGTTTTGGATTGGATTCATTGGAGGATTGAAGAAAATTCAGAAAATCTTTGGAGGAGACTTGCATAAGAAATTCATCTCTTCTGTAGCTTCATGTACCAGGTTTTCCTCTTTGTGTTTTATTGTTCTTGATTGTTTTTTTTAAAATAGTAGTGATTAAAGATTTGTTTGTTAAATCTGTTTTAGAAAACAAATTTGATATTAGAAGAAAAAAATTAAATAAATTTACAACCTTTGCTTGTGAAAATTCTTGAGTGAAAATTGTGAAAACCTCAGTTGAATTTAAATTATTTGGGGAAATCGATTATGTTGTTTTTGAAATCAAACATAGAGATTGAACAATGCATTTAGAATGTTTTTAGAAAATGAAACTCTCTATTTATTATTAAAAATCGGATTTTAAAATTCGCAGGGTAGTTATATTTTTCATGGTAAAATGGTCTGGTTGCGTCACATATAAATCCACTTACACAAACTGGGTTGTTAGGAAATTTAAAGGGTTTCTGCACCTTGGAATTTTCTTATCTTTGTCAAAAAATTGCAAATACCCAGATCGTAGTTTTTGAGTTATGCTTGAAACACGAGACTACTGTTAAGTTATTTTCCCATGGCTACTCTGATAATAAAATAATAATAAATTGATATTTATAAATATTAATATTTTATGTATTGTTATTATAATATTAAAATATTATTTAATAATATTTTATATTATAATTTATAATACTAAAGTATTATATTTATTTATATTATTTTAAATAAAATTTGTATATTAGATTAGTGGAATTAAAATTATAAACATATGGAGAAATTATTGTTTATTTTAAAATGGCATGTTAAAGTTTAATTGAAGGAGTTAAATATTTGATTTAAAGAATGCATAATTTAAAATTTAATTGTGGAATTTAAATTCATGTGTAAAAGGTCCAATTATTAATTTGATTTAATTGGAAAAATATATATATGATATTGAGTTATAGTCCAAATATTGATCTTATTTTAACACAATAAGTTATGAAAGAGACTAAATGTTAATTTGATTAATTTTATAATGATTTAATTTGCAAGGGCAATTGGTTATTTAATTTAAAGTGAAATGTTTTGAGTTATAGTTGAAAATACTTATTTTGTTAAGAGCAATTAGAGAATAAAATATTAGTGTAATTTCTCCCCTATCTGAAAAGATGAATTCTTAATTCAGTTTTATCGATATAATGAATTACGTAATGAAATGAGAAATGGATTTAGAGTATCCAAATGTAGTTTCTTCTATTGCCTTCAATGATTATGTCTTTTGTGTTTATGCTTTGAGAATGGGTTGAATACTTGTTAGTTTATAAGTCTTCCAGATGGTCTGTTGTTTGTGAGGGTTGTCGTTGTGATGTCAACCTGTTGTGAATTCTCTTGGTAGTGCATGGGATCGTGTTGTTTTAAAAGTAAATTCAGGAATTGATTATTATGAAGAGACAATTAATTATTTTAATTTAATCATTTTCTGTTTGAACAATTTATTTGTTGACAATGTATATTTTATGGTTTGAATAAATGGATGTATGTAATAAGAGTTTGGAAAGGGAAACTTTTAGATGAGATTAACATAGGGCATTGTTGGAAAACTATAAGAAATATAAGGTTTGGGTTAGGAAATTGAAAAGAATTATTGTAGAAGATTTATGTTAATTTTAAAAGAAAACAATGGATTCGACTTAAATTATTTGAACTAGTCTATCCTTTATTATAAAGGCACTTATTTAGTTTTTTTCAATTCATTTTGAAATGACAATAGTTATTATGTTTTATTTCCATAGAGCAAATTAATCGTTGTGATTGAAATATTAAAGAATCTATATAATTGAGTTTATTAATATATATGTTTGGTGTATATATAATATGGAGCATATAAAAATATGTTAAGGGTAAATTCATTATCGTATTTCATTTTAATAAGATGTATGCAATATATTATTGAATAGAGATTTAAAATGGATTGATTAGTGTATATGGGTAAGTGGATAGAGAAATGATATTTTATTATATTAAAGAGATTGCATGTTCTAAATAAGAAATTGAATAGAGATTTAAAATGGATTGATTAGTGTATATGGGTAAATGGGTAGAGAAACGATATTTTATTATATTAAAGTGATTGCATGTTCTAAATAGGAAATTGAATGAAATGTAAGATTTGGTTAGGAAATGGAAAGAGTTTACTTGCATGGATTTGTGTCGATTTAAAAGTAAATTAAGAAGTTGTTTTATTGATGAGGCAATCAATTATGTTATTTATTAATTTCTATTTAGATTAATTGAATCATTGTGATTGGATTATGAAAGAGATATGGATTTAGTATATCCAAAAGTAGTATCTTCCTCATGATTATCTTAAAGGATTTAATTCTCTGTATTCAGTAAAGGGAAGTAAGTTTAATTGTTTTAGATTTCCAATAATGAAAGGGGAAATAGGGGTTATGATTATTTTAGATGATCTAGTTATCACGTCTTTGACTTTGTCAACACTACTTATTGAATGAGTATGGATTTAGGAAATCCAAATATTAGATTTGATTAATGACTTGAATGCTTTTGTTGCTATGTCTTCAAGTTGCATTGTTGGTTTTGGGATTTAGTGTTAGTCCTAAATTATAAGTCTTCCAGAAGAACTTAGAGGATAAGGGTTGTTGAATCTTTATGCCATCTAGTTGTTTTTCCTTGGGTAGTGCATGGCATCTTTTCAGTTTACCCGATTTCCATGAACGAGGATCTTTTGTACCTGTGAAAGGAGTGGACTCTGTGATTGTTGCCTCCAAGATGTTTGGAGTGAGTTCTATCTTTTGTTTCCTCATTGTTTTGGAGTGGATTATGATGCCTAGTTGATATGCACTTGTGTTTCCTTTGGTGGATTGTTTGGGTGTGTGTTGTCGAATAGAAGAGTGGCTTTTGTTAGGGGCCGGAGCCCAAAGTGGTAAATCGGGTAACCTTCAGAAGTGAGTTAATCAAGTGATAATTAAATTAATGTACTTAGATGATTAGGATGCAGTTCACACTAATCAAGATAATTTAATTATCACTCATAGACACAAGGGCTCGTATAGACTTGGGATGAGTGAGAAGGCCTGGAATGGCATAGTCATTTATCTTGTCAGTATGAGAGGTATTTGATGCCGCATGAGTGAGTATGAGTGCCGGGATTCGGTTGAGGCCACCAGGATTATCGGAGCCTATGAAGGATGCCCAGAGGAGATCTCATGACTACTATGCGATGACACTTTATCTAGGACAACTATTATTAATTATTTTATGTGTATGGCTCTGTGAACATACTTGATTATTATTATGTTTGGAAGCAATGTGACTTATGTCAGTGATGTGAATGTTGTACTTGTTTTGTACTTGTATTGTAATGGAGTTATACTTTATTTGTACTTGTGATGTACTTGAGTTGAGCTGGATTTGTACTTATGTATGACATTTATTTGGTTATGTCAGTTTGAGTCAGTACAAGTCTGCCTTTGGTTAGTGGTTGTAGATATTTGTCCATGTTACTTTGTTACTATCTCCTAGCATGGGGGGTGGGCCTTCGGGTACCACTTGGTTGGGTGGAACATGCACCAAAACCATTGGGTCCCCATGTAACTTCAATACTTGGTGGCAAGACATCCAGATGGACGGCTCGAGTTCTTGTGTTATTCTTGCTTTGTAATATTTCAGTTTGTATAAGTTATTGTATCCCTCTTATGTTTATGAGGTGGAATTCTGTAATTGTAACCTTATGTACTATTGTCTCATTCTGGGAATGAGTGATGTAACTATTGGATTAAGATAATGTTTATGAGATTGTATCTTGGTTGATTATCTTATTAGGTTATGTGGTATTCTTATGATGTATGATGTTTATTTCATAAAGTTCATAATGCTATGGTTATATGTAATATGTATGTGTGGGTTTAAGTAATCCTAACCTTGTAACCTTAGAGGTTGTTGTTAATTAATAAGTGAATGTGTATGTTAAATGCACTTTATAAAAAAAAATTGGTTCGCTTAAGACGTTAATTACAACTTCCTTTAGGGTTACTTGGCGGGGCATTACACCCATGGTAAAATGGGTCTTGACCTAAAATTTTAGGACTTAATTAATGTCAGGGCATTAAGATGAATGCTAGCATTTATGCAGTGTGGGTTATAGTGTCAAGGAATAAATAAAATAGGCCTTTGGATGCATAATAAAGGGTATTAGGGGTCCATTAATAAGGTTTAAAAATTCATAAATGAGAGGTCACTAAAATAGGTCCAAATTAAGTGCAAAATTATACTTTCTCTTAGAAAGGAGTATAATTTTCTACACAACAGTAGGGAATAGGGATTAGGTTTTACAATATTCAAAGTAGGGTTTAGGTTTGAGGATTTAGGGTACAAGGTTGAATGTATGGTTTAGGGTTTAAGTATAGGATTGAGGGTTGAGGGTATAAGGTTAAGTGTACAGTGTATAGGGATTAGGGTTTAGGATATTAGGTTAGGGTTAAGGGTATTGGGTTTTGAGTGTAGGGCGTAGGGTACAAGGTTGAATGTAGGTTTTAGGGTTTATGTATAGGGTTGAGGGATAATGTTTAGTGTTTAGGGTATAAGATTGAGGGTATAGGTTATATGGATGAGGGTTGAGGGATAGTGTTCAAGGTTGAGGGTATAGGGTTAAGTGTATAGGGTATAGGGATTAGGGTTTACAATAATGGGTATAGGGTTTGGGAGATATAAAGGGAGAGATAATGGTGAGATAGAGATTAGAGAGGGGAGAGAGAGAGAGAGGTAGGGAGAGAGGGAAGGAGGGAGGGAGAGGTAGATATGGAGAGAGATATATATAGATAATTATATAGGGAATGAGAGATAGAGAGGGGGAGGAGTGAGGGAGAAGTGTAGAGAGAGAGGAGGGAGGGAGGGAAGGAGAGAGGGGGGGAGATAATTGAGATATAGATAATGAGAGATAGGGAGAGGGGGGAAGGAGGGTAGAGAGATTGAGAGAAGAGAGAGGGAGAGAGGGAGAGAGAGTGAGGTAGAGAGGGATATGTTAGATAGAGTGAAGTAGATAGAGAATGTGGGTGGGAGTAAGGAAGAGAGAGAGTGAGAGGTAGGGAGGGAGAGAGGGAGAGAGGGAGAGAGAGATAAAGGTGAGATAGATAGAAGTAGAGAGAGAATGAGAGAGAGAGAGAGGGAGGTGGAGAAATTGAAAGAGGAGGGAGGTAGAGAGAGGAAGATAGGGTTAGGTTAGATAGAGAGTAGAGAGGGAAGGTTTATGTGAGGAAGGAAGAGAGATAGATAGGGATGAGGGCTGAGGGTGTATGATTTATGGTTTAAGGTATAGGGTTGAGGGTTGAGACTAGATAGTGTTTACGGTTCAACATATAGGGTTAAGTGTTAGGGTTATGGTTTATGATATTCTAGATATATAGTTGAGGGTATTGGGTTTAGTGTTGAGGGTTGAGGGTTTAGGGAATAAGGTTGAATATAGGGTTTGGGTTTTAAGTATAGGTTTTAGGGTTGCAAGTTTGTGGTTTATGGTTGAGGGATAATGTTCAGGGTTGAGGGTCAAGGTTAAGTGTGTAGGGTATAGGGATTAGGGTTTAGTATATTGGGTATAGAGTATAGGGTATAGGGTATATGGTATATGGTATAGGGTATAGTGTATAGGGTATAGGGTATAGGGTTGAGGTTGTAAGGTACGAGGTTAAGGGTTAAGAGTATAGATTTTATTTTTTGATTATAAGGTTTAGGGTATAGAGTTGAGGGATAATATTTATGGTTTATGGTATAAGGCTAAGGTTATAGGGTATAGGGATGAATGTTGAGGGTTTAGGGTTTAGAGTTTAAGGCATAGGGTTGAGGTTTGAGGGATAGTTTCAAGGTTGACGGTACAGGGTTAAGTGTATAGAGTATAGGGATTAGGGTTTAAAATATTGGTTATAGGGTTGAGGTTATTGGGTTTAGGATTAATAGTTTAGGGTTTAAGTTTATGGTTGATGTATAATTTTCAGGGTTTAGGTTATAAGTTTGAGGGTATAGGGTATAGGGATGAGGGATGAGGGTTTAGGGTTTAGGGTTTAGGGATTAGTATTTATGATATTTGATATATGGTTTGGGAGATTGAGAGAGAGGCTGAGAGGGAGAGAGAGGGAGAATAAAAGATGGAAGGAGAGAGAGAGGTGATAAAGAGAAGTAGAGAGAGAAGGATGAAGGTAGAGAGATTGAGAGAGAAAGGAGGGATGGAGAGAGGTAGTGAGGGATAGGTTATATAGAGAGAAGTAGAGAGGGAAGGTGTGTTAGAGGAAGGAAGAGATAGAAAGGGGAGATAGAGAATATTAGAGAGGGAAGGAGGGAGGGAGGGAGGGAGAGAGGTGTAATAGAGAGAAAGGAGGGAGAGAGAGAGGGATAGAGAGAGATGATGGTGCTCAATAGAGAGTAGAGAGGGAATATGAGAGTGAGAGAGAAGATGAGAGAGAGAGAGGGGAGGAGGAACTTGGGGAGATTGAGAGAGAGAGGGAGAGAGAAGGAAGGAGGGAGTGAGAGTTAGAGATGGAGAGAGGGAGGTAAAAAGAATTATATATGGAAGGAGAGATAGAGAGGGATAAGTAGAGAGAGAATAGTGAGATAGAGAGTAGAGAGGAAAGGATAAATAAAGAGAAAGATGGAGAGAGATAGAGGAGGAAGGTTGGGAGATTAAGAGAGAGAAACTAGGAGAGAGGGAAGGAGGGAGGGAGATGTAGGGAGAGAGAGAGAGAGAAAGAGAGACAAATAGACATATAGAGAAAGAGTGAAAAAGGAGGAGGTAGATAGAGAGGGAGAGGGGAGATAAAGATAATTAGAGAGGGAAGGATAGGTAGAGAGAGATAGAGATAGAGATAATTAGTGAGGAAATGAGGGAGGGAGGAAGAGAAGTGAGATAGAGAGGTATAGAGAGAGTGGTATGGAGTGATGGATGGAGAGGTATGGATGGAGAGAATGGGAGGTGGGAGAGAGGTGAGATAGAGATCAATAGAGAGAGTGGTAGTAGTGATGGATGGGGAAGTAGGTAGAGAGGAAGAGGGGAGATATAGATAAGTAGAGAGGGAGGGAGAGGTATGGAGGGAGAGAGAGAGAGGTGAGATAGAGAGAAAGGAGAGATTTATGGAGGGAGAGAGGAGAGGAGATGGAAGGTGGAGGAAGGAGATGGAAGAGAGAGAGAGAGGAGAGATAGAGGGGATGAGGAAGGAGGTGGAGGGAGGGAGAGAAAGGATAGATAGTGGAGAGAGAATGAAGGATGGATGGATGGGGTAGAGAGGAAGGATTGGGAGACAAGGAATACATAGGAAGAAAAGAGGAGAGATAGAAGGGAGAGAGGGAGGAGATAGAGAAAGAGGGAGTGGTGGAGGGAGGTAGGTAGAGATAGGAAGAGGGGGGGAGAGGGATATATATATATATAGAGAGAGAGATTTATGGAGGGAGAGGTGGATAAAGAGAGGGAGATGGGAG